>JAJLVC010000001.1:0-600000 GCA_030570175.1 Wenyingozyma methylovora | reverse complement strand
GTTGAAAGAAGTCGCAGGTGCTAAAGTCTTTGAAACTAAATTGAAAGAATCATTAAAAGAGATGTCAATAACTAATACTAAGAGAGATCAAATTGATGAATTATTAAGGTATATTGAAAGTAGATTAGATGATTTAAATATGGAAAAAAATGATTTAAAAGATTTTGAAAAGTTAAACACTGCTAAAAAGATTTTAGAATTTAATTTATTTGACAGGGAATTAAACAGTCTAAATGAAAGTATAGATACAATCGAATCAGATCATTCAGAAGCAATTATAGAGTCACAACAATTAGTGACAAAATTAAATGAAAGAGAAAAATTGGCTAATAAGACACAATCACAAATTAATGAATTATTATCCACAAAGAAGTTTTATGAAATTGATAAAAATGAAAATGATCAAGAATTACAAGAAATTTTACTCAGATTAGCAGAAGTGGAAGCAAAATTAAAATCTGCTCAAATATCAAATGAATTATCTCTTAACGAAAGAAAACAAGATAAAGCTAATTTGGATAAGATTTTAAAATCAACACAACTTAAAGAATTGGAACTATCTAAATTAATGCCAAAATTAAAACAATTTACATTAAAAGAAAATGAATTAAAAGAATTGTTATCAAAGTTGAAATCAAGGCACAGAGCATTGTTATCAAAGAGAGGTCGTTCAAGTCAATTCCCAACTAAGGCAGCAAGAGATAAATGGTTACGTCAACAAATCTCGGATTTGAAAACGTCAATTAGAAATAAAGAATCAATGGCATCAGAATTACCTTCAAAAAAATTAGAAATTGAAAAAGAATTATCTGAAGTACTTTCCAAGATTCAAGAAAATGAAGATACTTCATCAAAGAAAATTGATAATGAAATTGAAGATATGGATAAAGAATTAATTGAATTAAAACAAAAATATAATCAATTAATAGATGAAAGAAAATCTCTATGGAGAGAGGAAAGTAAAACTAACAGTATCATATCAACGTATAACCAAGAAAAGGCAAGGGCTGAGCATAACGTTGGTGAAACAATAGATAGATCAATGGCATTAGGTTTGGAAACTATTGGTAAAATTACAAAGAGATTGGGATTATCAGGAGTTTATGGTCCATTAGGTGAATTAATAGATGTTAGTGAAAAATATAAGACAGCTGTTGAAGTCGTTGGTGGTACTTCTTTATTCCATGTTGTTGTTGATACTGATCAAACTGCCTCCATTTTGATGGAAGAATTGATTAGAGAAAGAGCAGGTCGTGTTACTTTCATGCCTTTGAATAGATTGCATCCACAAGAAGTTCAATATCCTGATGATAAAGGTGATTCGGTTCCACTGATCAAAAAAGTTTCTTGTGAAGATTTCTTATTACCAGCAGTTAAACAGGTTTTCTCGAAAACTGTGGTATGTAGATCTTTAGAATCTGGATCTGAAATTTCACGTAATTATAAACTAAATGCAATTACATTAGATGGTGATAGATGTGATAGGAAAGGTGTGTTAACTGGTGGTTTTAGAGACTTACAAAGATCAAGAGTTGATTCATTGAAAGAATTGAGAAGATGGATTGTGGAAATTAATGACGTTGAAGCTAAATTAGAAACCATTAAAAAGGATATTGCTTCTAAAGACTTGGAAATTAATAAAGTTAATGATATGTTAAGTTCAAAACGTGAATTATTAGAACAAAAATTTGCTGAAAGAGAATCATTATTACAACTTAAATCCTCTTTGCTTAACGAGAAGAGCTCTTTCCAACAAGAGTTAACTTCAATAGAATCAAGAATTCAAACTTTTAGTTCTTCAATTACTACATTAACTGCTCAATTACAACAATATGAAGCAGAGTTAACCACACCTTTCCAAAACAACATGTCTGAAGATGAATTAAATGAAATTGAATCTTTAGGTACCGAAATTCCAGAAATTGAAAATCAATACAATCAAATCGTGGAAAGATTAACAGATATAGAAGGTTCAGTATCATCAATCAATTCTGAATTGAATGAAAACTTGTACCCAAGACGTAGACAATTAGAGAATCTATTGAATTCGTCAACCAATGAGTCCATATTGTCCGAATCTAGTGGGAATGCTGCTGATTCTGTTAGTTCACAATTATACGAGGAACTAACTAAACAAAAACAACAGATTGAATCTCAAACTGGCGCAATTGAAAAGAGTATTAAAGAAATTGATAATGATGTAGCTAAATTAGAAGCTAACTTAGCAAATATTAATGATCGTCAAAAGGCTGTTGTTAGAAAATTAGAAGCTTATTCAAAGACTTCAGAAAAGACTTTGAGTAAAAAACTCATGCTATCAAAACGTAGAGATGAAATTAACAAGAAAATCAGAGATCTTGGAGTTTTACCAGATGAAGCTTTCACATCTTATAAGGATCCAAGTTATACTTCTAATGCTTTATTACAACAATTGAACCAGGTCTCTGAAGAGTTGAAACAATATAATCATGTTAACAGAAAGGCTCTTGAACAATTCTTGAAATTTACTAAGCAAAGAGATGAATTA
The DNA here is from genome assembly GCA_030570175.1 of Wenyingozyma methylovora. Taxonomy (NCBI): domain Eukaryota; kingdom Fungi; phylum Ascomycota; class Pichiomycetes; order Pichiales; family Pichiaceae; genus Wenyingozyma; species Wenyingozyma methylovora. Next base: position 597,473 of record JAJLVC010000001.1, on the reverse strand, counting down.
GTAGCCAGGCGTAGAGAATTGGATACTGCTAAAAGTTCAATTGAAGATTTGATTTCAGTATTAGAGAAGAGAAAAGATGATGCAATTATTAGAACTTTCAAAGAAGTCTCAATTGGTTTCCAAGAAATCTTTGAAAAACTTGTACCTGCAGGAACAGGTAAGTTAATCATTCAGAAACAAGATAAACCAAAGAAGAAATCTTTACCTGCTCCAACTATCTTGGATGATGAAATGGATGTTGATACAGAAGATGTCGAAAATGATCCTTATGGTAACTTAACTCAAGAATCAAGCAAAGTTGACAATTATGTTGGTGTTTCAATCTCTGTTTCGTTCAATTCAAAACGTGATGAACAACAGCGTATTGAACAATTATCTGGTGGTCAAAAATCATTATGTGCAATTGCTCTTATTTTGGCAATTCAAAGATGCGATAAAGCTCCATTTTACTTATTTGATGAAATTGATGCTAATCTAGATACTCAATATCGTACTGCTGTTGCTAAATTAATTAATGAAATGTCAATGGGTAATGCTCAATTTATTTGTACAACTTTTAGACCAGAAATGTTACAAGTGGCAGATAAATTCTATGGTGTTATGTTTAATAACAAAGTCTCAACAATCTCTGAAATTGATCGTCAAGATGCACTCACCTTTGTTGAAGGTCAAACTACTACTGCTCAAAAGAAATAATCGCTAGAGTTAATGTATTGTTTTTAGATTTGTATTTATGTACCAATGTATGTGTGTGTAATTTACTGCTTGATATTATATTAACATATTTATTTTTATTTTTAAGATGTATTATACATTTACATATATTTCACAATATTGAGAGTACGACTAATTAATAAACAAGCAATTCAATTTCAATGATTTGCTTGTTTGAAAAGATCCAAGAAAGCTTTATTTCCCTTTTTGGTCTTCGCCTTGGAAACTAAAGCAGAAGCAGCTTTAGGATTCAAGAAGCTTTGCGATGTAGTATTATCATTGTCTGAATCTGAATCCGAATCCGAATCTGAACCATCTTCACTACCACTACCAGACCCACTATCTGAACCTGAACTGGAATCTGAGCTCGAATCAGTGATCCTATCATTAACCTTTGTAAAACCGTTACCATTAGATTTCTTAGCTGGATTGCTCAATGTCTTATCTCTCACATCCGGAACACCTCGTTCTAATAATGACGAAAGTTTAGGAAGATCAGCTACTCCTGGACGAGTTACAACTGGAGCAGACACTAACTCAGCTCTGGATTGTCCAGAATCTTTAACTGACTCATTAGAAGCAGTTGACGGGGTGTGTGAAACTGCAGGTGAAGTTGTACCGTTACCAGATGCTGACTTAGCAGATACAGGAGTGGTAATGACTTGTGCTTTCTTACCTTGAGGAGTGGTTTTGTTTATAGCAGTTGTGACTTTACTGGTTGTCACAATCTTCGCAGGTACTTTCTTGGTAAGCGACTCAGACCTACTTGCAGGTTTCTTTGCAGATGAAGTTGGGGTATTAACAATACGTGGACGCTTGGAAGAGTTAGCTTCCTCTGCATCAGATTCAGATTCTGGTTCTGACTCAGATTCAACTTCGGTATCAGAATCTGAACCAGAAGAAGATTCATCATCTGTGTCAACAATAGCTTGTGATGAAACAAATGCACTTTTTCCTACTAGTGACTCTCCACTACTCTTTGTATCTGAGGACATACTACTTCTTCTTCTGGCACCTTCAATAATATTACCAGCATCTATGTCTGATACAATTTCAAGTTTCCTAGATGCTTGATTCGTTGCCTTCTTAGGTTTTTCAACAATATTAACCTTCTTGTTACGTAACTCTTTTCTGATATCGCTCAAGACAACATGTTTTACTTCTCTTTTGGAAGGTTCCTCAACACTGTTCTTCTTTGGTCTTCCTCTCTTTGGTGTGGCAGTAACAACTTCTGTAGCTAGTGCTGATTTCTCAACTGCCGGTGCCACTTCAGCATTTGGGTTCTTACCTGCTGCGATCATTGCATTCTTCAGCTTACTGGATATTTCTGTTGTCGTTGTATCTGTGGTTAAATCATTCATTGTAACAGAATCATTGGCATCTAACTGTCTTGGGGATGTGTCCAAATTTGTCATTTGGCTAGTAGATTCAATAACACCAGTTTTGTCAGCTTCAGATGGTTGAGAAGAGTTGCGAGAAGCAATAGTTGCCATAGCAGCAGCACGTACCAGGGCAACCTTTTCAGGGGATATAAGGTTATTTGAAATGGTAGTTGGAGTAGCAACTGAATTTGTATCAGAAATCTCATTGGACGTTGCACTCGATGCAGATGAAGCTGTCTTTGTGTTCTTTCTAGGTGCTCTAGCAGACTTGGTAGCAGCAGCTTTTGGTGTTTCCTTTGGGGTATTAATTTCTTTTGGAGTACTCTTTGCTGCTGCTGATTTTGCTTTTGATGTTGCTGCCTTAGGTGCCTTCTTTGAAATACCAGGTGTTGGAGTAGCTAATGTACTCGCAGTAGGTGCTTCACTAGTAACTTGTGTTGTTGAAGAAGCAGGTTTTAGTTGCTCAGCTACGGAGACTTTTTTATTCAATGCATCTGCTTTTGTAGGAACAGAAGCACGCTTTTGAACTTGGATCACTTGAACTTCAGTTGGAGTTGTTGTTGCATCACTATTATATTCATCACTTTCGACGATGAACTTGGAAAGTTCAGCTTCATCAATATCCATAGCACCAGAGTCATCATTATTTTTGGAGAGATCAGGGAGCTCTGAAAGCATACCAGATGTGATTCTCTTTGGTGAGCCAGCCATAACCTGGGAAGCACTTCTTGGACTTCCAGTCTTTGGTGGATCTGTACGTCTTTTCTGCACTATTAATGCTGGTGGGGCTGGTAATGTTACATTAGCTGCTTCAACAGAATGGATAGGACTTGATTGACTTCCATTTGGATGGGAACCATTCATTTCAGACCCAGACTGAATACCTACCTCTTTATGTGAAAGATTGGATCTTCTTATTGGCTCAGGACTTCCAGATTTTGAAGCTTTAGTACCATTGACAAATGAAGTTTCTGGTCTCCCCCAAATGGATGGTGAGGAGTTTCTAAATCTCTTCATACTCATATTGGTATAATCGTTGGAATGCACACGCTTTCCTGGACCTAAACTTCTCATATGACTTATCTCACCTGCTTCGACATCCTCTTCTTCTTCTATTGGTTTCTTGTTGAACTCCTTTTCTAATAAAACACGAATTGTTGTATCTTGATCAAAGACCTGAGACACTATGTATTCGGGATCCAAATCACATTCATCACAATCTTGAACTTTGCTCACCACAATAGGTTCTTCATCTGGATATAGTTTGGAGAATCTATCTTGGATTTCCCACACAACTTCACCTAAAGATTTTGAAGGCATAGTAATATGCAAAAACTTTTTCATCCCTAAGGACTCGGAACTCAATGAAGAATTAATTTTTCTAGAACCACCCAAAATATAGGACAGCATTGGAGATTGTCCATTGTTACCTACATGTAGTGGAATGGGAGTACTGGCAGCGTTAATTGTACCATTAGGATAAAAAGACTGGCCTTGGTCGTGGGAAATATCACTTGGATTTGGCTTCCTTAGACTTTGCGACTGCCTCACACTAGGAGGAATGAGTAAGACTTGTAATTTCATTGTCTGCAACCTAAGTGGGTATTACAGCGTTTTCCTTACTAGTAATGAAGCAATGAAACAATTTTTGCAACTGATGAACTCCTTGAAGTATCGTGAAAAGTTATCAGAAACCTATAATTTTTTTTCTCTTTTTTTTTTTAATTTATTATTTCACTGTTTTTATTTACTGTGGGAGAACCAATATTCAATAAATATATTTAATTTACGTAATTAAGAAGAGTTATGTTTATATACAAATTTATTTAAGATATTTAGATTATGGGGTTCTGTTTCAGCAAAGCGCGTGCTTCCATCTCATCGTTGATACGCTCCAGTACATCCCTCTCATCAGAGCCCTGTTGTACTTCGTGTTCGTCAATTTCTGGATAATCAACACCATTATCAAATTCTATCTCATCATCATCGCCATGAAACTTATCTACGCCCCAGATAGCTATAGATCCGTCAATGCTAGCAGAATAATAACGTCCGCTGCTTCTTCCTTTATACACTATGGATGTAGCTCTTGGAGTATTCCCATTTGCAGATGCGACTGCACCTTCTCTCTTCAGTCTGGCAACCAACTTACCGTCATGTACACTATATACAAGAATTTCCCCGTTATCAGATGGGTACCAAAGATACTGTATTTCAGATTCCATACTGGGGCTCAATGCCATTGTTAAATGAGATTTGTGTTTGTTTCTAACCAAAGGTCCAAAATTTGTAAGCTTATTCAGTGGTTTATCGGTTGTAGTTAAATCCCATACTCTCACTTTATCATCACTTCCGGCAGTAATCAATTCTGTACCTAAGTCGTTGAAAATAACCGAGTTCACGCTCCCATTATGTGCCTTAGTATCTTTGTGAAGTACAGTTGCTGGTGTTTTGTAATTATTAGTTGAAAGATTTGAATCGAGGTTGAATAACCATCCATTGGCTCTTCGTATATCCCAGCCAATACATGCACCATCCACACCTCCAGTTACTAACATGTTGGAATCTGTTGGAGACCAGCAACAACTTAGAGTATACCCAACGCCTCCATTTAGCTTCCCACCTCCTCCCAGAACGTGGGAATCTGCCATTGTACGTAAATCAACTAGTTTTAATCCACCAATGCCACCATCACAGCAACAGCCTATAAGCGAATTGAACCCGCTGGGTTCGAGGTCGAAATGAAGAACCCTGGATCCCAAGTCAAATGAGTGAACTGGAGTCATAGTAGTCGTATCAAAGACTTTCAATGTATGGTCATATGACGATGAGAGAAACATTCCATTATCCGCTGGCCACCATTTGATGTGAGTAATACCAAATTCATGAGCAGTTTTTGGAGCAATAGTGCACAATGGTTTGAACTCTCCTGTCTTTTGGCCATCGTTCTCTTCTAAATCCCATAGTTTGATTGAAGAATCGCCTGCCCCAGACAGCATGTATCTGTAATTATCCGTTTCAAGAGCTAATGTGTTGATAGGTGCTGTATGGCTTCGCTTCGGAAAGATTAGTTCATTGTCATCTGTAATATTAGATAGCTTCCCGTACTTTGACTCGTTGTATAATTGAAGAAGACTGATTGGGGGTTGACAATTGAATCCTGTCAGAGTATGCTCGAGAACTAATGGGTGCATAACTCTTAAGCTCTTGAAGCTTTCCAGATGAAGAATAACATTGAATTGGAATTCAGTAAGCTATCTGTCTAAATATCTCTATCTCTTCTCCATAAAAGTAAAAATTTGTTACCCTGAAAAAGATCAGCCTTTAAAAAATTAGTGTCTCGTTTCGTAACGTGTACGATCTTTTTGCAACTGATGCTTACCTTTTTAATCTAGGTAGCTAATTGATTATATATCAGTTAGTTCATAGATTTTGGATTTATCTGCATAGTTCGTACTCGATCATGGATAATTTCAAAGAAAAATACGAGATTTACTTGTCTCGTGCAAAGAGTACTTATCAGAGGTACTTAGATATCGTGACACCTCACGAACTTCAGAGATGGATCGGTACATTTGTACTCATGGGTCTTCTCTTATTAAGAATTGTATTGAAAGAAGGATGGTATATCATCTGTTATACTTGGTCCATCTACCTTCTCAATATGTTTCTCCAATTCTTGACGCCGAAGTTTGACCCATCAATTGAGCAAGAGTTACGAGATGAATCAGTTGAAGAAGGTACTTCACAAATGGATGAAAAGGATGAAGAATTCAAACCATTCATCAGAAGACTTCCTGAATTTGTGTTCTGGTATAAGGCCACCGTTGCTACTATTATCTCATTATTTTGTTCTTTCTTCACGATCTTTGATATACCTGTATTCTGGCCAATTTTACTCATGTATTTCATCATTTTATTCACACTTACTATGAAGAAACAAATTCAACATATGATCAAATACCGTTACTTACCATTTGACATTGGAAAGGCTAAGTATGGTGGTAAGAAATAAATTAGCTAGATCACAACTTGTTGAATCAATAAATTGACTAGGAAAACTTGAGAGAAAAAGTTCCCAATCTGTCAAGAATCAGAAAACTACAGCTACTACTTGTGTGTACTATATATAATATATATTTAACTTATATGTATTCTCCAACATTATCAAAATTTTAATATCTTAAATTAGCATATATATTACTATAAAAGGAATTTGTATATTAGTAGAAGTAAACCCAACAAGGCGTAAAGATGTATTCTCCCTTTTCTTGTTGTAATGAAGAACAAAGCAGATCCCATGATAAAATCAACAACAGATCCAACTTTTTGGATAAAACGCATGTACTTAGTTGGCTTTAGATAGATATCACCGGCCATTATTCCATATTGCTCTATCAAGTATCCTCTATGTGATATCAAGGAAGCTGGCGGCTTAACAGGAACATTGATGTTTAAGTATACAGGGATATGATCAGAGAACTTGAAATTTGGAGCAGAGCTATACTTTATAATAGATTGCCCTACTGGATGATCATCTTCAATGTTTATTAAATTCTCTTCGGTGTCAAGCAGTGAATGGTTTTTGTAAGATTGGTACAATATCCTATCGCACCACGAAGGTGTTCTCTTAGTATTATATGTCAATGTACCGACTTTAAACTTGTATGTTGGCTTGAACGATATTGGAGCTTCATCAAAGCCCCACAACACTTCACCATTCTTTCTCAATTCGCTCAATTCATCTTTGATGCCTGAATCAGTAAGTAAGCCTTGAGACTCTTCGTTATTGTCGTTGTACCCAGATGCACGATAGTTAAGGTCACCCATTACAAAGCAATGCGAATTATCTTTTATCACTGAGTAGTCATCACCAAAATCTAAACCTTGGAATATACAAAGAAGATCTCGATTCCTTCTAGCACAATATTTAGCCCCTTCGTTTGCATTAAGATGAGATGCAACAAAAGTAAAGTCAACAGGTTTATTCTTATCAGATGAATCAGCAGGCGCTGGATGTGAATGACTAGAATGGACTGTCTCAATTGGAGTATATGTTAGTCTGATACCACATCCACCTTTAGTATTTGTGGCATAGTATCCACACGGTGCACTAGCCATCCTGACATTATGAATTTTGCTCTTGAAAGGTGATATTACGATCAGAGCAATCGATCCAATATGATTTATACCAATTATTTGGAAATCATAACTACTACCATAAGCTTGTAAGGAGTCAATTATCAAATCAGCCATTTGTATTGTCTTGATATTGACAGTATCATACGAAGTTCCATCTAGTACAGAGCAGATCTCTTGAAATGCATATACAAAAAATGTGGGTATTTCAGGTTGCTCCGTATCATACAATTTCTTCAACTCGTCTGTAAATTTAGAGGTCAATGGCGTGTCCTTTCCACAATTGTAAGTAAACAAAAACAGTGATAGATTGTCCTTTGACATAGTTACCATAATTATTTGATTATAGTTCGGTATCAAGTGATATGTAGAAGGTTAAAGAAGTTGAAGCAGTTACATGATTTGAATCAAGTTCTCGAAAAAAAACAGATAAGAAATTACATAAACACATTTTTCTACTTTGAGCAAACATGGGGATATTGATTTAAGCTAAATTCTAGATATATATGTTATATAAGCAGTAATATATATACGCAAGGATGGATTCTGAGCTATTGTAATTGATTCATAATGAATTGATAGTTTTTAAACATCTCGCTCAATTCACTGATTGATAATTGATCAAAAGATTTTCCTTCAAACTTATCAAAACCCTTTACCTCTTCGGTAAGTTTCCTTAACTTTTCATTGCCAGATTCTACATTGGTTACAGAACCATCAGGATGAGCATTGTTGTCTCTCAGTTTTTGATCACTGAGGCTATTTCCTCTGCTTTTACGAACTGTATCATGAACAACATTCTCAATGGCATTTTCTAGCGAATTCAAAAAGCTTCCTCTAGTTGGCAAATTCGGTGCCCCAGAATTTCCTGTGGATGTGGAGTTGTTGCTGAATATACCAGTACTCATAAGACTAGCAGTTCTACTCCTCATTTTGTTTGTAGATACAGTGCTACCATTTGAAGCTATAGTAGTGACAGATGGATTAGAGAAATTCATATTAGCGCCGGTGATATGAGTGCCATTTTGAAGTTGTTTATTCAAAGAATCAGAAGATGAAGAGGCACTGATCGGTCTTAAATTCTTCATAACACCACCCACACTAGTAGTAAACTTGGAAAAGAATCTCTCTTGGCTACTTGGTGAAGCCATCGATGGTGTTATTGTTTCTGAACTATTCGATAAAGTTCTTTCTGTTGCACTAAGAATTGATGCAGTTGCTGGTGCATTACCACTATTTACAGTTGAGGTTGTAGAGTTTGATGATGTTGGGGTGATGTTTTTGTGCGATTCTTCTGTAGATGTGACATCTTCCTTTGATGAACTTCTTTGCGCTGTGAGTGAAGGAGGTTCGGTAAATAAAGCAGGATTTTCTGCTATCTGTTGGCGAGTTTGTTCAGAAATGGAATCATTTGATGCTGCAGCATCCGAATGTGGAACCCAGGTAGCTGATGATACTTTCCCAAATATACTTCTCAAACTTGAATCAACAGCAGATGTTATATTTCGCATTCCCTGATCTGCGTGGTATATAGAGAAATCAGCTGCAGATGGTAAGATTGAAAACTTGGAGTCGTTAATTGGTAAGAATGATGAAGCGCTAGATGATGATCTGAATCTTCTTTTCAATTTATTGCTGCTGCTGCTCGATTTATTGAGACTATATATATCGAGTTCATGTATCTCTTCAATGTGGACTGGTTTCGTCAGTAAATACAAAATCTCAGATGGTGATTGAGTAGCATTTGGGAAATAATCAGGGAGAGCCTCAGGTGGAATAGCAATGCGCAAGTTTTCTAAAGTAACACTACTCAAATACATTATGCAAGCTTCAAAGTTTGTTAGAATATAAAGTAATTTTCCTTTGTCGTCTGAGAATAAATCATCATTTGATTCAAATATTAGTGCATTTCTAAATCTCTTTATAAATTGTAGCTGTAAGACTAAATTATGTGAATGAACAGCTTCTAATTTGATTATAGTATAAATAAGTAATGGTAAATAGATATCTGTATTAAGCTGTTCCATTTTACCAAGCGTTGCGTCTGCGAGTAAAGTATTGTATAAATGATGGATTTTCAAGAGGCATTTGAGTTTTGCTGTAGGGGATCTTTCGGTAGCCATGATTTCAAATTCAGGAAGAATTATATCTTCAAGCTTTATTAGAAAGAACTCTTCTTCTACAGGTATGTCAATGTCTAGATGGTTGAGAGTGATATCTAGTTGGTTTAAGTAAGATAATTTCAAACTAAAATCATGGTCTAAACTTGTTTCAAACTCATCAGATGCTATGCCTTTGGACGGGAAGACTATGGAGCTATAGAACTTGGTGCAAATAGTTTTTTCGGCTATAGTGTTATATTTCTGTATCAGTAATGAATCTTTCTTTTCTCTTTCTTTTTGTTGTTTCAACTCATTTGGTTCTAGTAGAGCCACTTGGTTGTATGAAGCATTCGAGCCGTTTCGAGATCTTCTATGGGCTTTTACCTCTGGCTTTCTAACAAAATCTGAAGAGATATTGTTAAATTCTACATAGAATTTTTGGAAAAGCTGTGCAATCTCATAAGTAGCTAACGGTTTTGAGAATCTTGGTTGTTTTAGAAATTTGAAGAAGTTTTCGATTGCCTCCATTAAAAATTCTGGGAGCTCATCATCTGATGCAAGTAGGAGGAGAACGTCAGAGTCATTCTCTTGCGCAGCTGGTTGCATATCATCTGATGCACCTATTGCTGGAGAAGTGGCGAGGTCCATGTCTGGTTTTGACTCAACAATAGGTATTTGTGCTTCAGTTTCTTTAGTCGCTTCAGTTGAAGATGTAAGTACTGGAGGAGCAGATTGTAAAAATTGATCCTCACTAGGATCAAGTCCTTCTTGATTTAAATCGTACGAGTTCTTGATGGATAGAAGTGGAGACCAGTTATCCTTTGTTGGAGGTGTATGAAACATGTGGCAGGTCTTTGAAGCTGATAAAATGGATAAGGGGCTAACACCAGGTAGCCGAAAAGAATGTAAAGATTATGGCACAAGAACAGGATATAAAGGTTCTTTGCTAAAGTTGTTCAGGAAATGAAAGTTTGAGAATGTTTATTTCATATATAGCATGTATTATTATGAATGCTATATGATCCACTGATAATGAAAAATAAGAACTAGAGGCGATACTTGTTCCGGTAGGAAAAATACTCTTGGTGTTCTCCTTACTGTCTCTCTTAACCTAATCTCAGAAATTGAGTATTAATTATCAGGCCTATAAGAAAAAATATTTTTACACAAGATACCGCTTTTTCCTAAAAAGTGTGCAATCAACAATTGACACATTTGAATGATAAAGGACGATAAGTGTCTACGTTAATCTATTTATGTATTTATTGTCTATATATGAGGTATCGACAACTACTTACTACTTGACAGACACTCAAGAAGATTGGGAATTCCATACTCCAAATCTCTTGAGCTGTTTCCAAACCCAATCCTCAGAAAACCTGGGTAACCAAACATTTCCCCAGGTACAACCAAAGTCTTAAACTTTTTTATTAACTCCGCGGCAAGGTCTGCAGTTTGAATGGAACTGTTAATTTTCACAAATGCTGTTGTTCCAGCTTTAGGCTTAACATATTCCATACTTCCCTCGGAAGCCTTGATGAACTTGTCCAACATTTCTAGGTTCTCTCTACACAATTGGTAATTTCTCTCAAGAATGAACTTTTTGTTCTTCAGCGCGTATTGTGCAGTTAGATCATCAAGAACTGAAACTGATATCATGTTGAAATCTCTACGTGATAAGCATTCTGATATCACCTCTTTATCTCTGCTGGTTATCCAACCACATCTAATTCCGGCTAAAGAGAAAGCTTTAGACATGGAAGACGTAGAAATTCCCTTTTCGTACAGATTGATGATAGACTTAGGAGCCTCTTCTGATTCATCAAGAGAATGGAACAGTGGGCGGTAAACTTCATCACACAATATATAACATGAGTTTTTTCTCGCAATCTCAACAATTCTCTCTAATACATGGTTAGGTATAACAGCTCCAGTTGGGTTGTTGGGGTTGTTCAATACTATCATTTTCGTATTATCTTGCATCAAAGATTCAAGCCTACTGATGTTAGGAAGGAACCCTTCATCATATTCAAGCTTCAGTTGACTAACAGATGCACCAAACATTTCCGGAACTGACTGTAATTGTTCATATATTGGATCAACAGCAACGACATGATCACCTGGGCCAATCAATGCGTACATAACAAGAAAGTTAGCTCCAATTGCTCCATTACAAATTACCACATCGTCTATACTCAGAGTGGAACTATCTTTATCTTCAAGATAGAGCTCACATACCAATGATCTTAGTTCTTCGGAGCCCTTAATCCATTTATAAGCTTGTCTCATGTTCATTAACTCCTTAATAGGAAAAATATCTCCAGATAATTTTTCAATCTCAGATATAGATAATGAATAACAGCAGGTTTCACCTAAATTTAAGTCAACGTCATTCTCATAGGCATCCATGAACTGTTCTAGTTTAAATGGTTTCTGCTGCACCATACTGTTTGAGAAGGATAACAACTTTATGCACAATAGTCTGTAAAATAAGTAAAATGAAGAGGAACTAGAATCTCTTTTATCGATATAACTTTCAAAAAATCAAAATTTATCTAAGATTCATCCATGAGCTCGCGGCATACTGGAAACAGAAACCCAGAGCGAGACTAGTTTGAATTTCTATCTTGACAAAATTTAGGCTGTGACTTTACATCTTGATTACTTTATATGAACTACAACTAGATGCAAAATTATGGAATTTTAGATAGCGATAAATATAAAATCATATTCAACTAAATTAAAAACTGAATATAGCAATATTCAACAAAGAAAATTAAGAAAAAGTTAAACAAAAAGAGAAAATTTAGTTTCTTTTGTTGAGGAAACCTTGAGCCATGTTCATGAAATCGCCCATTCCTTGACCTTGTCCTTGGCCTCCTTGGCCTTGACCGCCTAATAATGAAGCTAATCCACCAAGACCACCAGATTGTTGACCGTAGCCACCTTGACCGCCATAACCGCCTTGTTGACCGTAGCCACCTTGTTGACCACCATAACCACCTTGTTGACCACCGTAACCACCTTGTTGACTGTAGCCACCTGATGATTGACCATAGCCTCCTGATTGTTGAGTAAGTGAACTAATGAGTGATCCAAACCCACCGCTAGAACCACCTTGGGAGCCACCTAAAAGAGATTGTAAGTTGAATCCACCTTGTTGACCCATTTGTTGAGAAGAAACACCACTTCCACTCAAGGAAGAGATTAAAGATCCAAACCCACCACTTCCACTTTGGCCTCCACCACTACCCATTAAACTACTGAGCATGGATAATTTACCACTGTTAGATCCACCACCCAAAACTTGACTCATTAACATACTACTTAAGTCTCTGTCATTTTGAGTGGAGTTTGGATTTTCAGCAACTGATCTGTTCAGGTTGTCGGCGACCTTAGCTGCAACTTTGGTTAAACGTTCTTGAATTTCTGGGGTATTTTCAACTCCATCTCTTTCATCTAATTCAGCGGCTTGCTTGTACTGTTCCACTGCAGATTTTTGATCACCTTCAGCAAAGATGATATCACCTAATATAAGACGTAACTTGGCGAAAAGATTTGCATCTAAACCCTCTCTAGCACAAAGTGAAATGCCTTTAAGAGCAGTTTCTTTAGCTTGAGATAAATTGTTTTGAGAGTACTCAGATTGAGCTTGTTGTAAGTATGAAGTAGCTTCTTGTGTAGCAGACATAATGTGTTTTTCAAATGTGTATTTAGTGATACAAATTGATGCAGCTAATTCCTATTTCAGAGTAAAACAAGTAAGTTTAACTGATCAAAGTAGTTAGGCTGGCTGCCATTTTATATTAAGACCAAAGAAAATACCTGAAATTCTCCACGAAGGCGATTAATAATTGCACGTCCTTAATATTTTCAATCACAGTGACTAAAAAATTGGCGCAGTAAAGCCGAAAGTAACAGCTAGTGTGATGAGATTTCGATATATCTTATAGCAACAGCCTCATAACTTTAACTACCATCAAAACAAGAATCCAAGGAGCATATACCATAAACTCCAAAACTAAACTCACTCCATTATGTATGCGCCATTTGCCAAGAAAGATGTTACAAATTTAGATGAGGATTTACACTCATCAAGATTAGGAAAATACAATAATCCCCAACTTCAGAAAGATGTAAAAGGTTGGTTAGCTGAGATACTTGGAAGTGATGTATCATCTACAATAGCTTCTTCAGACCTTATGGAATCTTTAAAATCCGGTGTTGTTCTTTGTCAATTGATCAATAAAGTTTGGGGTGAAGGTGCCATCAAATACAAAAATTCAGGACTAGCATTTGTTCAAATGGAGAACATAGAGAAATTTCTTAACTTTATCAAACATGAAGGTGTATCCGAAGATGAAGTTTTTCAAACGATAGATTTATATGAAGCAAAGGATCCTTATCAAGTGATTATGACTATTCAAGCACTTTCTAGAGTGATAAATAAGAAATTCCCACAATATCCCTTTATTGGTCCAACAATAGCTACTAAACATAAAAGACCACCAGTACCTCCAAAACCAGCAAATTTGGCTAAAGTTGGATGGTCAACTCACGAGTATGGTTACATGAAAGGAAGTAACCAGAACACAGAAAGGATTGTGTTTGGGGGTAAAAGGGATATTATAAGCAAACAATCATGAATAAATAATTTAAGATTTTACTTTATCACGCATCATTTCATTAATTATCTATATTTATGTACATTATTCAAGATTCACTCATTTCATAAAATAATTATATATCTTGCTATTGTAGTCATCTTCACTGAAATCTTCTTCATCGTAACTCAGATCCACAACTTGACTTAAAAACTGATCTAAATGGAAACTCTCTATTTCTTTTGATGATAGACTTAAATCGTTGTAATCGATCAAGTTGACTAAGGAGCCAACTTGTTTCAGTATATGGAATATGCTTTCCTCTTTTGTGGTTTCTATAATCTTGTATTTGAGTTCAAATGGTATCGAGTATTTCTCCATAAATTCAACCTTATCGTGATCAGGGTGTAATATTATCGTTATATTTTTACAATCGGTAATTAGATCTCTTAGTTTGATAGAAGAGTTAGCAACGGAGTCTGTCACAACTAGTGAGATCTTCCTTTTGGTCTCTAAACTATTTCCATATGGTAGTTTACCGTTAGTGATACCATCTTCAGTATTTTGACCTGCTGAACTAAATTTAGTTAAATATGTATAAGCACCGTATAGAAGCCCGCTCACAAAAAGTGCAGATGCAAACTTAAGTGGAGTTGAACTCTTCTGTCTTCTTGACATTTATTTGTATAGCAACCAAGATACTACTTATGCTGATTAGAAGAGAGTAGTAATTATAAGAAATTGCTCAGACGATTTAGTTTGGAGTCTAATTAATTCCGGGCAAGGTAAAGATCGCAAATTGTGGAAATTATGGTGCAAGGGTTTGGTATGAGACGATCGACCATGGCGGTAAATTCAAGATTTTAAGGGGTACTTTCACCTGTCTAGATTAACCTATTTCATTAGAAAGATAAGCGCTTCTTATCTATGACCATTTAATTGCATAAAAGCTAGAAAGCTCACCAAGAAGATAATTGGTACATGAGAGATGCGCTATTGATATCATTTATACATATAAATATATATATATATAATCTATATCAGCTAAGCTCAGATTTAATTTGCTCGTTTGTACTAAAAATATACTAATTAGTCTAATTAGTTGTAGATCAAATCTCATGTAAGAAGATATTTATATCGTAAAAACTGTCTTATGTGAATGGTCAATGATGAATTAAATATATATTAGTCTAGCCTGATTGAATACCAAATCCATACAGCTAAGTTCATGGAGTCAATAGGATACGAGAAACAGAAAGTAGCGTTAAAAGTACAGTAGCTACGTATCTTCAATGTGCTTCAATATCACGGAGACGGACAGTCTTAGCAGTATACAACGCTGTATTAATCAACATTAATTAGCTTGAATTGTATTTAATCGACTCCTGACAAAGTCTAGCTCGATGCTGTTGCCTTTTGATGCATATTATATTAATAGTTAACTAATATGTATATATCCCTTTTAGTGTGCATCATATCTTGTAGAATTAATTTAAGTAACCCACATTTGACAACTAATTTAGTGAGAGATGATGAAGAAAATAAGATGATTAACTATTAATTAATACGTTAATTGATTACAAATTGTAGTCATCATTTGGTAACAGTTGAAACGGTCAGTCTTAACGACATGACGTCAAGGTTTCTAATATCTAATTAGATATATAGCTTCAGAAATGTCCATCAAGCCAAGAGAAATACGTTTTTTGCACAGGTATACGTATTAACTCAAAGGTTATGGATATCATTGAATTCAGAATTTGGCTTATATATGTTAGTTAGGTTGAAGCAAAGTTAAGAATAATTTCTAATTGCACAAGCTCAGAAATTTCTTGGCTTCATCGCTTTGAATACCATATAGAATTTCTTACTTCTAAGCTGTAGTTATTATATTACATATTTTTAACGTCCGCACAATGCGAAGACGTGGGGATTATAGTTCGTTTAGTTAACTCATAATTCATTTGACCTCGATGCTATAGGCCATGTAGTCATCTCGTAGAGACATGTTGACAAATATGTTATCGACGACCATGAACAGAATCCACCGATAAGTGCGTACGAAATCTCTCTAATATACTTGCATGTTAAAGTTGAATTGAGGAACAATTGTAAAAAAACAATTTTAATTAATTAGCATACAATTCACCTCTGAAATATGGACAGAAAAGCTTTGAGTATTCTGCTTGTATAAAAACTTTTATCTTTTCCATCAGTTGTACCATCTGTCTACGGTATAGCTTTGAATTTCAGCACCATGGTTAATACTTCGGAAGATAAACTATTAATAAGTAAAAAATTATCAGTAGCGCAGCCATCCCAAGATTGAATACTAAACATAAACCTAGAAAAATTTTGTCACAAAGAAATAACAAAAATTTTTTTCAAATTCCTACATTATACATCTCCAGAAACATTAGTGCTTGTATACAAATGTATGCTATTCAATTCCCTGGAATGATTCTTAAGGCAAGTATCAACCATAAATATATATTTTATATGTAAATTCGCAACCGACGGATATAAATCAGCCATTCAATCCATTTGAATTATACCTTTTTGTCGATGCTCATCTCGAGTTATACGTTAAAATATCATTTAATTAAGTAACTACATCGATAAAATACTGAACTCTCGTAGCAATCGAGATGAAAATACATCATTAATGATCACGTTATAGGAATTAATGTGATTCATGTATGACGAATATATAAATATAGCCAATGGCGAGGATGAAAGGGATAAAGGAAGTACATTTCAAGCTCTAGACACAAACTTTCATCTCGGGTCTATTTGTAGAAAAAGGATATTTTAACTGCCCTAACTGGACAGATGAATTGATCAAATTGATTATAAAAAATCAGTTGAAGCATTTTTAAAAAAGTTGAATATGGAACTTATATTACTATCTATAGGTGTAGCCATGCTAAGGCTTGCTGAGAGAGTAGGTAATATGATTTACTTCTTCGCTTCAGTACTTAAATATTCAAAACGGTTTGGCCATAAGAGTAAAAGACCTACAAAATTCAAGTCATAAGCTTAAATATATAACTTCTCATATGTTGCAAAATTTTTGATTTATGTTTGTATGCATATTATGGTAGTAAAAGTGCTTTCAGCTTAATAATTATATGATCCAATCATCCCCTGTCCGAATGATCTGTATGGCTCGTATATTTATGATCACGGAAGCTACGGTTCGTTCACTGTAGCTATATATAAAACATCGAACTCAAACATCAGGTTTATCTAAAAGATCTTGAGAGCGACAGTTATAAAATTATTTAAAACTTACATAATATCCAGCTTTCGTTTTATTATTCCTCGATGATATGTTTAATTATTATTAATAAAAAATTTTATAGCTCCGACTTAGTAGTATGTGTTGAAGATCACAGTACACTGTAGTTTAAGGTAAGTATAAAGCTATTGATGTCTTCTCTCATTCGCAACGCTGATGTTGTCCTACTCTAAGCTTAGTCCAACTCGACCCATATAGCATTTCTTTTTTAATGCCATCCAGGGTTCAAGCAATGTCCTGACAAGAAAGGCTTCCAGGTTGTATTAACTCTAATTTTAACCTTAAGCTTTTGTTTTGAATTTTCCCACGCAACAAAAAGAAAAGCTCAGGAACAATACAAAACTCAAAGTTATCAGATTAATCTGTTAAATCTGCTGTATATTACCCAAGTGATCAACAATATTAATGTAACTTGCCCGATTGTTCGTTTAGCAAATGGCATAACTGCAAAATACATATTATGCGACTATGGAATTAATTTAATAGGAAGTCCATTTTAGCCAGTCTTAGCATGTCTAAAACCAATATAATTAATAGATTATAAAAACTGAAAATTTTTATGTTGATATATAACTAGTAGATGGCCCCCTCTTTTCAAATATTCCAATCATCTCTAAACTTTTCACCTACCTTAACGGATTGAACCTCATAACTATTTCACTAATAAGAAATGAAGTTGAATACTACTCTTTTATTAGCAGGTGCTTTCTTCGTGAGCAATGTCGCTGCTGACCCATGGCATGTATATCCCGATGTTGAATATAAATACATGGCTTGTAAATCTGGTGTTGAAGCTGTTGGTACATTTTGCGCTAATGCTACTTCCAAGTCATACAAATGTGCTTGTAAGAATGTCAACGAACTTGGTAGTATTATGAACTGTTTGTATAAGCAAACTTCAGTTAATGATACTGCTGCCGAAGATGTAGTCATTGATTACTGTATGACTAAAACTAATACCACTTTGACCTCTGCTAAGCTTAGAAAGATATACCAAAATGCTACAAGTTATCTTGTTGATCCAATGACTGTTGATGGTTACAACAAGTCAGTTCTCATTAACTATCCAATTACTGGTAAAAATATCACCAAGAAATATAATTTATACTACAAATCTTACGAACACAGATATGGTAACCTTACCACTTCTCACTACTTAGGTATGGGTTCTCTTGGTTACTGGGCTATTGTCCTGTTAGTCTGTGGCATCTGTAATTGGATTCAAAAGTTGTTCCCTGCTGCTACTCGAACTCTCACTGGTCCAGTTGTCAACACTTACAGAAAATACTTCACAATGGCTCCAACTTTCAAGAAGAAGCATGTTGAGCACGTTAACAAATTTGGTATTTTCCACGGTTTCATTCCTACTAGATTTGAAACCATCATTCTTTCCATTTTCACCATCTATGTTATTCTTGCTAACAGTATCTTAGGTTTCCATTATCAAAAAAACGATCCAACTTTCAAGACATTTTCTAATGGTATTTCTCGTTATTATGGTGATAGATCGTGTATCCTTCTTTCTTATCACTTGCCTTTATTATTTATTTATGCTGGTCGTAATAACTTTTTACAATGGCTTACAAGATGGCAATACAGCAGATTTGTTACATTCCATAAATGGTTAGCTCGTATTGTCTTACTAGAACTTCTTGTTCATGCTATTGCTATGACTATTCAGTCTGTTATTGTCGGTAAATGGCATTCAAGACTTGCTACCGAATGGTTCAGAGATGGTATCGCTAGTACTGTTGCAGGCTTTCTTGCTGCTGGTTTTGCTTCTTACACTGTTAGAAAATACTGGTATGAATTATTCCTTATTTCTCATATTGCTTTAATTGCTATTTTCTTATCAACAGCTTGGATTCATGCTGCTTCTCAAGAGTACGAAAATTTTTACATTGCATGTACTGCTATTTGGGTTTTCGATAGAGTTGTTAGAATCGGTAGACTCTTAGCCTTTGGTGTTAGAACTGCTAAAGTTGAAGTATTAACTGATTACACTATCAAATTATCTGTTCCAATTCCTGGCTACTGGAAACCATTCCCAGGTGCTCACGGTTTTGTTCACTTCATTACTCCAACTACTTTCTGGCAATCACATCCTTTCACTTTAATTGAATCTGTTACTGATAAAAACCACATTCATTTCTACTGTAAAATCAAATCTGGTGTTACTAAGGTTATTCACAATAAAGTCCTCAAAGAAGGTAAGAATGTTTTCAATATGAAAGTAATGGTTGAAGGTCCATATGGTGAACGTTCTCCATATGATAAATATGATAAAGCTGTCTTAATCGCTGGTGGTAACGGTATTCCAGGTCCATTCTCTCATGCTTTAGATTTAGCTACCCGTAAAACTGAAAAGACTGAAGTTAAATTATACTGGGCTGTTAGAGAATACGATGTCTTAAACTGGTTCAAAGAAGAATTGGCTCAATTCAAGGGTACTAAATGTAAACCAATTATTTATGTTTCCAATCCAAACTCATCTCTTGGAGCTGTTGACTTTGGCTCTACAAGTTCAAATACTTCTGATAGTTCATCAACTGTAGAAAAGAAATCTAGCTCTGAAAAATCTGCGTTGCCATCATTAGATCAATTAAAAGAAGCTTTTGATTTCGTTGAATTTAGAACTGGTAGAATTGATGTTGATGCATTAGTTGCTTCTGAAATTGCTGAAGCTAATGGTACTATTGCATTTGGTGCATGTGCTCATCCAAATATGGCTGATCATGTTAGAAATGCTGTTAGAGGAAACTTAAGTACTTACTCTAAGAGAATCGACTACTTTGAAGAAATGCAAAGTTGGTAGATACTTTTGTTTAATGCTTTTCTTTTCACTCTGCACATAGTATATCTTAGCATTATTATTTTGTTCCTTATTCACTAATATACATATTTGTTTTAAACTCTTTTAATATATCTTTAATTTATAATTTTATTTCAATATATAATTCGATATACGTAATTTATCTAAACTCTTACAATTTAATTTATTTGAAATTTAATTTTCTATTTTCCCAAATTTTTTTTTTGTTTATTAAATTTTTAAATTATATAGAGTGAAAAACAATTTTCCATTTTTGTAAAATGTTTTGAAAGAAATATAAATAGAGTGTGGAAAGTGTAGATAGATTATTTATACTCCTTAACAGTGAAGGAAAATAAAAGAACAATACAAAGCCAGTTACACCATGTTGAAGGATAAAACGAGTCAATCACCCAATCAATTATTCATCAGTTTGCTCTGTGAGATTACCACGTAATAATTGATCACCTTCCAAAATTTCAAATAATCCTTTGAAGTTACCAGCACCAAAGCCATTATGATTATGTCTTTGAATAATTTCAATAAATATAGTTGGTCTATCAAATATTGGTTTGGTAAACAATTGTAGTAAGTAACCATCTTCATCAAAATCAACTAAGATACCTAATTCTCTTATTTTATCCAAAGATTCTTCAATTTTAGGATGTTTTCTGGCTTCAGCAAAACGTTTATCCAATCTATCATAATATTCTGGAGGAACATGGATAAATTGAACACCTCTTTTTTTCATCTTAGCTATAGTTCCTATGATATCATTAGTACGCATGGCAACATGTTGAACACCAGGTCCACCATTGAATTCTAAAAATTCTTCAATTTGCGATTTTTTCAATCCTTTAGCGGGTTCATTAACTGGCATTTTGATAACATCTGAAGGTGAGGCCATAACAATTGATTTTAAAGCAGAAAACTGGGTGTAGACTTGCTTTTCATCAACAGACCAAAATTGATGGAATCCAAAAGCATTCTTATAGAAATCACAAGATCTCTCCATTTCGTGCCAATTTTGATTTTGAACACAGTGATCGATGACCTCTAGATTGATTTTCAAAGGATCTTTATCGTCATCTTCAGATGAATATTCATACATTGTGTAACCACCAGGTAAATATCCATTATAGTTTGAAGTATCAACCAAAGTATGAATAGTGTCCTCAATAGCGCTAACTTTAGCGATCACAGCGACACCAAATTCATCGATAACTTCCAAAGGTTCTAAAATTGGCTTGCAACCTCCTTCATTCACGGCTTTCTTAAAGACTTCGTAGACATTAGTCACTTGAAAACCAACATCCTTAACGGCGTCACCATGTTTAGTGACATGATCATGGATTTCTTCAACTAATTCATCATATTGGTCTGGCGCTTCTTTGGACTTGTTTGAAGGTCTCAGAGCACTAATGAATTCAATTACAACGTCACCGTTTCTAACAACCTGGGCGCTGATATACCTTGATCCAGTTTCCAGTCCAACATAGCAGTAAGGTTTGAAGCCATAGACTCTAATGAAATAGTCAGCGGTTAACTTAGCTGAACTCACATAAAAGGTAACATGATGATAACCAACAAAATAATTTTTAGGTTCGTCTTTGATGGTTAAACTCTTCTTAGCAACAAATTCCAAAGGCTCTTCACACAATTCTGGCATGACTCGTGTAATACTAGTAGCAAAGATAGACAATATATAGTTGTTTGGTTGAAGCAGAAGAACAAGAACAAGTTTAAGTAGAACAAACCATTTTCACAAAATATAAATTAAAAGAAAAGCCCATCGACGCGTCGTCACCTGAAGAACCGAAGTGCCGTATTACTCGTTGGAGCAGCAACTAATTGACTATTCACTATTTACAGTGAATAGACAGATAAAGGCTTAATATAAGCAGTATATATATACCAGACTTATACAGAGTACCATATACCTTTCAGTGACACAGTTCCAACAGTGTACTACACTCAAATAGACATCTCCACTATTATTTCGAGTTACTAAAGGGGAAAGATGTGTCTCAATTGGGCGTTTACGAAATTAAATTGTTCAACGAGGATGATCCATGTTTTAGGGAGTGGAAGGCAGTTGCGCAGTATCTGGTGAGCTAGTGTTTGCAAAGTGTATTCAATACACTATAACATTAGCCTTTCGATATACTACTCACTCTATAACTCATCTAGTATCTCTTCTCTGATACTACCCCAGCCAATTCTCCTTCAACAAATTGTAAACCTGCTGCTACATCTGAAAAAAAAAACAAAAAAAAAAGCAAAACAATAATAGCGCATTATTTATTTTACCCTAATAAAAACATGTTGCTGAAAAAAAAAATGTACACACTGAAATTGTAGATACTTTCGTTGATTTTTTTCTGTGGATTATCCTTATTTTCTATTACTATATATTAGTATATATTAATATTGAGCTCTGTGTCTTTATTACATTTGTTGATACTATAACATATCATTCAAGTTCTATACAATTGGTCTTGCAAATAATTGTGTTCATAACTTACTTCTAACTCTCTTGAAAAATTAGTTAGAGCCGTTTCATTTTGTTATCACTTTAATACTTGGCTAAACGAGAAACATTTCAATATGGATTCTAGATCTATCACTACAGAAGGTAGTACTTCTGCTGCGTATACTTCTGCTGTTGAATCACAAGATGAATTCCAATCTGCTGATGATGCTTCATTAGACACATATGACCCAGTACCATCAGCTCATGGTATTACTTCTCCAACTACTCCAAACACAGCAATTGTTAATGATACTCACTCATTGAGTCCTACTCACACCATTCAAGATGAAGCCGCTGCTGGTAACACAACAGCTCATGAATCTGTCTCACATAGACTCAGTAGAACCTTCACATCGTTGTCATCAAGATATCAGGGTGATGGAGTTACATCGATTAAGAGTTTTGGAGCTGAAGAAATTCAAGAAGATTTGAAAAGAACTCAGTCTAGAAAATCTATCTTAGATGTGTTATCTCAACGTGCTGTTGATGATTTAGAAAGAAGAATGTCTAGACCATCACCAAATGATGAAGAAGCAGCAATTAGAGGAGGTGATGAAATTAAACCTGATGATTTAGAAAATATTCCAGGTACAAACATTGAAGTTCCAAAAGGTGGTTCAGAATTTTTATCAATGGATCCAAATCTTATTGCATGGAATGGTGAAGATGATCCTGAATTCCCAAGAAATTGGCCAAATTCATTAAAATGGAGAATTACACTTATTGTTGCATTATATACTTTTGTTTCTCCATTATCTTCCACTATGATGTCTCCTGCTGCTGCTTTAATTGCTGAAGAGTTCCATGAAACTCGTACTACTGTGGTTGCCTTAATGGTTTCTATTTATGTTTTAGCTTGGGCTATTGCTCCTTTATTCGTTGCTCCATTATCTGAGATGTTTGGTCGTTCAATTGTTCTTAATGTTTCCATTATTGGTTTATTTTTTTTCAATTTAGCTTGTGGTTTAGCAAAGACAACTCCACAAATCATTGTTTTCAGATTTTTAGCTGGTATTTCAGGTGCTGCTCCATTAAGTACTGGTGCTGGTGTTATTGGTGATTTATTTATTGCTTCTGAAAGAAATAAGGCTATGGCTATGTATGGTATTGGTCCAAGTTTAGCTCCTGCTATTGCTCCAGTTATTTCTGGTTTTATTGTTGAAAATAAAGGTTGGAAATGGGTCTTTTGGGTTTTAACTATATTCACTGGGTTTGTTACCATCTTTGGTGTTGTCTTTTATAAAGAATCTTATCCACCAACTTTATTAAGAGCTCGTTGTAAGAAATTAAGAAAAGAAACTGGTAATCCATATTTAATTACAATTTATGATATTGCAGATGGTGAAACTACTGCTTCTAGATTTGCTACTAATATTGAAAGACCAATTAAATTATTATTCACTAATCCTATGGTTTTCGGTCTTGGTTCTTTTATGGCTTTTGTCTATGGTTTCTTTTATCTTATGCTTGTTACTTTCCCAACAGTTTATGAAGGTGATTATGGTTTCAGTATTGGTATTGCTGGTTTAATGTATGTTCCATTATCATTAGGTTTCATTGTTGGTATTTTAGTATTTACTAAAATTATGGATAATTTATATTTTAAATTAAAGGAAAGAAACAATGGTGTTTCCACACCTGAACATCGTTTACCAATTTTATTATGTTCAGGTATTGGTGTTCCAGTGGCATTATTCTGGTATGGTTGGTCTGTTGAAAAACATATCCACTGGATTATGTCATGTATTGGTACTTTTATCTTTGGATTTTCATTTGTTCCAGTTTTCCAAACTATTCAAAATTATCTTATTGATATGAATCCAAGATTTGCTGCTTCTTCAATTGGTGCAGCTACTGTTTTCCGTTCATTATTTGGTTTTGGTTTCCCATTATTTGGTGATGCTATGTATAAAAAATTAAACTATGGATGGGGTAATTCATTATGTGGGTTTATTGCATTAGCATTAGGTATTCCTTTCCCATTATTCTGTCTTAAATATGGAGAAAAATTAAGAGCTTCAGCAAATAGAAGAATGGAATTAGATCAAGCTAAGAAAGATGTCAAGAACTTAGAAAGATTAAAGAAACAACAAGAAGCTAGAGTCTCTTTATTAACTGAAGCTGGTCTTTTAAATAAAAATTCTGATAATTCTGAAATTCCAACAGCTAGTGAAGCTTCACAAGAAAAGGAAACAAATGTTGAAACTGAAGTTTAATAACCAATTTCAACGTATAATTTCATTACAAAGACATTCACTTTAGAGATTGACTATATATATATATTTCACTATAGTCTCATGTTAATCATTTCATACAAGATGCTTACAAAAAAACAACTAATATTACCTTAGATTTCCCACATTCATTCATTCACTTATATTTTTATTTAATAGTTATCCTTTGTTTTCATTATTTTCTTTCCATATGTTAAACTATTATTGATACAATACAATAATAGTTTAGCATTTTTACTAATTGCTTAATTTTCAGAGTTTTAAAAAAAAATTATCAAAAAATGTTTAAAAAGACGTTAGTTAGTTAATATATATTATTTATATAAAGTTTTTTTAGTTAACGTTAATTGACTGTGTTGTTATTATAATTATACTATTTAGTAAACATGTTATCCCCATAAAGTAATGGGAAAAATAAGGACATAAGTACAAAGGACACATTGCGTTAATGTAAATGTAAAGTTAATGTAATCTGTAAATGTGATAGTGCCCCAAAATCAAGCATGGAAAACGGGTTCTTTCCTGATAAGAGAATTTTAATTTTAAGGCAGAGCAAATGAGATTTTGAAGTGTAGACTGTAAATAGTGGGGTTAAATGGCTATCAATAAGGGAACAGAATATTAGCGGTAGTATTTCACTATCCTCTAATATCGTTCAGCCAAGTAGTACTACACTGAGCTGATTGATATAGTTGATCTGTAATAATCGAGTAACAGTAGTGGTTCATCATACAATAAAATGGTGTATGGATGTGTTCATATCATTTAGATAGAGAAAGCGCAATTTTAGCAACATCAGATACATAATACAGAATAAGTATCTATCTTACTATGAGATATTGACCATATAAACACAATTTATATACAATATATATAAGCAATGATAGTTACACACACAATGTTTTCTTAAAAAACTATCACATGAATGAATAAACAGTGTAAAATTCTGTAATTATTCCCCGCGTTTTAATCGTTTAATTTACCTTAATTTTTCTGTTAAGTGAGATGAAATGCCAATTTACCCTTTATGAATGAACAATTGTAATTATATTACATTTAAACATATTTATAAAGTATATGACCATGCTAAGACTTTTCCTAAATTATCCAATTATATGTTAAATCCCCACACTGATACAGAAAATATTCTGTAGTGTATGTTAAGTTGTGGATACTCGGAATATATTTTGAAAAGTATATATATTTAGATAGTATTCCCTATTTCATTTACTCCTCCAATCTACTGCTACATTTCAAATTTGATTTTAATTTGTCTCTTACTACTTATTATATACAAGATAAAATGTCTGCTATTGTAGCTTTAGTTAAAAAATACACAGATAATGCCGCTGATGGTACAGGTATAGTTAAATTAGTACCAATTGCTAAAAAACTATTACACTCGGATACTATTCCACCTACTTTGATCAATTATGTCAAAGATTTACAACAATCACAATTTGGTTCTTATCCTGATCATAAAGATATTGCTCCAAGTTCAATTTTTTTAGCTATATTTGTCATCTTTTCAATTGCACATTTGGCAATCTTCTTGGTTGATTGGTCAAAAGGTCATCGATTCCCATTATCTTTAGGTTTTTCATTTTATTGTTTATTGAGATGGTTAGGTTTTGCTCTTAGAATTGTTTGGTCAAAGGATATTTTAAAATTACACGTTGGTATTGCTTCTGAGGTTTTGTTAATTTTACCAACTATTTTCCTGGCTAGTTTTAACTTAGTCCTAGCACAAAGAATATTCACTTGGAAACATCCAGTTGGTGGTAATACCAAGACTTTTTGGTACCTGATGTTAGCACTGTATTCTATTGTCACTGCAGTTGTTGTTATGACTATCGTTGCTGGTGTTGTTCCATATTTGTATTTGTTATCTCAAACCCATTACGATATGTGTCGTAATGTAGTCAAGGTTACAAGTGTCTTGGTTGTTCTTTATTCTCTATTAGCCATGGCTTTAACATTATTGGCTTTTATTTATCCAACTTCACAAAATGATAGAGAAGCTTTAGTTTATCAACCTTTCTGGATTCAATCTTTTGCACCAACTTACTTCCCCAATAAGAATGCATCGATTACCGGTGCTGAAGTTTTTGCTAAGTATCATGCAAATGATGAACGCGAACCAAAGAGAACTATTGTTGGTGGTAACTTAAACAAGATTGATTACAATAACATTGACAGTGAATTGATTGAATATGAACAACAATCAGTCAATGCAAAATTTGCATTAAAGCACAATTTATCAATTTTGTTAATTGCCATAACATCAATCTTTGTATTCATTGGTGCTTTGTTCCGCTGTATTGCTTTATTCTTGGATACTACTTATGGTACACAAGGTTGGATTTGTAAACCTGTTGTCATGTACGTGTTATGGGGTGCCTTGGAGACAATTGTCAATCTATTGTATATCGTGGGAAGAATTGATTTGAGATTTTACAGACCAGAGGCATTGAGCAGGAATTTGAAACAAGGTGCTGCCACTGCTACTGCTATGGATTCATCAAATTTGAATTCTTTTAATGATGAACAGAAGAAGTCAAGTACTGATGGAAGTAATAATTTGGATAATTCAACTACTTACTAGATTCATTAATTTTACAAACACATTAATTAATTATTAAATTATTATTATTATTATTATATATTATTATGCGAAAAAGTCTAATTAATATAATATATATGCGATAGTCTGTAATTGTAAATTAATTTGAAATGTTCAATCACTCTCAGATTCAACCTTATTGTTCAATTCACCATTTAAACGTTTTAATCTTTCTAAATTTTTAGCATCACGTTTAGCCTGTGCTAATTCCATCTTTGCATTTGCCCAATTTCTCAATTTTTCACCATTTTTCAATAGATATATGGGGAAAGGAATACCCAATGCAAAACCAATAAATGCAAACATAGTGTTACCCCAACCATAACCTAATGAATTGTACATTGGTGTAGCGAATAAGGGGAAAGTGAATCCGAAAATTGATCTAAATGTAGCAGCAGCAGCAGCGGAACTTGCAGCAAATCTAGGATTCATATCAATGAGATAATTTTGAATACATTGGAAAACGGTAATTATAAAAAATGCAAAGATGGCAGATCCAATAGATGGCATGATCCAATGTAAATGTTTTTCAGCTGACCAACCATACCAAATGAGTCCAATGGGACAACCAATACCAGCGTATATGAGACAAGGTAATCTAAATTCAGGTTTAGCCACACCGTTATTTTTTTCAATTTTATCTAGGTAAACTTTAGTTGTATAATAAGTCCATACTACAAGCCCAAGACCAAAACCGATACCCATGGGGATATAGAGTAAACCAGCTATTCCTGAAGAATAACCATATACACCTCTGAATAAAGATGGGAAAGTGGCGATTAACAAGTACATGAAACCATATACAAACGCCATAAATACACCGAGTCCTAAAACCATTGGATTTGTCAATAATAATTTCAAAGGTCTTTCAATGTTTAACATGATTCTACTGATTTTAGTTTCACCATCAGCTATATCGAAAATAGTTTGTAAATTATTATTACCTGTTTCCTTTCTCAACAATGCTGCTTTCCTTCTGAGTAAAGTAGGAGAATAAGTTTCACAGTAGAATAATGATCCACATAGGGCAACTGTACCATTGAGCATACATAATACCCAAAAGATCCATCTCCAAGATTTTTTCTCAACAATGAAACCAGAGATGATAGGAGCAAAGACGGGTCCAAAAGTAGGTCCAATTGAGTAAAAAGCCATAACTGTTGATCTCTGATGACCATCGAACATATCACCTAATACACCGGGACCAATGGATAATGGAGCAGCGCCTGAACATCCTGCTAAAAATCTGAAAACACACATCTGTGCAGTGGTTTTCGATAATCCACAGGCTAAATTGAAGATGAAAAGACACCAAATTGAAACGTTAAGAACAATACGTCTTCCGTACATTTCAGAAAGAGGAGCCACGATCATGGGACAAATAGCCCATGCTAAGATAAATATACTAACCATTAACGATTTAACAAACGAACTTGTCACTCCAAAAGATTCAGCAATGTTGGCAAGACCAGGAGATAACATAGATGAAGACATTGGTGAAATTAGAGTATACATTGAGATTAATGCTGTTGTGTAAGCCTTTTTCCCGTTAGCCCAATTACGTGGGAAATCTGGATCTTCTGGACCATCCCAAGTGACTAATTCTGGATCTATAGCTGTGAATTCATCACCGTAATCTTTTACCAAGTTTGTAATTTCTGGAACTTCTGGATATAACTCTTCTTCTTCTTCTTCTTCTTCTGATCCAGGTATATGTTCTGTTCCTTCTTTTTCTTCATTCAACGATGAAGCCTTTGTTAAAATTTCTGTATTTCTTCTAGTTTGATCGGCTACTCTTTGTGTTAAAGTAGTTAAAATGGTACCTCTAGTCTGTGTTCTTTTCAATTTAATTTCATTATCGTTCATATCTGGATAAATTTCATTAACTGACCAACCTTCATCATCTAAACCGTAATAATTTGAAGTTGAATTGGATATTGTTCTATTTATTGTCTGTAATGCATTTTCAGTAATATTAGTAGAAGTACGACGAGCTAAACCTCTACGACGTTGAGAGCTAACTTGTGATGCCACAGATTGTCTTCTTCCCTGAGTGTACTGTTTATGTGTCTCTGAATCGAGTGGTTTTGGTAATTCTGATTCTCTTCTCTTTTTAACATTATTATTATTTGGTTTAACAGGTGATTCAGTTTCAGGTAATGGTACTTCATCTAAATATGAATCTTCAGAAGAAGATGAATTTAGAGAATGTAAAGTTGAGAAATTAGTAGCAATTGGATCTATTTGTTCTGACATATTGATAATCTATTGATGTAATGTAAAGAAAGAAAGTAGTTACGTATCATATCATATCATGTCAAAAAAACATTTATTTTATTTTTATCTCCTCAGGTCACAAATTTCTTTTTTTTTCTCTCTATAAAAAAAAAAAAAAAAAATTTTTTTTGCGGGTTTTTATGATTGATTGATTAGTTTGGTTAATTGCTGATTAAGTTAAGTTAATGAATGAATGAGTATGTGTGAGTATTGGTAGTATAGGTTAATCATATATTGGAAAATACTATATGATGATTTAATCAATAAGATATAAAGTGGTATAGTATGGAGAGAGAACATGCTAAGAGATTTTATCAATTTTATTTATTTTATTTAATTTATTCGGAGATTGAAAAATTCGGAGATATTTTTCAGTTGTTTTAAAAGAGAGTTCAATTAGTTAGTTTAGATTGTTAAGTTGTTTGTATTCAGGTACAGTTAGCTAAGTTGCATTATGAGTGAGTGGGTGGGTGCTTACTCGAAGTTCTATGTGGTATATATGTTGATACTCTATCATAAATGAGTATAGTATGTCAATGCATCGTATATACTCATCGAGACTACAGCCTCATGTAAACAATACAACATAAACTGTTTGTTCAATTAGTGATGGCATATATTGTATATGTGATTCAACGATACTTGACAGTCAATTAGTAATGGCGTAACTCGACTGTTTCCTTGACTATCATTGTATTATGTATGTCATATGAAATTTCTTAATTATAATGTTGTTGCCAATTATACGTACGTATGTATGTATGACAGTCATCACAAATTATATTCATGTGAATATTGAAATTGAGAATATGATTACGTAGTGGTAATATTCAATTGTAAATTAGTAACTAAATAGTAAATTGACACTCACTCACTCACTCGGTGTTCCTATACATCGTATATTAACTTTACTCTACACTAACTATTACATACTCGTTAAACGTTTAGTGAAATTAAGGTAATACAATACAATACAATACAATAGTAATTGATTAATTCATGGATCTACAGTTTCGTTTAATTCGGATACTTTAGTTCGAGACTTAGTTCCCAGAATGAACGAATGAATGAGTAGTTAAGTTTAAGATTAATCAAATGTATTTACTATATTGAGTAAAATGTATAGTGTATACTATAATACATATACTTTGTTAATAACACTATTATAGTTAACTAGTGTTAATGGTTGTACAATTGTAATTATAATTATATTCATACTGTTGGTTGGTTATAATTATTACCTTTTATAGAAATGTAATTGTATACTTCCTAATTGGGTATATGTGTAATACTAATTAATTAATGCTTAACACACTACTCTATTATAGTGCACTCATCAATTATAAGAATTCCGTTTATAGTACGTACATTTATACAGTCTAGTCAAGTTAGTCTACTACTATATTATATTAGCAAAGAATGCATACTCATCTATCATATGATAGGATACTGAGTATGTATGAAAAAGACAAATATGAATGAATACCAGATTCATAAAGAAGTAAATAAATAAGTACAAAAAACAATCTATAATATTGATTAACATAAACCATTAACGAATGAATGTTCAATACTGGACATCTCCAGTATGTGTGTATGTATTGAACATTCATATAATCCCATTACCATAACCTAATAAAAACAAAACAAAACAAAGCAAAGCAAAGCAAAATCCCCAATTTTCATAAAACATAACATAACATAACATTAAAGTAAAGTAATTACTCTAAATATCTAATCTTTCTAAGACATCAGTAGCCACCATATCAGCGATTAAATCAATTTCAACATTTTCATCTAAATATTCATCATTTCCAACATCTCCAACATCATCATTATTATTACTATTCGATTTCTTGTTTATTATTAATCCATTTTCAATATCCCATCCTTTATTACCATTATTATCAATTTTAATCTCAGAATTATCAAAATTTAAATCAAAATAACCGTTAAATTTAAAATTATTCAAATGATCATCAATATCTTCATTATTACTATTATTTTGAAGAGAAATTGATTTATTTCTTTGTCTTATAAAATATTCATCAGATATATCAAAATTGAAATTATTTATAATTGGATATGATAATGATCTTGTTGTTGTTGTTGTTGTTGTAGGAGCAGGGAAACATGATGATGATGGAGTTATTGGTGATATCACTGAACTTGTACTATTTTTCTTACCATTATTTGTATTTAATGGTGAATTATTATTTGATATTGTTGAATATAATTCATTAGATGATGAATTTGAAATTGATCTTTTAAAAGATATTGTTCTTTTCAGTTTTTTGGTAAATTTTTCAAGAGTATTAGAAGAAGAAGGAGGATGATTTGCAGTTGTTGACTCTTGATTTGATATTGATGAACAATAATCTTCATATATTGAAGAATATTCAGAAGTGCTTGAATTATCTGATTTAGTTATTGAATTTGAGTTACTGTGTCTATTCGCAGTGTGGTGGTGTTGTGGTATATTAAACCCAGTTATTGAAGTTGATCTAGATCTGAAGAAATCTTCTTCAAATTCTAAAAAATTTGAATCTTTCATAGTATTGTATATTTAGTATGTAGTATCTCAGTTGAGTAGAAGTGGAAGTAGAAGTAGTATAGTATAGTAATTAGTAGTATATGAATATGAATAAGAATAAGAAAGAAGAAGGGGTATATATATTATATTATAATAGATGGATATATAATATACAACATCTAGTATAAGTATACATAGTAGTTACTGTTTGATATCTCTTATATAATCGATCTCTCTTATAGTTATAGTTATAGTTATAGTTATATACTGTGTTATACACTGTATGCTCTGTATATATTTAATAATAACACAGCATTGTTTGTTATGCAGTTAAATGACAATTGTTAGACTAATTGTATTATATTATTGTATTATTATAGCATAGTATAATTATAATTATTATTGTATTCGCTTCACCGTTTTATTAGTTTAATAGAGTAGTGTAATAGTTAATATATTATAAGTATATATCTTATATTATCTATTATCTATTAGTAGTTCTAGATTTAATTATTTATGAGTCGATTACGTCGATTGTTTTTGATGGGGGTAACTATTATAAGTATATTATAGTATAGTATAGTATAGTATAGTATAGTATATATTATAGTCTCTTATATATGCTCTTATATT
The DNA here is from genome assembly GCA_030570175.1 of Wenyingozyma methylovora. Taxonomy (NCBI): domain Eukaryota; kingdom Fungi; phylum Ascomycota; class Pichiomycetes; order Pichiales; family Pichiaceae; genus Wenyingozyma; species Wenyingozyma methylovora. The sequence continues at coordinate 564,586 of JAJLVC010000001.1, read as the reverse complement.
GGAATACCTGTTCCACTCTTAGGTGGATACTCTTTAGATGTTGTTGAACCTGTAGGATGTTGACAAGTACACCTGTATTATATTATATTAGTATTATATTAGTATATGTATACATTATTATCTTATTAATTGATTGATTATTATTTACTTACCACTGATCTTTAGGTGATGATGACATTGCTGCTGGAATATGTAATCCACATCCAATCCATGTGTAATTGGCTATCATAACTAGTTAGTAATTGGTTATTATATTATATTATATTATATTATATTATATTATATTATATTATATTATACTATAATTGATGGTATACTTACAGCAATTTGGACACTGTGTTGGTCTGCACATTGTATATTATATTATAGTATATTATAGTATAGCAGTATAGTTAGTAAGAAGTAGAGTATATCAATATCAATCAACTTATCTCTAATCTATCCATCTCCTTTATTCTGATAAATCACATCCCATAATAAATTAAAGTAGTTCATCAATTAAAATTATATTAAAATTAAATCAATTGATTCTCCTTCTATAAAAAAAAAAGCATGACTTTCACCTGACTTCATTACAATTTGTTTATCTTTTTATTAAAATCACGTTTAATATAAAATATACAAAATATATTATATATATATATATTTATAATAATAATCATATAAAATATACTTATTAAACAATGTCTAAGAAAGAAGAACATCAGAATAAGAAAATTAAAATTGATAATTCAAAAATATCAAATATTGATTCAGAAATATTAAAAGATCAATCAAATACAAATAAAATTACAAATAATACCGATAACAATAATAAAGATATACAAAATGCAGCTTCTGAAACTGTTGAAGCTGCTATGAAAGCTGCTCGTGAAGCTCATGAATCTAAAGATTATCCAACCACTCAACAACAAACAACAACTGATTCTCCTGAAAATGAATCAGGTGATATCCCAGTAACATCACCTAAATCTTCTGATAATTCAGAAAAACCATTGACAGGTTCACAAGAATGGCACGCACAACGTCGTCTGAATCATAAAGAAGTTGAACGTCGTCGTAGAGAAAATATAAATTCAGGAATTAACGAATTAAAATCATTATTACCAACACATGATTCAAATAAAGCACAAGTTATTAAAAGAGCAGTTGAATATATAAAGAGATTAAAAGAAACTGAAAATAATAATATTGAAAAATGGACTTTAGAAAAATTAATAAGTGATCAAGCTATTAATGAATTAGCTAATTCAAATGATAAATTAAAAATTGAATTAGAAAAAGCTTATAGAGAAATTGAACATTGGAAAAAAAATTATAATATTACTCAAGCTAAATTAGCTGTCTATGAAAAGGAGAAGTAGTTCTACGAATGAATGTATTTCTACGAACGAATGTGAGTAGAAAATACTTTTATATCCTAACTACTCTAACGAATGTTTATCTATACCTTTTCTATCTATTTGTACTTTAATACATGTATTTTATCATATATCTACCTCTTTGTAAAGCACTCCTTCAGTTCCCTGACTAAGACAACTATAAAGATCAATATCAAAATTTAATCCCGAATCAGATGAACCTTCCCCCTTACCCCCAAATTTGAAAATTGAACTTGTTCCAGCAAACATTAAATTACCTTCTAACCCAGATCTATTACAAATGGCAACTACTCTTTCCGTTTCAAACTCTTGTGTGAATAACGGTGATAGTCTAGTCAACCAGTACTTAGAAGTCCTACTATCACATTGATCAATTAAATATTCACCTTCATCATCATCTTTTTGCTTTTCCAAAAAAATTCTAAAATTGTTAAATTTATTCCCATTTTCAACGTTCATCTCCACATTATCACCACCACTGTATATCTTTGAATATCTCTCTATATCTGATATACTCCAATCTTCACTCCATGAAGTATTCAACCATGCTGTAGGCACCAATACTAATTCTGCATCTGTTTTAATTACATGCTTAGCAAATTCAAATTCATCAAAAGGGGCCTTAAACTCATACGGATTAAGATCCATGCATATCCCAATAGTAGTTCTGAAACACTTATCTCCAATGGTTAAAGGGAACGTTTGGAAACCTTGGGACGATTCAGAACACCCCCATTTAATATCAGTTTCGTATAAATGTGTCTTTCTGTAATTATACATGATTTCTCCACATGGTGACACAAGCATTGCCGAATTGTATATCCTGAATTTGTCTTCCCCATTTTCGTGGATTATTTCTTTAGCTATTCTACTGCTTATTGAATCTTTCTCTTGTTGTGTAATGTATTCTTTCTCAGGGTATCCCACGAGTAAATGGCAGTTCAACTCTTTGGTAATTGACTTCGCCCAGTGGTATGTTGGTCCTTTACCTTTGATTTCTAAAAATGGTTCAATGGCTTTGGCATTCGGGAAATTGTAACCTGTGAGTCCTAGTTCTGGTAATACCAATATATCTGGGTTCAATCTTTGATTCTTAATTTTATCTATTATTCTCTTAGCATTGTTTATATTTTCTTCAAATTTACCTAATTTAGGGTTCAATTGTAAAGTCGCTATTTTCAACTTCATCCTCATTCCTTAAACTAACCAATATTAATTGAGATGTGATGTATTTGATGTTTATTTGATCTATAAAATTTAATTTACATTTTAATCGAGCAGTGTAAAAATTAATTATGAATAAATAAATTTATTTATCTTTTGGTAATGTATGCTATTTCTATTTAAGTATTATTTTTTTTAAATGATCTTCTCCTACCACGAGAAGAACTACCTCTTCCAAGACTTCTCCTTCCAGATGAACTTGAAGAGGATGAATCTTTATCTATGGGTACTGTATCTCTGAAAACTTTACTCTCAGAATTGGCTACTTCTTCATATTCTGGAATTTGAAAATTATGTTTTGTTGGCTTTTCAGCGTAGTAAAAACCTTGTGTTCTTTGTTCCATGTATGCTGAAGAATCCTTTGCCGGTCCGCCTGCTGACCTCTTTTGTGGGGTTGAATCTAAGGTCAAATCATCATGTGAGATTTCTTCTCCAGATGATGATGATTCTTGTCGTTGTTGTTGTTCATCATCACCTTGTAATGTCTTACCTTCTCCCAGAGCTTCAACCTCTTTCAAATATACAAACGAATCTTTCCTTAGAGGTTCCATTAATCTAAAGTTCGAAATCAATGTTTGATATTCTTCAAAATCTTTTTGTGAACTTGGATCGTTTTTCAAATTTGATAATAACGTCATTTCCTTTTCATGCATTTTAGTAACTTCTTTAGTAAAGAAAAATTCTTTTAAAACTTCTTCATCTTCCAACAATGACAATATAACTTCTTCTGAATTTTCTTTGATGTATTTGGTAACTGCTGCGTTTCTTATCTTACCGCCTTTACCACTTTGCTTAGCCCTAGCTAATGCTTGAATCTTTTCTGTTGGAACCCATAATCTTAACTCGGGAATATATACATGCTTATTGAAAACAGTAGCTGTTTGACCTCTAGTGTATTCAGCTTTTAAAATCGATGAAAATTCTTTAGGTATAAAAGTAGGCGCTCCTTCCATCATGGAGAATGTCAATGGTGATAATTCTTTGTAAAGGTAAAAATGATTATTACGACAACTGTATGCCTGTATTGCTGTGTTTCTCCTCAAAGCTTCTTCTGGTGTTACCACTAAATTTTTCGTACTTGGTCTTTGTCTTGCACCTCCTGACATCCCATTGACTCTACGTTTCTCCAATGATAACGAATCCTTAACTCTCTTTTCTTTCCTGCTTGAACCTTTGGAATTTTTATCTTCTGGTGGTGCCTCCATTGTTGGATTATTGCCTGGGACATAACTAACTTCTTTCAATTCGCTGGTATATCTAGTTGGTAATGACGGATTATCAGTCAATGCCAACCCTGTGATATCAATGTACAATCCACTATCGACATCAATAAATCTAGCATCGATATTATTTCTACCATTTCCTTTGTTTCTATGAGTTGTGAAACTACCACAATCGACATAGTATTTTGAATACCCTGTTTCTAAATTATCTATTATAAGACTATTGTTATATTTTAATGCAAATGAATCTAATTGTACAATTGGCATTTGTACATCAATATCATTATCCCATACAAATGATAACCCATCCCAATACCAAGCTAATAAAGATCCATGTGCAATCCATGTAATTATACCTTCTCTATAGGCAAATGATAACCATGAATGTAACATACGGTGTAAGATGATACGTCTTTTCTCTGCAATATCATCAAATTCGTTGATTTTACTCTCTGATAAAAATCCATTGAAAAATCTATAATCGTAATGACCACCATTTTCAGTTAATAAATGTCCATTGTATCTTGCTGGCCAATTGATGTTAACTTCATGATGATATTTAGGTAATGACATATCATCTAACGAAGAGGAATATTTTAACGAGTTGTAATGGTTTTGTTCTTTTTTGGTTAGTTGTCCACCTTTCGCCAATCTAGATTCGTATTCTTCTATTATTGCATTATAATCATATTGGAAACTTTCCACAGGAATATCAAATTTATATTGATTATCACTATTCAACAATTGATCATATTCATTTTCTGTTCTTCTACCTGGAACCGAATCTAATAGTTTATTATATTCGTTTATAGTATCAACTTCAATAATTTTTTTAGATGTATCAAAATTATAATCTTCTAGATATTCATCAAATAATCCACTATCTATCATTGATTTATCTTCTGTTGTCAATACCTCGTATGAACCTTGTGGAGTAATGAAAATTAAAGAATCTGGAATTGGTGCATAAGCATTTAAATATGATTTTGCATGCAAGATCTTTTCAGGAAATGATTTCTTCTGAGCTCTACTCTTAAAGTTAAAACCAGGTAAAAGTTTTTTACTCTTAGGCCCATCATATTCTGAATTATCTATACAAATTTGTTTCTTCTTTGCACTTTTCTTCTTATCTGATTTCCTCTTTGATGTTGATGGATCATATCCTGTCCCATGCGATATAATATCTCTACATGTTGGTTTATCTTCTTCTTTCATCAGTAGATATTTGTTCAATACTGATAAATCAACCCAATCAGACCATGAGAATGGAACACTAACTTGGTTATCCGTAATGTAATCACCTATTTCATTCTTAAGAACTTCATTTGAAGGATTTACTTGTTGATAAACTTTCCGTATATGGTTAAGATAAACTGAATATGTAATTCTAGGATCATAGTGTAATGTTGTTTCACGATCTTTTTTAAATTGAACAGGATCAAATTCTAACTTATGATCAGTTAACTCTTTATGAAATTTCCAAAATTTTGAATAATTTGATAAATCTATTCTTCTTAATGCTTTCTCAACGTTATCTACAACTTCTTCAGTTGAATTACCTATATTGAATTTGAAAATATTCTTATAAAACCCTTTCGTCTTTGCTATATCTTCTAAGATGTTAACGTCTTCTAAATTGGTAAAATCTGATTCAGCATGTGTTATTAATACAATTAGAAATTGTATGAATATCACTAGTATAAATATTAAAACACATCTGGACTTCCTTGGGAATATGTGCCCGCTTCTAAAAGAATTATTAGTACGTTGCGGCACCATTTTATCAGTATCTATTTGTTTATATTTATATCATGAATTGTGAATCTATAAATGAAGAGTCCCTTGACTGTATCAGAATGTGGAAATGAAAGAAAATGGCAATCAATATATATATATATATATAAGCACAAATCTAAGCTTTGAATAAAAATTGTTATTTCTGCAATTTCACTATTTTGCTGTCTTACGGATAGAAAAAAATTTGAGAATCGCGTGCACTAGTAAAACTAAAAATTGGTATTTAGGCGAAGGTTTTAAAGTATAGAACGGTATGGCTACGCAACAGTGGGTTGTAAATGAGTAACAGTGTTTGAGTGCGTTGGTACTTGGGCTTTATAGGCGTATAACTCTGGGTCTAATGATTATACATACACCTTAGACAAATACCCTACTTAATTTATCAGTTGTACCTTTTTGTTTATCAATTTCAGCTGGGATTTGATCTGCCAAGGCTGAGTGAAAAAGAAAAAAGACTTGCTTGCCCAATAAAAAATTCAGATTTGAATGTATATACGTTACTGTTGTACAGTTGTTTACAAGTAGTATCTCTCTTTCAACCTTTTTCTCGGTCAATACACCAGGGTCTATAAATAGATACCCTTTATAACCCTTTCCCTATGCCTTTTTTAAAATTATCTGTTCAATATGACGTATTTTTTCGGCATTTGCTTTAACGCGGAGTTTCAAAATGTATTATTATTAAGTATTAGTTTATCTATCTATCTATCTATCTATCTATAGACTATATAGTGTTTGGCGAATATATTATAAGACGATCTCAGAGACAGTACACTCGTTGTGGAATATTGCTTTCATAGGAGTCACACTGATTTGACCTAATTCTAATAATTTACCATCTGTAATGGCATCAGTCTTATCGACACTTTCTTTGTACCCTGTGAAATCGGGATCCCATCTATACTGTAGTAAATTATCTTTCAAATTTGATTCATCTTCATCTACTAAATGGCCATCTTCTTTGAAATTCACTCTTGCTAATTCTTTTGTATTAGTGTACATTGATCCCCATGTATTTTTCAAGATTGGTGCGTAAAAAATTTTAGTTTCTCCTAATTTTAAACCTTCTATCAAGGGAATATTTATAGCATAAATATCAGCTTTTGATTCATCCCAATTTTCGTATAAATGTTTTATCAATTCAATTGAAATCTTACTAGCTTCTTGTAAAACGTGAGGTCTGAACTCAGAATCATTGAAAGCATAGGACAAACCAATTGCTTTCTTACCTAATGTAGCACCTTCAACAGCGGCACCAATAGTACCACTACTCAAAATATAAACCGCTGATGAGTTTCTTCCGAAATTTGGACCACTGATGACTAAATCAACTGGTTTCTTCTTTTCATTATAAGCATGATGAATACCAATATCAGTACATGATGCAGGTGTACCATTCACAGTACACCATTCTTTTAATGTTGGATCATTTCTTAATTCTTCTTGTGGTTGATCAAATGGACCTTGGAAAGAACAATCTATTGGATCACTCAATTTTGAATAGATGAATTTAGCTGTTAATATTTTACCTGCTAAATGAGCTTTACCAATCCATGATTTTTGTTCAGATGGAACTACAATTGAAATATCCCAATCTGTATATTTATGTAATGCTTCAACAAAGAATTTAATATATGGAGAGACTTTTGAATCTGGTTTCCCATCATCATTTGTTATCTAAGCATTGAAGTTAGTATAACACATATATCAGTTGGGAACTGAACAGTACATCAACTTACAAGAACATGCATTCTTGATGAAATATGATTATACCTTGTGTAGAAAATATCTCAAGAGAAGAGTATACCAAGTTTGAATAACAGATTTAGTTGTATTTAAGTAAGAATGTATATTTCTTTATCTTCTTATCTCTTAAAATGATTCAGCCGTTTTTCAAGTATTTAGTAATCTATTTATGGTTCAGATTAACGCGATGTATGGAAGGATTGATAATTTTATAGATTTGAGTGATTATTTAACCGAAGAAGTTTACTCTTAAGGTAATCAATTATAAGCTAGTGTTATCTATATCACAAGACAAATATCTATTGAATTGGTAGTTTGTCTGAATTAAGATCAGTTTCATCGCCTCAAAGCCACCCAATTAGTACAGAATTTCCACTTCTCATGCAGAAGAAGTGGAATTTTTAACCGCGAAAATTTTGAATAGTTTCTTAGAATTAAAATTAAAATTTTTTAAATCTTCCGAAGGAAAAATGTGCACGGATTATTCCTCTAAAGATATTCTGGTGCACGGATTCTTAGCTCTCAGCTGGAGAAATGAATTACCATGAGGTTTATTTGCACAAGCAACACACAGGGTCTCTACTCCACATCTACTAAGATTTACTCATCTATTATTACACAGTCAAGAAGATGGTGGAGACAAAGATACCCAGAGGTGATGATCTCCATTATAACTTCATCAATCGTGAACGTATGTCTCTTTTACTGTACCTACTATATCATGTGATGTTCAGAAATTAGTTTTTACTAACACACCTATCTTCAGATATGGATGCATTTGTGGAAGCTCTTGCACAGGATGATGATATGGCCAATATTGATAGTCCCATGGCGACTAACACCGACCTGGCTGGACTATCTAGAAAATCTTCAAAAGTTGAACTTATATCGTCAAAGAATGATTGGTCACCAGTTTACCCCAATAGTGGTAATAAGAAGAAAACCAAGATAAAACGTAGAAAGTCTGATATCTCATCATCAAACATTTTCCAGGCAGGTTGGAGTTTCACATTACTTAGATGGCCATCACTCATATTAATACTATTATGGCTTACATTTTTATCTTTTATATATCTAATGATTAGAGTCTATGTGGCATTATTCGAAAATTATTTTGCTTGGTCAGGTGAAAGAAGAAAGCTTAGGGATAAATTAAGACATTCAACAACATATAAGGAGTGGATTGAAAATGCAAAAGCTTTAGATAAATACCTTGGGTTTGATAAATGGTGCAAAGAGGATAAGTTCTTCTGTTATGATTGGAAAACTTTAAGAAAGATTAACAAACAGTTAAAGCACTTGAGAGAACAAAATAATATTGAAGAGTTGATGATTGTATTGCAAAGCTGTATCAAAGAAAACTTTGCAGGAACTGAAAACCCATTACTATACTCACAATGCTACTATGGTACAAAAGATCTTGTATCCCAATATAATCATGAAGTTGTTGAATCCTTGGAATTTGTATTGAAAGATGATAAAGTATCATTAGAAGAGAAAAAATTATTTTTCAAGATTATATCGAGAAATTTTGGTAAAACTGCGTTATGTCTATCAGGTGGGGCCTCATTTGCATATAACCATTACGGAATTATAAAAGCACTCCTGGATAATGATTTACTACCAAGGATTATTTCAGGCACAAGTGGTGGTGCAATTACAGCATCTTTAGCATGTACGAGAACAACTGAAGAATTGAAAAATGTACTTAATCCAAAATTGGCAGTCAATATGAATGTTTGTGGAGAGCCAATGTCAGTATGGTTGAAAAGGTACTGGAAGACAGGTGCTAGATTCGACGCATTGGATTGGGCAGAGAAGGCAAGCTGGTGGACTCGTGGATCTCTCACTTTCAAAGAAGCTTATGAGTTAACTGGTAGAATCCTCAACGTTTCTACAGTTCCAAATGATCCTCATTCACCTGTAATCTTATGTAACCATATTACTTCTCCTAATTGTGTTATTTGGTCCGCTATCTTAGCTAGTGCCGCTGTCCCTGGTATATTACATCCTGTTGTTTTAATGATGAAAAATAAAGATGGATCTATATCTCCATTCTCTTTTGGTAATAGATGGAAAGATGGTTCGATGCGTACAGATATTCCTGTTGATGCTTTGAATACTTATTACAACGCTAAATTCTCCATCGTTTCTCAAGTTAACCCTCACATTGCTTTGTTTTTCTTTGCTCCAAAAGGTTCAGTTGGTCGTCCAGTTTCTCGTCGTAAGGGAACTGTGGGTTTTAGAGGCGGGTTTTTAGGTTCTGCATTGGAAAACTTAGTTAAATTAGAAATTACAAAATGGTTAAAATTAATAAAAGAATTCAATCTTTTGCCAAGTTGGAAAGACTCAGACTGGTCAGATGTTTTCTTACAGAAATTTAGTGGAACTATTACCCTTTGGCCAAAGATTAAATTAACAGATTTTTGGTATATATTAAGTGATCCAACTGAAGAAAGATTAGGTCAAATGATGAGAAATGGTGAAATTTGTGCATACCCAAAACTTTTATTTATTAGACATAGACTCAATATAGAAAGAGCTATAGAAAGAGGGAAAAAAGAAATTAAAGATCAGTTAAGACAACAAGTGAATGTGAGAAGAACAACGATGTCTTCGAGCGGATCACATGATAACAGAGAATTGTCACCATTCTTTTCAGAGATATCAGATTACGAAGAACATCAACAAAGATTGGTTAATCTATCAATCAGTCCAACGGATAACGTTGCTGATATGAACTATGATTCAAGTTCATCTGATGATGAAAATAATCATTTTCATCCCGATACCATTGGTCTATATAATGATGTTGAATTTGATGGTTCAGAAAGTGAAGGAGATGACGCTGATAATGATCTTACACCTGCGCTTGATGAGGAGAATGATCTACGTTACAGAGGGTAGTTCTCATTATATATATATTATTTACATACTACTCTTGAATATATACGTCTCGACTGATGCGCTTTTATTCAATTTGATATATTTTGTACAAAAATTATTCAGAACGTGATGAGCTCGAAATTAAAAAAAAAAAAAAAAAAAAGCATTTAAATTAGAAGTTGAGAACTCTTATAGGTAGAGCTTACACAGATTCATCTTTTCATATCAATCACCCACAATGGCTTTAGAAAACTTGCATACCGTGATACTAGACATCGAGGGTACAGTTTGCCCTATATCGTTTGTTAAAGAAAACCTCTTCCCATATTTCCTAAAACAACTACCATCTTTACTATCGAATTATAAATTCCCATTGACTTTAGATCAAGAAATTGAGACCTCAGATGCTTCAAAATCAGACATTCTAAACATTTTGACCAAGTTCGATGATTCAGTATTGGAATCTAGCTCCTCTTTGATATCATATATACAAGATTTGGTGACTAGAGATATAAAAGATCCAGTATTGAAGCAATTACAAGGCTTCATCTGGGAGAAAGGTTATACAACAGGTGAAATTTTAGCTCCTGTATATCAAGATGCAATTGAAGCAATTGACAAATGGAGTAAAACTTTGGCGAATGGTGTTATAATTTACTCGTCAGGAAGTGTTAAAGCTCAAAAACTTTTATTTGGTAATGTTAAATCAAGTACTGGTGAAAAAATAGATTTAAACGGATTGATAAGTGGATACTTTGATACAACCAATGCAGGTCCTAAAATGGAAAGTAGCAGTTATGTTAAAATCTTAGACGAGCTTAAAATAACAGACAAAAAAGGTGTCTTATTCTTAAGTGATGCTGTCAAGGAAGTTAATGCCGCTATTGAAAGTGGTATAAATTCATATATTGTAGTCAGACCAGGAAATTACGAGCTCACAGAAGAAGAAAAATCTGGACATAAGTTAGTTTACAACTTTGATAACTTGGCTTAAACATAGATAGAATAGAGTAGTACCATATGAATAATAATAAATTATATAATAATTATAAACAAATCATAACTAAACCAAACCAAAAATATGATGTAAACAAACCAACAAGAACAAGAATGATATAATCTAGTTTAAAGAACAAAATTAGTGCCCTTTCTAATTCACTAATCAGCATGATCACTGAAAAGTAAATTTGCAGTCATTTCTTCATTCTTATCACAAGCAAAGTAAACTTGAATAACTAAATTTCTATCAAATCCTAATTCACATAATCTATTGATTGCCTCATTTTCTTCTGGTGTTACACGTATCTGGACAGAACCGTCATCTTCACCTTCAGCACCTTCTCCCATTATATCATCAGCATTCAATCCAAATGCTTGGGCCAATTGACTTTCATCTCCATCTGTAATATATCTCATGAATGCTTCTGGGTTTTGTTGGATGAATTCAGCTAGTTGTGGGTTGGAAGCAGCAAGCTGTTGTAAAACGGTTTCTACCATTTCTGGTTGTTCTTGAAGTATTTCTCTGAGTGTTGTCATTTGGTCACCACCTCCGACACTTGCACCATGGCCTTCAGAAGCTGCAGCGGCGGCAGCTGCTGCTTCAAAAAGATTTTGTTGTGGAGCATCAGTAGATTCGTCAGCTGTGACATCACCTCTTGCCTCTGCAGCGGTTTCTTCTTCACCTGCTTCCATGTCAACTTCTGTAGATTCGGCTGCTGGAGCATCTGTTTGGGCTGCTGGTGGAGCACGTTCTGGAATTCCATTGAGTAAATATTCAACAGCTCTATCAGGGTTGTTAAATGCAGCAGTCAATGCTCTCTCTATGTCTTCTCTTGGGAATCCCATTCCCATTATATTTTGGATGGCAGCTTCCCTTGCACTTCCTGCAGCAAAGGTGGATTCATTGAATGTTAAGTTAGCTGCATCAGCCGCTGGAGTTGGAGTTGGTTCACCTGTAGCAGCAGTAGAATCTATGGTTGTTGGTTCTGGAGCAGTGGTTGCAGAAGCGACTGGAGCTGCTGGGGCAGGGGCAACTGCTGCTGGTTCAGGTGCTTTCTTTGCAGCAGATATCATAAAAATGATTTGATCTCCTTCTTTGATCTTGAAAGCGTCAAAAGACTTCTCATTTTGTAAAACTTTACCTGAATAGACAAACTTGATCTGTGAGGCTTCACAATCCTTTATGGCGCCAAGTTTTTCTTTTGCAGAAAGAACCTAATTGGAAATAAAGTCACGAAATGTTAGCATTTGCAATTGGGGTGTCAAAATTGTTCATCAAGTTCGTATGGAGAAAAATGAGACTTGATGACCAAGGAAAAAAAAAAACAAAGGGGACGTAACATACTGTATCAGTCGGTTCTACTTCAATAGTAACCTTTTCCTTTTTGAAATTCTTGAAAATCACTTGCATCTTGTAGCACAATGCCTTAATTAAAGATGAAAATTCACTTTAAATGATTTACAATGATCTGATCAAAATGAAGTACTTATTCGCCACCCAAGCATGTCTTCATCGCTGATTTTAATTTTGTTTGTCTTTCAACCTGATCTTCGAGTACTATTTTTCTTCAACTACTTTTGCCAGTGGGTTTAGGTGTTGATTATGTCAGCTTACGAAGAATTTTTCTTGTTTGAGACATCTGCAGTCGGTTGGTTAATTGAATGATATATTTAACTGTTGTAGTTGGAGAGTCATTGCGTCACTGTTGTTTTGAAAATCGGTATATTGAAGATTCTGAGTGAATACTATGGATCACAGAGATAAAAATCAGACATTCAGGCAGCCGTATAGCAGGGGAGGTACTCCTTCTGCTCGAAGTACGCCTCCTGCATCATCTAAAGGACTTCAGGGGCCTCTTTACAATTTTCCACAATGGGAGAAACTGAGAGAAAAGGTTACTGAAGATTACAGAGACATTGACTCTTGGGCGGAGCTTGCTGATGTCATTGAACAGCTTGTGGCAAATAATTTACAAAGTCTAAACGAGGAAGTGAGGAAGTTGATACATAGAGAGTTTGATGAACTTTTGACGAGATTTCCGTTGCTTGTTTCTTATTGGAAAAGATATGTGGCTATTGAATACACTTTAAATGGTCTTGATGCCTCTGTGCGCTTATTAGAGAGGGCAGTCACTGCTTTTCCAAGCTCGATAGATCTCTGGACAGATTACATATCCATTATAACGTCAAATAATCTACACACATCAACTGAAGTAAGAGGCCTATACGAAGATGCAATTAAGAATGTTGGTAGACAGTTCATGTCCCACCCTCTATGGGATAGCTATCTTGAATGGGAAGCGTCAGAATCAGGAGAAAATTCTAATGAATATCTCAATATTCTACTACGTGTTATAAGAATTCCACTACATCAGTATGCAAGATATTTCACAAAATTTTATGAGTTGAGGTCAAAGTTTACCATTAATGATTTGATATCCGAGAAAGATTTAAACGAAGTAATTGAAAAGTACTATCCAGGTACTCCAGCAAGTGATTTGACTGTCGAACAATCTGAGTATATAATAGAAACATACTTCAATGACATATTTAATGCTTCTCAAGCTGGAACAAATGCAAGATGGAGTTTTGAAAGTGAATTAACAAAGCAAAATTTTGATCTTACACCAGTTACATCTGCAGAGTTTGACCATTGGATTAGTTATTTAGATCTTGAGGAAAGTTTAAATGATCCACTCCAAATTAAATCTCTTTATGAACGAGCACTTATCCCTACTGCTTCCTACGAAAAAATATGGATCAAATATTTACTTTGGATGATAAAAGCCGGCGAATCACAAGAATCGATTAAGTTGGTTTTTAACAGAGCTTGTGATACATTTATTTCAATCGACCAGCCTCGAATTCGTTACCTGTATGTTAAGTACTGTGAATCGATAAAGGATATCGAAGGAGCTAAAACCATATCAATCAGTATGATTTCTAAAAATCCAGCAGACTATGAAGCAGTGTCAAGACATTTTAAGCTACTGTGTAGGTTGAAGAAAAGATCATTATGTGTAGATGAAGCCTTAAAATGTATTGATTTATTCATTATGGAAAATGGATCCGCTCCACCATCTTCATCGGGTACTCCTTCAAAGAAGAAGAAATTGAACTCGGGAGCTTCAGACACAACTCCTATTGAAATATCAGATCCAGATTTCAAAGTTTTTCATAAATATTTGTCTCTATGGAATGTTGGTCAATTGATTGTGGATGTTGCCAGATGTTATTGGTTGGAGGATAGAAAAGTTAAAGAGACACGAGATCTGTTAATCAAATATTTCAAAACAGAAATTGTGAAAGCTTGTGCACCATACTGGTTATTTTTTGTTAAATTTGAGTTAGCTCAAAGAAATAAAAAGAATTTAACAAATATCAGAAATCATATTCAATTGTATTCAAGCTTGCCAACCCCAATAATAAATGACCTCATGGATTTATATAATGACTTCATTTTCAAAAATTCGACTATTGAAGATCTAACAAATAATAGTAGAAGTATTATCAGAACTTATTTAGAAACAGATCCTGAGTCTTCAACAAATATGAAACATTTCCTAAAGGCAAGATTAGACCCAGGTAAAGATGAAGAAGTTACTAATAAGCGATTGATAAGGGAGAATGGACATCCTGGTATAATCACTGAACATAAGCCCAGAATTTTAAACCCCATTGATTTGGATGAATCCATCATCGCTCATAAAGCTGTTCCACCGCTTCCACAATTCAGAAATGTTGAAAGAGCTGCAGCTCCTGTTCAATATATAAAAGAAAGTTTATAGATTGGAATAATAAATTGCTACTGCGTACTATATACAATTTTCCTAAATAGTGTCACTTTGACGACCGATGACTTTAACACCTCCACGAATAGTTGCCTTTGATGTACATCTATTATTTCCATAGACTTCTAGAATTGATAACTTAGGGCAAATTCTGGATAACACAGCTAGAGCCTTATCGTCACAAGCCCTCACAAAACCAATATCTAAGTAAGTTAATAATGGAAAACTAAGAGATCTTGAGAGTTTAGTAAACAACTTAGGAGTTATTCCATAAACAGAGTTTATGTTGAGTTCGACCAGTGTTTGGTGAGAGTGTTTTAATAATGAAACAATAGAATCATCTCCCAATGAAATACATCTGGTAAGATTGACATCCATTAACCCTCCATTGATGTCCCAATCATTGAACAATTGAGTCATTCCTACATCTGTAATTTGATCCAAAAGAGCCAACGACAGTTTTTGTAGATTCAAACAGAAAGGTTTTACCCCAGCTATAAGAAATTTGTCAGTAAGAGCAGAACATCCATCAAGAATCAATGTTTCTAATTTCTCACCATTCATAGCAACCAAATTGATTATTAGGTCATCGTCAACTAAATCTTCTTTAGTTGGGTGAGAAATCTCTAAAAATTCAAGATTATGTAGATAATGAGGAAGTAAATCATAAACGGCCTTGGAATTAATTCCATCGAGTTTTGACAGAGAGAGACTCTCTAAACTAGATCCAGCATTATCGAGTAACGCTACTAAAGAATCATTTGAAAATCTATGGGTATTTGCTATATGAAAAGTTCTCAAACCTTTACCAACTTCACTATCAAAAAACTCTTGCCAACATGCATCACTAATGAGAAACGGGCCGTTCAGATATAGATGCTTGAGGTTTTTCAAGTTTGACATGAAGTATTTCATGTTATCATTATGCAGCTGTCCACACATATTTAAGCGAAGACTTTCAAGATTTGGACAAAATGATGCTATTTTATTTAATGCATCAGAATCAATATTCGAGCAATCCCAAAATTCCAACTCTCTCAATGAAGGATCCAAAAATAACTGCATAGTTCTATTTGTCAATGATCTATTCTTGGATAAAATTTTACTGATTTTTCTCATGTTGATAACACCAATATCTCCTAAAAGTTCAACATCGTCTATATTCTTGGATATAATTTTAATACAGTTATCCTGTAGCGATGGTAATTGAAAATCTTTCTTATCAAGTAAAGCAGCTGCTACCTTCTTTCTTCTTTTCCTAGCTTCAAGCTCGTTTTTCTTTGCAAGTTTATCTTTTCTTTGTTGAATAGTGGTACATTCAGGACAAAGATAGCCAACTCTACCATACTTTTCCATTTTCTTTGAAAACACACTAACAGTGAAGATTTTATCACATTCAATACAGTAATTTGTTCCATCTTTTGCAGAGTCATCAGCTTCTTCAAAATCACTGTCAACATCATCCTCATTTGCTCGTCTTCTTTTATCTGCACCTCTTTGTCTTATTTCTCTGATCTCATCAGTCTCCTCGGTCACTTCCTCATCATCCTCGTTCTCTTGTAACTGGATGGCACTATTATCAGTGAGACCTTCTGAAGTGGGTGTTTCAGACCCTCTCTGTAAACTTTCCTCGTAACGCTCTCTGATTCCTTGAGCACTGATCCCCTGCTCTCTCAAGAACTCGGTCAGAGCACTACTGGGACCTCTTACTTCACCTGCACCATTAGCTGTTCCTCTTGCTCTTCTTGCAGACATCTTTGTCGTATGTGTCTATTACGTCCTTCAAACGGTCCTTGTAAATCACCTTGTGACTGAAAAAACTTACATGAATTAAAGAAAGCATTAATAGCAAAATGAAATTTTATAATAGATTGCCACTTATCGCAAGTAACGCGAAATGTTAAGGCCTTCGGTGTATTTCTTTCTTTTTTTTTTCTGGTAGATAAAGAGCCTCATGCACTTTGATCTTTACTAACTACACCGATGAGATCAGACAGATTATCTCAAAAACTACCGACAAAGTAACAATATATATATATATATAGATATGTACAGTATTATGGGTATATTGTCTGTGGTATATATGACAGACTATTTATTGAATAGTGTTCGACTGTCTAGACAGATGTCTCAGATAAGGTTTGATCCATGACTTGATATCTAGCATACGGTGGAGGTGGAAAAATTGATAGTTTTGATGGGTTCACCTCTATTACAAAATCCTGTTCAAGAGTGTACACTCTTTTGTCGTTGGATGACTCATTATCTCCACGGTGGACGACCAATGACCAAACCAGAACAGAGGTACAAGTGAAATAATCTTCTATTGATGTGTCAGGCATTACGGGATCTTTCCATTTCTTCCTATCGATGAGAATTACATCGTCTGGTATCAAGTCTTGCAAATAAATGATTGCGTATTTTCCTGCTCTATTTGATGTTATATTATCGAAGTGGGCAATATCTATCGTATACTCATTCCCTTTTTTGAATTGTTTTTTCCATATTATTGTTTCAGGACTAGCTGCACGAGGAATGTAATGTCCCACTTTGATTCTGCACTTCCTAACCAAAGATGCTGTGATCGATGATATATATATCAGTCCAAGTTTCGTTGATTCGCCCTTGTTCTTATAATGAATCATTTCGGTTCCACCATCATTATTATCAAACATGAAGTTGCAAAGTCTGTTCAGCTGAGTTCGAGGCTGCACAGTAATTAACTTATCAACAAGACTTATTCTTAAATGTACGTCTTTATAATAAGACCGTATACTTCCATTGCTCAATGTTCTCAGCCAGGCTTTGCGAATTGCTTTGAATTTTTTACTTGGGGACACAAGAGGATTTTCAATAAGGTTTAAATCACGTCTATTCTCGTCTATCACATACTTGGTCAACACATTTTTCCATATATTATTGCATTGTGGAGGTGGAAAACTATTAATCCTGTTTGATGAAAGTTTGACGTGAGGTTCGAAACTAGTTGCTTCAAATAAAATCGGTTTCACAAACTCAATTGTCTCCTTTGTGGGGAAGTCTTGATGAATCGTCAATCTCAAACAATACCGAGCATTAAGCCATACCAAATCTTCATTTCCAAACAACTTACAGCTTGATGGTAAATCAATATCCAAGGGGAATTTGAATTTGTAGTCAAAAGTTTTGGGATGACCTTCCTCTATAGTTACGGAGTAGTCAGAGTTTAATAACTTAGGAGTAGAAAATAATTTGTGAGCCTCTGACAAGTCTTCGGAACATTTGACATCAGTTCCAACGCGAACTCCGTTTATTGCATCATGATATACGGTGACGGTATATCGATGTATAAATGTTGTGTCTATAACTCCATCAAAATGTAATTCGACTCTGTTGACTGTAACAGTCTGTTGAGATGAAACTAACAATGTTCCAATTATGTCCGGATGGCATTCAGAATAGATTTCATTGAGTGGCGGATTCAACTCAATGAATTTGTGCTCTAACAGCATGTTGCATATGTTCAAGACACATTATTTGTTCTTACAATCTTTAACAAAGAAAGAAAGAACAAGTTATGTTGGTGATCGATCCTATTTTATGTCACCATCTCACCCCTCTTTTTTTCTCGCTTTTGGTATATTTTGGGAAATCATCGCAGAGATAAGAAAATTAGGTATTATATAGGTAGTTCATCCTCTGTTTTATTGGACTGGGGGTGTAATGGCTATAAAATGGGATCTAGTAAATGAGCAAGGTTAAGGAATGCGTAGTTATAGGTTTATATAAAAAGGACTCAAAATATACTACGTATAATTGGTTTTAGAAAGAGTATATAACCCGTAATCGTAAGTCTGTCTATACAATAGATTTAAGTTAAGAGTGCTCTATGAATGATCGAAGTGTGTATTAACTATTTAAAGCTTCCTTATATGATGGGATTGCTGCTTCCTCGCTTTTAGAAATATGTGTATCGCTATAAGTAGGAGGAGTAGCTGAAGAGCCATTGGGTTTATAGGTGATCAATATGTCGTTCGTCAATCTAAACTTCTTTTTATCAGCCGAGCCTTCTTCATAATCTGATTTATCACCCCCCACAACTTCAATTATCCATTGTAAAGAACAGGTACATGAAAATTTTGTCATCTGAGTTGTGGTGACAATTGGACCCATTTCTTGACCAAGGATAACATTCTTAGGGATAAGTTTTTCGAGAGGTATTGTGTCAGTAAACAGCGTAGTTCCTTCAACTTCTTCACAGTTCATATTCGCTAAATCAAATATGTAGCAATTTGGAGAGAAAGTATATAGCTCTTTGAAAAGTGTGTGGGAGTACCGATTACTCAGTACGCTGTCATAAGCTGCTATGAGAGTTATCTTCCTTATATGGAACAGACCAAGTTTTGTCGAAACACCAAAATCAATAAAATCACTGGGAACAGCAGGCGATTCGGCACTAATTATAAGACTTCCAAGCTCGGATAAAGATCTGTTAACATCCAACTCCGCCATTGTATCCATTTGCAATTTAAGCATTACGTCTTTTGTCTTATTCTTATAGTTCTCGTTTTGATATCTGTCATCAAAAAGTTTTCTTAGAAATCTAGTATTTCTATGGTTGTCTTTCAAATCATTTTCAGAGAATACAAGTCCTGACTTCTCTGAGTTGCTTTCTACACGTAAAATCTTCTTCAATTTTGAATGCCAAATATTATTGCCTAAAGATGATCTCATTCTCATATTTGAATCTGCATCAAACATGGAACGACCTTGAAATTTGATGGGAAAAGGATACCTTTGATGACTATGAAAAATACGATCGGAGTTTATTCTAACCACAACGTTGTATGCAATGCTGATGTAGTGCTTGTTATGGAGATCATTTTGGCCAAACATCTGGCAAGTTGATGGACAATGTGGGGGGAAGAAAAATCTAAAATGATACTTGTTTTCTGTTCCTTTGGGAAATGTGATGCCTTTCGGGGACTCTGTTGGGCTTTCGAATACCTTAACATTTTGCTCAAATAGAACTATATTTTCATTAGAGCGCTGTATGACAGAATTACCTACCTTGCGATAATGATGAATTAATGCGTTACCCACCAACATAACTTCGATGGACTTTATCTTGGGTGCATCTTTCCTGAAAAATAAATCTGCTCTCCCCTTAACTGCGTATTCGTCTGACCAAATACTATTTGGAGGTACGTCTGATAAATGAAATGTGCATTCAGTCATATATGGTGGACCACTTTAACCTTATTCTCAATTGGATACACTTGGAATAGTAAAGCGTATACAACAAGAATGGGGACCTCTGCAATCTTATAAATTTATCATATCAAATGGTGGCGCGAGACATTAATAAATGTACATTATTTCTTGACGTATAAATAGATCGGGGAAGTAACATTTTTCATGGCTATGCAAACTAATGAGCGTCTAATTGGCGCTGCTCCAAATATTGCAATTTTAGAAAAGTGGTTTAATCTTTTACTGCTTCAACTCAAGTCTTTTAATATAAAAAAAGGTGTGGGTTTTGTATAGATAGTTATTTCACTACTACATTAGAGTTATTACACACTATAATTCTTTACTCCACATTCATTATTACTATCGCTAAGATATTATACGTGTAAAATTTATTGTTCTGTATGCGCCTTGGCAAGTTAGATATTCGAGGCACGGAAGTCAACATCTCCGATAGATTAACAATACATGCCCGATGATCAACTGGCATCTCAGCTTCGCAATGATTATGACTTGTTGTATATGTTAGCTTGCTACAATATCATGGATTGGCGCTCATGTATAGTCTATTACAGATACGAGTAAATAATTCAGGACAATTTACATTAATTTATTTGCCATTCTACATAAAATAATAAGGCTGGGTATAGTAGTAAGATGATTACAGCGTCTAAAAATTTTTATTATACCAATCAACAACTACTTCAACAAACTCTTTTGGCTTTTCACTGACTATCCAGTGACTTGAATTAATATCTTTGATAGTGTAATTGGTAAACATTTTGTCCATGGCTTGATGATCTATTTGATCTCCGATGAAATGACTGTGTTTTGCTCTAATGATCATCAATGGATCGGTATATTTTCCAATGGTTTCTGGGGGCTGTAATGATTCTATAAGATTCTCCAACTGATCATCAAGAATATCGACAGGTATTTTACTCTTGATGACAAAATCTTGGTCTGGAACCTTAACTGTTTTATGTAAGACGTGTTGATCTCTGATTAAGTTACTCATAATAAATTTTCTTGTTAGTGAATCGGGTTCTACTTCGCTTAATATCTGATCAACCTCTTGGAACGTAGTAATATCACTGTTATTCAATACTTTGTGCTTCAATTGTCTCAAGTAAATATGAAACTTTTCAAATTCACCCAAACTTCTATCGGGGTTTTTATATGGTATATTATCAATTGATACTATTGCTTTCACTATATGAGGATATCGAAGGCCAGTGAGCATTGAAACTTTTCCTCCCATTGAGTGACCCATCATCACTATGCCTTTTTCAGTGATTATCTCATTCTTGTCTTTCAGATTCTGGATCAAATGCTCTATATCACTCGACATCGCTTCAAAAGTGAATTCTGGTGCATGCATTGATTCACCATGATTCCTCAAATCAGGTGTCACTATCGTTGTCCCTAATATTGTTGACAATTTCTTAGCTGTAGACCTATTGTTTTTCCTATTTCCTAGAAATCCATGTAAGAATATAATTGGTGGTCTTGAATTTGATCCAGGACCGTATATATCATAGGCAAGTCCATGAGTTTTGTTTTGGTTAGCTAAATTTGTGAGAGATCGAAGCCCACTAGCATCGCATGGCTGGATATAAGAATTCCTAAAAAGTTTTCGCAAAGTCAATCTCTGTATCATAATCAAAGGAAGATGATAGGTTATAGCAGAGTTCTCATCATATACACGGCAGGCACTTTAGGAGTTAAGAATGAAATGTCGATATTACACGCTGAGACCATAGTAAAAAATCAAACTAGACGGATTTTAGTCTTCAATTTTTGTCTGATGGCACTTTTTCCGGATCTGGTAAAAAGAACGAAATCTAAAACTTTTTTTTTTGCAGGCATATAAATATTTCAGTTAACATTTTGATCTAAATAAGATTAAGTTCTTGAGAAATTCATCAATCAAGCTCAGCGTCAGCAGCAGACGAACAAGTACTGAACAGTAAGCTCTGATTTAACACAGTTACATTCCAAAATGACAAGTCTGTTCAGCCAAGTTGCCAGGAATCTGACCAATCGTTCAACGTTATCAAGAGATTACTGCCTGAAGGTCGTCAGATCGTTCTCCAGTTTCTCAGCTCAGCAGAGATCACATAAAGATTCACATGAAGACCTAAGGTTTGTGGAAAAGTGTCCTCAACCAGAATATGATACTGGATGTACATTTTGCAAACCTGATTTCCCTCCAGGGAAGGAAATTGATTTCTCAAAGCCTTTGAGAAACACAAAGACTCATCCATGGAAGCATTGCTTAATTCTAAGTGGAGATCCAGATTATAATAGCTGGCCCAGTAGGTTAGAGACAAGTCCGAATAATATAGTCAGTGATATGCATGCACATAAGAGAGATATAGTAGATCCTTTCCATCCCGTCTTAATAAGTTTGACAAATTTAGATACGAAATTCCCATCAACAGAATCGGAATCAGATGACAATAATATTACATTAGGACTTTACCCTGACGGAAAACTCATTTCAGTTCCCAGGGATATGATTGAAGAGTTTATGATTGGATATTTGAGACCTTTACCGAAACCAGATGATGAAAATGCAGAAGCTATTACTAATGTTCAACTTGATTTACAATCACAATTCGACACTTCAGACTTGCAAAATGATTTGGTGATGATTTGTGGACATACAAAAAGAGATATACGGTGTGGGTTACTAGCGCCATTGATAAACAAAGAGTTTGAAGCTGTACTAGATAAAAAGGGCTTATTATATTCGGAAAATAATACTTCAGGGGTAAAGGTTGGAATCATCTCACATATTGGAGGACATGTATACGCTGGGAATGTAATTATCTTCAAGAAAAATGGAGGAAGTGTGTGGTATGGAAGGGTTTGTCCTGAGAATGTCCAAGGTATAGTTGAGGAAACTCTAATAAAAGGTAACATTATAGAGGAACTTTATAGAGGTTAGTTGAAAGTCATAGAATTGTACATAAATCGAAAATTAAACTCTATTCATCATTTTTATGTACGTCGATAGACGCGATTACTTTTCGTAGATTTACGGAAAAACAATCAGTAAAAGATCCCGTTTTTTTTCCCACTGAATTTTTTATGGTCATTCCTCTGATAATTTACAGTAATTCTAAGAAAAGTCTTTACATGGGAAGGTTAACCTGCCGAGTATGTCGTATAGTCTTTCCAAGGAAGACAGCTCAGATAGTCTACAATATAAATAGCTAACTAGAGGATGTAGATGCAATTAGTTATTTATATGCCTGCAATTGCAAGAGCTTTACTCTCTAGAGTATATTGACAGGTCGGAGATGTGGATTCTCCTAAATTTTATTTCACAGTAGTTCACCGTTCACGGAAACCTCAT
Organism: Wenyingozyma methylovora; assembly: GCA_030570175.1. Taxonomy (NCBI): domain Eukaryota; kingdom Fungi; phylum Ascomycota; class Pichiomycetes; order Pichiales; family Pichiaceae; genus Wenyingozyma; species Wenyingozyma methylovora. The sequence goes on along the minus strand of JAJLVC010000001.1, from coordinate 540,945 downwards.
TCCTATTTATATGCAAGTGTATGATCTTTTCCAAAATTATTCAGATGAACAGTGCTTTCCCTCTTTTGAGTCCTTTTGTACTCTTTTTATACATTCAGGCACACTTGTAATTATACACTGTGGATCCTCTATCTCCAGATGGCACCCCCCATCAAGTGCTCACGGATAAAGGTAAAAGGGTGGAGCAAAAAAGGAAAAGTCCCCGCAGTAAATTATTTCTTATCTGATTAACGTACTCTTTCCATCATATCAACACCAGTAAATCATCACCTACAAAATACATAATTAAAGGTTAAAATCAAAATAACTAGTTCTACATATTTTAAAGCTGTCATGACACTGATCGGTCCTATAATTGTAATCTTGAAGGGTGAGTGACCTTGAAATTGGAGTGCTCCATCACAAACTTATCGGAGCACGCAACGAGCCTGTTCAATTTTCAGAATACACAGCCTTGAATATACAACCTTTAAACAGCTGTTATTGATGGCAATTATGAGAGTACATTGTAATAAGTGGCGTAGTATCTTAGTGTTCAGCTGGTGTTTTGTGGTCCAATAGCTTCACGTGCTCTTCTGAACCATAATATCCTTCGTATAACTAAATAAACGGCTCTAAGCAGACTATCTCTTGCTCAATCTCATGAGAAACCGTAGAAAAAAAAATGATCAAATTTAAATAAGCGATGATTATTTAGCATAAAGTTTATACGAAAAACACTACTAAGTATATTAGAAAAACGCTCTAAACGTAATAAAATCACTCAGAAGAGAAAGTTTCTGTGTGTTTCATTACATTTAACTGTACCTATACTTCTAATAGACCCGTAAACTAGGTAGTTCTGTTGATAAATAATCACGAAAGTGTGAAGAAACGCTAATAGTCAGAGAATATTGTCAAAGGGAGGTTAAACATACCCAGACAAAAATTATCACGTTCAATTCATCTTAGTTGACTTTTCAATAATCTATTATCCATTCTATTTGAGTGGCGAGTTTTCTGGGACTAAAAGGTTCATATATTGTTTCTAGGATTTAATAGGGTTTTACTGATTCAAACAGGAGTTCCATCGATTTATAATTATCACGCATCATATCATTCAAATCCAGATATTTGAAAATACCATCTAAGATCCCAAACTGTCATCACCTAAAGATAAATGCATTTATAGAACAGGAAAAAAGGTAGAATTACTTAGAAATTATACACTAGGAACACATAATTACTTTATTTATATCTAAAATGGGTTATTCAAAAGAACGAAAGAGGCCACCACCATTTTTGGAATTATCTTCTTCAACATTACAACTACTCGTACAATCACAAAATTCATCCATTGACTTTGAAAATGTACTTACATTATGGACAACTTTAATCAAGTCATCTGAATTCATACACAATGGTAAAAGATTGGAAAATATTAGTTGGAGAGTTGTTAATAGAAATTTACTGTTAAAATCAAAAATTGATAGATCATTGGATCATAAAGACTTTTCAACACTCATAAACATATCAACAAATCAATCAAGCGTACAGCCGTTCATTCATGAACAACAACAACTTTTCCAGAAAGGTACTTTGCATAAAAAGAAAAGTCAAGAAAAGACAATGGTTAGACCATCTTTAGTGAATACAAAGACTAAATCTCAAATAAGTATACATAAAAACACTAAGGAAATTACAGCAGAGATATCAGACTCTTCAGACGACGAAGTTACAACAAGCAATAATAATACAGCAAGAGCAGCAAGCTCTTCTACTATTCAAGCAAATAACGTTAATCAAGGGAAAGCACCCGCTCCACATCCAGTCGAAGAAAAACCAATTGCTTCAGTTGATTCAACTGATGATAATGCATTAAGAAAATCAACATCAATTATACGAGGCTTCCAAACAACTTCTGATGAAGGCAATAAGAGCTATGCTAGCCTTACTCAGAAGAATTTGGAAGAGCAACAACAACAACAGAGACAAGCTGCTGCTATGAAAAGATTGACTGAAGAAAGATTGTTGTTACATCAACAGCAACAACAGGAACTCTTACAACAACAGCAACTACAACAACAACAGAATCTTTTGAAGAATCAAGGTAAACCCTCATCGAATAATCATGCTGATTCATCATCTCTACATAATACTCCACCTCTTGAAGATAAGAAGGGTACACGCAGAAGAATGTTTTACATTGAAAAATCACCATCTCCTAATAATCATGAATTTGAAAGTATAGAAGAAGCTACAGAGAATGAAAATAAGAGCCATAGATTGAATCATGAATCCATAAGTCCTAATACTGCCAGGAAGAGTCACATCAAATCTCCATTGGCTGAAGAATCACATATGTCGCATCCACGCCCACAGAGTCAGCATGGAGCTTCCAACCTTTTTGCTCAAAACCCACATGCATTATTCCAAACTAAACAACAACATGATCCACATCTCTTCAATAACAATATTCCACAACATCATACTCAGAACAATCGTCATGCAAACCAACCTCAACAACAACAACAACAACATAGAAATTTACAGAATGGAAATCAAGCTCAAGATTTACATCATTTATATCAACGACAATCAAGGTACAATCCATCTCATCAATCATCACAACATAGTCCACAATCTGAAACTCAAAGAAGCCAAGCCTCTCTATTTGGCAATAATAACAATGATGCCAACAAAGCGAGAGTTATGTTTTCTTCTGATGATGACTTCTCAGACGGATCAGATTGGTCAAGTTTATCTGAAGATTCTGAAGATAACAATGAAGATGATGATGAACATCACTTAAGTTTTGATAAGAAGAATATTGAAAGCTCAAAATCAAAAGAAATTGCACCGGACTCTCCTAAGATCAAGAGATCATTATTATCAGGTTTATTCCTTCATGAAATGAATCATCAACCTCCAGCATCTGTTACATCAGATATTCCTGCTCCTGCTAAAGAATTAGAAAGTAAGCCTAGTGAACCAGTATCGTCATCTTCAACACAATCACATTCTTCCAACCATCCAGAGCGTGTTAAGAGTCCAAAGTTGATCATTGGTTCATCATCACAAGTTCATCATAATTTAGATAATCTAGAAATATCAAGAACTAATTCAAAGACAGTAGTTGCATCCACAAAGGTGAACGCTTTAGCAAATACTATATCTCCTCCAATGAATGCAAATCCTAGACCATTGTTGAAAAGGCAATCATCTACTTCTTCAAATCATTCTATTGATATACTACATGAATATGAAAATAATTTACATGAAAATGGTGGATTATCAAGACATAACTCAAGTAGTTCATTGGCAAATATTGTTTCAAAATCTGCTATAAGTTTAGCATCATTTTTTGCAAATAGTAGAAAGCCTCATCAATCTGAACAAGTACCACAAGCTAATCATTCTCATTCTCAAACACATAGTTACTCACATCAACCATCTTCGAATTCAGGACAGCATCAATCACAATCTAGTACACAATCTCATTATTATGATAAGCATCACCAATCCAATGCTCCTGCTACAGCTTCTACCTTACTTCCAACTGCATTGGCAACACATATGTTCTTGCCAACTGTTAATTTGCATCAACAAAGAAGGCCAACAAATATGCGCCAAACATCTTTCATAGGTGCTACAACAAACCATTCAACTACCAATCTGAAAGCAAATGGAAATGGTACAGATAATAAAGAAGACCATAAAGTTGTTCCTAAACTAGTCAGATCACCAACAACATCAATTCAAATTCCAGGAAGTCATACAAGAAGTTCTTATCATATGCATAGTAGTAACTCAGAAAAGAGAAGTAAGCAAAACTCATTATCTCCCAAGCATCAAGATAGTTTGGCTATGTCTCCAAATTCGACTAGAAGGGCTATGGTTGCTACTGAACTTCCTGATAATATCAGAGACTCTATAGCCAAAGATTATTCCAATGGGCAATTAATTGATCAAAGTAAAGTGATTGATGATAGTACTGAAGATGATGAAGACTCTAGTTTTGCCAGCGGTATAATGGGCAGAAAGACAAAGAAGAGTAGTTTGAATCTCCTTTCAGCTGAGGACTTAGGTTACAATGGGATTTTTGGTAAAACATCTACAAAAGATACAATCATGATCGATGATGCAATGACAAAAGAAAGTAAAAAGAAGCTAAGAAGTGCTAAGAATTTAGGACTGAGCAGCGGCTCAAAACTTGATTATTACGCTACAAAAGAAGGTGTAGAAGAAGACGATGAAGAAGAGGAAGTGGATGAGTGGGAAGATAACTTGAACTATCATGCTAGAGGTTGGTAATATCCTCTATTCGAATTAAATTAATATATATAAAATTATATCGCGATTTATAGTTGTTCACGCAATGATAAAGTTAAATTTTTTGAAACGACATTTTCAAATGTAGTGATTGTTCTGAAAATTTTAATATGCTTCATTTTGTAAGGTTACTGAAAGCACCCGAGTATTCACTAGTGTATTGCTGTTCAAAGTCAATACTTCTATATCTATTACGCCGTACGAATACATCAATGTATGTTAATGAGCCATTGTTCTTTCTTTGTTTTCTTAAAAAAAATTCATAGTTTGGACTGACAATTGAAACTGGGATTTTGTTAGACTAAGGTTAATGAATGACTTTTAGTGCTTAAACTTGTTGATCAATGCTATATTTAAGTTGATGTTGCTTAGATCTATGTGTAAATAATAGATATAGTTGATTTTAGATTACACAATCTACTAAACAAAAGTTAGGAGATTAAATTTTGAAAAGCTGAATAAAAAAAATGATATTTTAATTTCTTATGAGTTTCAAAGTGTTTTAATACTTAGTAGATATGAAAGCAATATTCGGTTAGCACATCAGGCAAGCCCTTTCAAAGCTGCAATTGGTTTCATAGCACTGAATAATCTAAGTGAGCTACCATTTCGAATCAATTCCAAAAACAGCAGAGCACAACTTTACACCATACTGATGGCGCTGCAAATAATTTTTGCAATCACTTGCATACTTTCTGGGAAAACATGTAGTTGAAGCAACATAATGTTCATTTGGGTAGAAGTTGATCTGTAGAGCTGAAGCTGACAGATAAACCACAGAATGGCCAAGAAAGCTGTACCTGAAAGTAAGAGTAGGAAGCCAGGATCCAATGTTAAGGAACAGTTCAAATTTCCTGATTCAATACAGAAGCTCCACCTTTCTCCAGTTCCATCGTATTTGAAACCAGAATGTCAAGAAACAATTCCAGGACAAGTAATAATAATACCAAGATTTTTTCCAAAGGAAGTTTGTAATGAGTTGATTAACAGTGTGACAAAACCAGAGGGGATAAAAATGGAAACCACTCCATTAATCAAGAGTAAAGATTATGCAGCTAGAGTCAATGATAGATGTCTCGTGACGGATTATACTACAAGTGACAATCTGTGGAAGTACCTGAAGCAGACATTACTAGACAAAGGCGAGTTTGAAGAAGAGATTGATATAACTCGTGAAGCTATGAGAACCGAATTTTCTAAAGCTGTTGGCTTGAATCCCCAGCTGAGGATGTATAGATATAGACCTGGCCATTATTTCGGTAAGCATTATGATGAAAGTGTCAAGGTACAGCTACCTGATCTGAAAAGAATGGGGAAGACTAAGTGGACATTGCTTATATATCTTACAGGAGACGATGAGTTTATAGGAGGAGGCACTATATTTCATGAACTGGGAGGTAAGACTCCCATGAATGTTCATCCAAGTAAAGGTATGGCATTGCTTCACAAACATGGTGACGATTGTCTCTTACACGAGGCTGAATTAGTTAGCAAAGGTGAGAAATGGGTTTTAAGAAGCGACGTTGTATTTTCATAAACCTTTTACATGTATAGTACGTAAATTTATTCTGAATTTTTCTTTTGAATAACATAATTATATACAAGTTATGACGAGAGTGATTATAATTGTAAATCTTTGAAACTAGCAATTTTGTTTGAAGCGAAAGAGCTAGCAGTTTTAGCAACAGCTTCCTTGACAGTTGGATCAACAGAAGTAGCTTTCTCTAATTCTATATCTAAAACACTCTTCTTTGTAGTTGTTTGACTTGATTTACTTGCATTTGCAGCATTCTTAATCATTTCAATATATTCACTATTTTCAAGGTATCCTCTTCTTTCTGGACTACTGTAAAACAAGATGTCTCTTCTAGCGATTGGCTTAGCTTGTAATGGTAAGTAACCTTTCTTCTCTAAAAACCAATTTGGCGAATGATGTGCTCTGTAACCTAATGATCTACTGTAATATTGAGCGGTGAATTTTCCACCTGCTTTTTCAATCGCTTCAATAGCTGGTTGTGATGCTTTGGTTGCCTCTATATGTATTGGTAAGTTGTATAATTGTTTTCCTGTTCCGATGATTGAAACACCGTCTTTCATAGTACCTGAAATCAAACCAAATTGTTTCATCTTTTGCATAGTAAGGACTTCTCCTTCTCCAAGTGGTATTTTACCTTGATCATAGAAGTTTTGAATTCTCATCAATGATAAATCGTTTAATTTAAGTTTTTGATGTCTGAAGAAACCTCTCTTTGGGAATAATTTATAAATTGGTGTTTGACCACCTTCGAACCAATTTGGAACAGAGCCTCTTGCCTTCTGACCCTTCTGACCACGACCAGAAGTCTTACCAAGACCTGAACCTGGACCTCTACCTAACCTTCTCTGTCTATGTTGAGAGTTTGGAGCTGGTGCTAATCTGGATAATAAAGAAAGGGAACGAGTAGCAGTTATAACAGGTATAGCTGCTAATGAACTCTTTATCTGTAGAGAAACTTGAACCAAAGATCTTATACGAGAAAACATCTTGTACTCTGATAGATTATGATACTTCTTCGACTTGATGACTATCTCAACTTGTCGTTAATATATGTTGATTTATTCTCATCTTAACTAAGGTTACAAATTTCGAACAATTTTTTTTTGCTGTCGACACTCATAAAAATCATTTTTAGTAAACGGTTCACTACCGTCTTTTATCTATAAGAGATCAAGAATGGAGAGAAGTTGGACACGCAGCGTGTTGTAGAGACACGGCAAGGGCGATAGAAGAGGACAACATACTGTGTAACAACACAAGTTGTGATTAATATGTACAAACAGTTCAGACGGAATAATCAAATTAGTCTTAAGATTTTTTTACTATATAAATTAAATAACAAGCTGTGCCCAACATTAGTAATATATCTTTGTAATTTCTAGTTCAATCAGGATATCTTCGTATCCAATGTCCATCATTTCCTTAGCCTTTCAAGTAATGCATCGTATTGTGCTTTGGATTTCAATATTTTAGATCTCGTGCTTGCTTCTGCTTTCAAGAAATTTCCATCAACGAGTAAATTATTATACATACTAACCCCTTTGGAGACTACACTTGGATCTTCAAAAAATACTTCAGCAACTTTTGTCTTGACAAGCTTGTCGGTGTAAGCATCAGTCAGTAGTATCTCTTTCACTTTGCCTAAATTTTCAAAAACCATTGCAACACCTTCTTCCTTAGCATCTCCTGATATATTAGATACTCTTAAAAATTCGGGTTTAGTAGGATTCTTGAAACTGACTGGACGATTGAAACTTGTCCTAGTCTTGGAATTGGTGAAACTGATTGTATTTTTCGCAGATTCTTTTTCACGACTGTTCCTTGTAGATCTTGTACGTTTTGCTTTTATTCCTTTATTCGCAGATTGGGAGTTTCTAACTTGTTTGTTATTCGCATTGAGTGCCTTAAATAATGGATTTGAAGCGACTTTACTCTTAGGGTCTGTATTGAGAGCTTTGAATAATGGATTGGATGCCACTTTCGATTGTGAACCGACAGATTTCTTTGGTGCAATTTTTGATTTCTTAGATGAGGCTGCTTTCCCCTTTGTTACTTTAGGATTAAGCGCTTTGAAAAGCGGGTTTGACTCCACCTTGTTGACTTGTCTGCTTTTCATATTCGCCACTGCCATTGTGCAACACCTCTATTGGTTACCAATAATACTACTAACTCTTATTAAATAACCTACAGCAGATCAACTAAAGTTAATCGATCTAAATTAAAACTAACCACATCACAAAGATTTTAATCATACAATAATTAAGCGACGCGTCGCTTAATCTTCAATAAAATGGTTTCGAGAAAAACCACTCAGTGGAATTAATTAAAATAAAGTAAAATAAAGGCAAAGGAAAAAACATAAACAACAATTTTGGCACAACTATAAGGAAAACTGAACAGAATATTACAATTAAATTTGTACTTATACACTGCTTTTTGTGAAAAAGAGAAGTTTCAATTGAGTGTTACATCTGCTTCATTTGCCAGCATTATACAACGACTTTCAATATTCGTCTACATCGATATCTACTCTCACAAACACAGAAAAAGAGGATCCTTTAACTCAAGACGTTTGTGTCAAAATCATTTGAATTGAAATCTAATTATACACATTCTTCCATACTTTACTGAAGATATTATTGTATTTCCAGTTAACTTTTTCCTATTCAATCAATATATTAATAAATAAGAAAGATGCCTCTCTGTGGTGGAACTTCAAAACCAGGTAAGTAAACATAGTCAGGTACTATACTTATTTCTCTGTAAAATTTCAAATTACTAACCATTAAATTAGTGCAAAGAAAAATTGTCATCCTTGGTGATGGTGCATGTGGTAAGACATCACTTTTAAATGTTTTCACAAGAGGTTATTTCCCACAAGTTTATGAACCAACAGTTTTTGAGAATTATATTCATGACATTTTCATTGATGGACAACAGTTACAATTATCATTATGGGATACTGCTGGACAAGAGGAATTTGACAGACTTAGATCATTAAGTTATAGTGATACACATTGCATTATATTATGTTTCTCAATTGACTCAATTGATTCATTAGAAAATGTTTTAAATAAATGGGTTGGTGAAATATTGGAGCACTGTGAAGGTGTTAAATTGATATTAGTTGCACTTAAAGCAGATTTAAGAAATTCAGAAGAACAAGATGATACCCAAATACAACAACAACAACCGAAGAGACTAGTCACTTATGAAGAAGGTTTGAGTGTCGCTAAGCAAATAGGTGCCTTAAGATATTTAGAATGTTCAGCAATGAAAAATAGAGGTGTTAATGAAGTTTTCACTGAAGCTGCTAGAATTGCATTAACTGCTAAACCTAAAGGAGCTCAAGCTACAGCTGGCGGTAACACACATGAAAGTTCAAGTAGTGGATGTGTTATCATGTGAAATTATCATTCATTATCATTTTGTCATTTTTTTGTAGCATTATATTAAAGAAAGCATATATCAATTAATTAATGTAGAAAATTTTTTGTGTTTTTTTAATTTTCTTATTTTGTTCTTCATTTCCATTAATATGTGTTCTTATCCATTTGTTTTTTTCTTATATCGACTATATATCACAAATTATACTATTGTCATACTATTAGATTCAATCAAGCAATCAATAGCTGTTTTTCTACATTAAATATTATAATTAAATATTTATATATCCTAAATAAAAAATTCATCTTATTAGGAAGATCAAAACATGGAATATGATAACCTAGATTGCTCATCTTATATCAACTTACTTATCTATTAAAACCTTATATAAGTACATTCATTTACTCATATTAATTGACTAATATTTTTAAAATATGTTTCAGTTGGATTACACCAATACGGAATTTCCCCAGTTTCTATTAGATCATCAATTATCAAACTACCATTAATTTTATTTATACATCTTGTCTTATTATTCAATTTTGAGTTTGAAAATGCAATTGGTTTGGGTTGTTTTATAACATAGTTCTTTTCAGATTCTTCTTCAATGTAACTATTTTTAAGACTTGAATTTTTCGAAGTATCTTTACTTTGTGTTCTCGAGCTAGTAAATAAATTACTAAACATCTTATTCTTTTGATAAAACTCTATGAATGAATCCATTGGATTTGACAATTTTTGTCTTGAGATAGTTTCCTGTTCATTATCTGAAAGGAATATCACTTTCCTCCTATTTGGTGGACTTATACGTATTTTATCATCATCATCATCATCATCATCATCATTATTCTTACTTTGTGTCAATGGAGCTAATATAGTATTTTGTCTTTTCTTCATTTCAACTAATGCACTTATTGGTAACACTTCATTTTTGGAAGAAGTACCACTAAAGTCTCTAACTAACCTCGATGCCTTTGTCTTATAATAAACAATAATAAGTAAATATAATAACAGTAATATTGCCAATATTGGTAAAATTGTCAAATATACGGTTCCAGATTGTAACTCTTCTTTGTGTAAAAATGGATTTGATAAGTTTGTGGAGGGTATAGTAACGACTACGTGATAAATATGCTGTTGTAAATCTTGTAATGAATTTATTTTTGTCTCTTTTTTATTTCTATTTATTTGATTACCATCTAATGATAAAGCATTGATTCCTTCTGACATATCCTCATTAAGATAATAATATTAACAGCGGTATAGTTTAGTGTTGTTTCAGTAAGTTGTACAGTGGTATATTGACCATATTCAAAGAGTAATTTACAACATCATGATACATATTTTAAGAATTTTATTTATTTTTCCGGGCGGTTAATTTTTTGAATTAATTTCTTATCAATCGATGAGATAGGTTGATTAATTGAGATTGATTACTGATTGAGTTAAGATATATTTCATATTGAACTGTGTTTAACTTGTATACTAACGACTCGTGTCACTTAGCATATCACATCAATTAACGGGACGAAGACTATGACACTGTGTAGTTAGCATACACATAAATCATATATTATGATCTATGCACATATCGAACACGAATCAACGCGTGTACCTCATATTAATTTTTTAGTACTTATGCAAAATTACATATTTTTACAAGGCAGGTCTTGATCGAAGTAAGTAATTGAAGATATGTGGTGGTAGGCATATATACGTCTTCATCTATTGATATATAGACACGGTATAAAATTATGCCCTCCACCAACTATATAGAACCAGTGGAGTTGTTGTAAACTAAGTGAACACAACCCACCGAACAAGAGCACTTTTGATTTATATATGTTTAAAATGATGATGGACTACAATAAATTACTCTGTAATATAAGATTAAGACTAACGATTCACAAGTCTCTGGATGTTTAACCGCAATACACGGTATAAATCGAGACTTCAAGGGTGTTAGTCGACTAGAATGGTAATAGCAAGTTCTACGTATTGAGTAGAGCTGATCGAGTATTAGGTGTAAGCTAAGAGTCGCCGATAGTCAGTTCTGAGATATACCAATGCTTTATCAAGATCAGTTGATCTAGTGACCAAAAGGCCAACGCGTATATATAAGCTGTCACCTAAATAATTTTATAAAAGTGTTTCAAAAATAAGCTAAATTTGCACAGTGCGTACGTCTTAGTAATTAGTCAATTGAGTTCACACCATAATCTTTATATCATCTACTAACTGATCTGCTTTAATGTAAATGCTTAGCACGTATACACGTCTTCGATCAATTGATTGAAGAAATCACGATCGTCTTGAAAGCTTGATCGACCTGATCTCCCTCAAACGACAACAATGATTGATCGTGTTAGCTAATCTTTCCCAGCTGAGTGAAGCGAGAGATCGCGTCGAAGTCGATCGTCCCTAACTTTATTGGCTAGCGCTGCAAAACTCGATTCCCTTTTTGGCACAAAGTGTCCTAATTGGGAACAGTTGCTTAGTTAAGAAGAGCACAGTTGATCGTGGAGACACTACCAACGTATGAGCACACGCTCGATGAGAGCAGAAACCCATCGATCGACCAGTAGTCCATTGCAATGATGTAGTGGATTCCCATCCAGTTTCTTCTGGATTGGTAAAGAGGTAATATATTTAACATTAACATAGAAGTATAACAGTACGGTGTTTATTAGCTCTCTCTGTATAAGTTATTAGTTAATCGACTCTCTCGATCCCCCTTGTAAAAGTCGCCGCACTTTGTGAACTCTTAACGCTCGCAGCTCGCTCGATAATTTTTTAGTTGTATATTATTGGTTGCTATGGATACTTATGGTTAACAAAGTAGTGCACCAACCATACATAACAATGTTAACAATGTATTACATATGCACACAACGTTGCATTACTAAAATATTTATTTACTTATTTCCTGAACAGGCTCTTTTTTTACCAAGAAAAATTCTTTAAAGAGAGAGCTCTCAGTTGTTTACATTTTCCCAGAATCCTCTTCAACAACATCTCTTTTGCAAGTTTTTACTCTTTAATTTTTACTTTATTGCTATACTCTTTCTTTCTTATATACCTTTTCACTTTCTTGTATCATCTATATACAATATTGTTATTAAAGAAGAATATTCTTATCACTTACAACTCACTTTAGTCATTCCTTTCAACTTATTTTAAAAGTGTACTTGAAGAATTTAAATAACTTCCATTCCATTCTCTTATAACACATTACAAACTTTATTACATTCGTTTACTGAAAAGACAAATAAATAAACAAAAAAATTTATAACAAACATAATCAATCAATATACAAAATGTTATTCAAATCATTAGCTGCCCCATTACTATTAGCTGCTAGTTTAGTCGCTGCTGAAGAAACAACTACCTCAGTTATTACTCTTACTGTTACTGAAACCAAATTGACCCCTTCAGAATCAACTGCTTTAGCTTTATCATTATCTTCAGTTTCAGCTGCTTCAGTTTCTTCAGTTTCAGCTGCATCAGCTGCATCAGCCGCTTCAGTCGCTTCAGCTTCATCAGCTTCTGCTGCCGCTGCTTCTGAAGCTTCTGCTGCTTCTGCTGCCTCAGTTGCTTCTGTCTCATCAGCTTCTGCTGCTTCTGCTGCTTCTGTTGCTTCTGCTGCTTCTGAAGCCTCTGCTGCTTCTGTTGCTTCCGTTGAATCTGCTTCATTACTCGTAGCTAAAGGTTTACTCGCCGTTGCCTCAGAAGTCTCTTCATCCGCCGTCTCTTCTTCAGAAGTTTCATCATCATCAAAAGTCCACTCATCCTCATCTTCAGTTGCTCCATCAACCAGCTCAAGTGTGTACTCTTCAGTCGCATCATCTTCTGCTGCCCCATCATCTCATCACAGTAAAGTCACATCATCATCAGCTGTCTCATCTTCATTGACTCCATCAACTTTAAAAACTAAAACCGTCAAATCTAGTTCAAGTGTGTCAACTTACTCAGAAGAAGCTACTTCCACCGTTGCATCTTCAAGCTCTTCTGGTGCTGCTGTTGCAAACTTTGCTTCTCCAGCTTCAGGTATAAGTTTAGGTTTAGCTGGTTTAGTTATGGCTGCTCTTATCTAAGACTGATTCCCTGTGTTTTTTTATTGCTGACTTAATTATAATAACTTTTTCTACATTTTTGTTTTGATTAATTTGTGTTTTTTGCTGTTTGATTTTGATTTTTATTACTATTACCAACTTTTTTGCTTCTCGTTTTCATTTTTTTTCAAATACACATTATGAATATAATGTGTTTACTTTTATCACTTCTCTTTTCCCAATCGTTGAATTTTACTCGAAAGAAACACTCCTACTATAGCTCTTAGTTTATCTAAACTAGAGAATTTTGAATAAATATTGGAGGGGAGTAAAATCATTTTATTCAAAATATTTAAGATATTTATTTTGAAGTTTCTTTATTTATCGATACCTATTGTTTTTAGTTCAATCTATTACTATGTATTTAAGTATTACTTTTTTTTTGGATTTAATTAAAACTTTTACAATATAAAAATGTTTCCTTCTGTATATTTATAAATTAAGTTAATTTATTATGCTATAAAAGTTATATTTTATTATATATTACATTACAATTTTTGTAAATCCATAGTAGCAGAATATAATGCATTACGTCCACCTTTAGGACATTTAACCCATCTACCTAATCTATGTTCTTTAGATAAAGTAGCAAATACTCTTAATTTTTGTTCTTGTTCACTTTCAAAACAATCAATTTTAGTAACTATTCCTCTAGCGTTCTTTAATTCACCAATACATGAAAATGATCTTAATTCTTTTGATAATTTCCATATCTTAAGAGATCCACTCCATGATCCAGAAATGAAAATGTCAGAATATGGTACGGCGTGAATTGAAGTGATCCAGTATGGTTGTGCTTGTGGGATTTGTCTTTCTGCTTCAGATAGATCAGTTTCTGCTGACGCTTGACTTGCTGATATAGCTGGTTCAAGTCCATGTGAAATACGTTGTGTGTATATTGGTTTCTTTTTGGACAAATTCCAGAGACATATATTACCATTATCTGAACCTGTAACGAAATGAGAGTCATCAATCATGGAAATACAATCAATACTACCTTCTGCAAAAAATAATTCTTCTTTTTGTTTGTCTTCACCATCATCTTCTTCAGCTTTTTTCTTATGTTTCTTTTGCTTTTTCTCAGAATCACCACCTCTAAAAGTCAATCTTGTTTCTTCGGCAATCTTCCAAAGCATAGCTGTTCTGTCTCTTGATCCAACTGTGACACATCTTTCTTGACCTAAGGCTGCAATATCGACTACTAAATCTTGATGTCCGTACAGTGTTTCTAATTGTGCTAACTGATTGATACTGTATGTTCTTATCTTTAAGTCAGCACATGCTGCATATAATTGATCTGTATTACGACGGAAAGCAAGCCCAAGGACTTGTCCTCTTCTATCTTTTGTTTCAAGTACTTTTATAGGAGCTAAATTTTCACTACTCCATACAATGATTCTCTTATCTTTACCACCAGTGACAACATATTTACCATCGGGACTAGCTGCCACTGCATATATTTCATCACAATGTCCATTGTTCATTTGCTCTTTTGATAATTCAATATGCTTGAACCCACCTTTCACATATTTTGCTCTTACTGGTTTCTTATTATGATCTGATACATCCCATTTTGTTAATTCCATATCTTTTGATGTAGTGTATAAGTTCGGATAATTGAGAGATATGCTTGTTAGTCCTTGTGCTTGAACTCTGTTTATCATTGGTTTAACATCATCTAACAAAAGTGAATCTCCGATGAACTTGTATATATATCCTTTTGATTCTGCTACATCCTTTTGTAATCTGGATGAAATGATATCGTTATCCAAGTCAGCTGCATCAAAATCATAACCTTCAGCTTCTTGCTTCAAATTTTCCAAGTACTGTTTAGCTAATCTACGACGTTTATCGGCGGCATTTTCACCTTCAAACTCTTCATCGCTCTCAAGATCTTCGTCATTTTGATTATCAACATTGGCTTTATCATCTTCACTATCTTCAAAGATATCACTAGCAACTTCTTCTTCGTCAATATCGCTTACTTCGCTTTCTGATCCATTGCCGTTGCTCGTACTATTATGTTTTCTCTGTGTAGTTGTAGGTTGTCTCTTCTTATTATTTGTATGCACGGTTGATGTGTTTCTATTAGATCTTTTCCTCTTCTTGGAAGGATCGGAAAAAAACGAGTCTCCTGCCATGTTTATTCCAATTCTATGTACAAATGCGACGACACTGTCTGAACTATGCTGTGTATACTATAGATACTCTATTAATTATCTAACTTACTCTCTATCCTATCTTTATCATACAAAAAAAATTTCACTTAAAAAAATATTTTAAAAAGAAAAAAATATTTTTAAATCCGGGTAATGTACTTGTTCAGTATCTGGGGATGAGATCAGTTGATTCGTGAGTATTTGGAAAGTTGCAAGTGGTATTAACCACAATGTAGTTGTATCTATATAATTGTGGATAATATAGTAGCTTGTAGGTACTTTCTACATGCTCTCAGGCACCAGAAACACTGATAATTCTCTCCATCTCTCTTAATCGATGTAAAACTCAAACTCCTGGAACCTCAAAAGTTCTCTGTTATCATTTTCCAAATTCGCGTTCTTTGGGTACATCGCGTTACTCAAATAAGTACTTCATTCAACCAGAGATTATTCTTCTCTTAGATACTCAACTGATAAGTGTTCAGGTATCCTACAACGATGACAACTGATCAAGAAGAACATGGTGCCAGACAGGTATTTGTATCTGGTGGGAAAACTATCGTGAAACATTCAGATGATGGTAATCATTTTTACGCTTGTGGGAATAATATTTTGAAAATATTCAACTCTAAAGATTCTGAACAAGAACCCGATATCTTAGATATTTTACCTAAAGTCTCTGCCTTTGAACTGAGCATTGATGGTAAGTCAGCTCTTGTCACTTCGAAGAACGGTGACTGCTACATGTACAATTTGAAAGATCTGAAGAGTAAGAATTTCTTAGCTAGATCTCCATTAGCGTTACGCGATGTATGTTTCACTCATGGTGGTTCAATGGCACTCTGTGGTGGTGCTGATGGTGATTTGAGATTGGTAGATTTGAAAAACAATGAAGAGCCGGTCAAGATTCACCATACTATGGATCAAATCATTTCTATATCATATAATAACATCGGCGACTTAGCTGCTGTTTCATTATCAAACGGTAATATAGTCATTTTATCCTATTCGCAATTAACTCCATCAAAAGTCCACTTATTTGAAAAAGTTGTATTGGAAAAGAAATTGCTTGATGACGAAGATGATGAAGACGAGTTTGATGACGAAGATATGGATGACGAACAAGGAGCCAGTACTGGATCTGATTGTATATTAAGTTTATCAACTTCGAAAGTTGAATGGCACCCAAATGGTGATCTATTAGCAATTCCAAACAAGACTAGAGAAATTCAAATCTTTGATCGATCCGATTTCAGTGAATTGGAGTTCAGCTTCAAAGCTGCTCACGAACGTGAAATTGTTTCAATGAAATGGTCACCAAATGGTAAATATCTTGCTTCAATTGGTTTAGATAACAAATTAATCATTTATAGCCTATCCAAGAAGGCTCCTATCAAGACTATGCCTTTGCCTATGACTTGTTGCTCGCTTTCATGGGGCAAGAATGGTAAGGATTATGATGTAGTAGTGGGAACAACCACTGGTTATATTATAAAATTTGATTCTATTGTGGCTCAACAAGAAGCTAGTTCTAAGACTTCTTCCTTTGTTTCTGCTGAAGCTGAAGAGGAAGATGAAGAAAATGAAGCTGAAGAGTCAGGAAATGAAGATGAAGATGATGATGACGATGTTGATGACCTTGACAATTTAAAGGATGCTGATGACAACGAATCTGGTCTCGAAGATGAAAGTGCTTTATTCGGTGAAGGTGAAGATGATTTCATAGTTGATGATGATGGACTAGGTTACGCTGAAAAGAGACCATTGGAAAGACATGATCATGCTCAACCATTATCCAAGATCAGAAGAACTGACCATGGCCATTCTAATGGACACAGTTCATTTTCTGCCCCGGCATCATATGAATTAACACCATATTCTCCTGGTGGAACACCATGGCTTTCAAAGAGAAGATACATAACTATAAATCCAATAGGATATGCATGGTCAGTACAACAAGAAGGTTACAATACCATAACAGTTGCATTTTTTGACAAGAGTTTACACAGAGAATATCATTTCACTGATTCAAATAATTTTGATATTGCTTCAATGAATGATGAAGGTATTTTATTTGCTTCTAGTGGTAAACAAGATAAGAAATCAAAACCATCTTTAATGTATCGTTCTCACTCTAATCCAAATTTAACTTGGGAATGTAGAGTTCGCACAGTCAGCAATTTAGAGTTCATCACATCAGTGACATTAAGTAAGTCAAGTATCTTTGTCTGTACTTCTCTTGGTTTCATAAGAAAATTCTCATTATTCGGTAGACCAGAACGCATTGAGAAGACAGCGCCAGTTCTTGCATGTGTTAACAATGATAAATATATCTTTACAGTGACTTTATCATCTCCTACAACATTGGCTTTCAGTTTACAAGATATTGACGGTAAATATTTCCAAAGAAATGAACCTTTTCCAGTTGCATTACCATCCAAAAAATTCCAACATCCATTGAAAGGTGTTTTTTTCTCACTTGATGGTGATCCATGTGCTGTTGGCCAAGATGATTTACTAATGGTTTTATCTCGTTGGAGAGATCCATTACAAGCTTCTTGGATTCCATTATTAGACACTAAATCTGGTGTTAAACAAATCGCCGTTGGTGATAATGTGAAATGTTGGCCATTAGGTTTATTCAAAGAACAATTTAATTTTATTGTGGTTAGAGGGTCAGAGTACCCTTCTTTCCCACTTCCTCTTCCTGGTGAAATACCGATCAAGATTCCATTAGGCCACACTGAAAATCACGACGATGATGATCCTCATGAAGAACTTGCTCGTTCTATAGCTATGGGTGAACTATTAAACGATGCTATTTCACACGAAGATGTTCAAGATGAAACCGCCGAGGAAAGATTAACTGCATACTCCATTACCTATGATCGTGCATTATTAAAGCAATTTGGCGCTGCTTGCTCTATGAATAATGCTTTAGAAGGTTTACATTTAGCAAGCAGACTGAGAGATGATAAAGCTCTGAGAGCTGCATCTATGATTGCTGAAAGAACTAACATGGTATCTCTAGTTACTAGAATCACGAAAATGCGTGAGGCTAGAATGGAGTTTGATTAATTATTTTATTCTTGAAATAATACCACTTCTGCATTTCATTTTTTTACAAAATATATTTATGATTTATATTGATATATATAGTACATTTTAATATTAGCTTTTCTAACAAATACCTCAATCATCTTCTACCTCTACCCTTTTTACCTTTTTTATCAAAAGACTTTGGAGTCAATTTATCTATTTCAGCTTTAGATATTACAAGACCATTTCTTGTACTTCTACCAATGCTATTGATCTTCAAACCTCTATCTCTAACTCTAGTAGTTTTCTTTATACCACTTCCAATACGGTCACTGATATCTGTAGCACCTTTGCCTTTGAATAAGTCTCTGAAATCACCTTTCTTCTTATTTGCCAATATAATACCAGCTTCCTTGGCTTCTCTTTCATACTTCTCAACTTTTGCAGCTCTTGCTTTGATCATACCTTTACGCATTTCCATTGGCATTTTCTCTAATTTTGTTGGTCCTGGCTTACCATTTGTTTCTGAGATTTTACGCATCCGACTGTCTAAAGTACGAGCTCTTGCTGTTCCAAATGGCTGTTCATGATCTAAAGTTTGCAAAGTAAGATCGGCTCCTGAAAGATGTCTTTGACTGTTTGCTAAGATATGTGATTCTGAGAGTAAACGCTCTAATGCAATATCATTTTTAATGTCTTCTTCCTCTTCTTTAGTCTTGGTTCTCTTTTGTTCATGTGTTAATGCTGCTTGTTTCTTTAATTTTAATTCCTGTAATGATAAAGCTTTCCCGCTTTTCAACACTTTTTTATCATCTTTTGTTTGTGTTACGCTCCTAGGATCGTAATTATCTGTGAATTTAACCACTACTGGTGCCATTCTCAATGTTTACTAGAGTCAGTTGTACAAGAAAGCAAAATGTTATCTAACGTATTCTGATTTATCAAATTAAAAATTTTATAATATTTTTTTTACTAGTTGAGCCGCATTCTTCAATTTTTCAACTTTCTTTTTTATATTTTTCTGGATGAGAACTTCAAGAGATTCGCTTGAGAGCAGATTCAGTTACAGATCCAGTTAATGTTGAATCATACTGAACAAACTATACAAAATGACCAGATATGTTGGATGTATAGATATCCACGGTGGCCAAGTGAAACAGATAGTTGGTGGAACATTGAAGAAAGATGACAAAGAAGACACAAAGAACGAAGCAGTTTCGACCAATTTTGTGAGTGAGAAACCATCATCATACTATGCACAATTATACAAAGATAACAAAATCTATGGAACCCATGTGATCAAACTTGGATCCCTTGAAGCAAATAATAATGCCGCCAAAGAAGCGATACAGACATGGCCAGATCATTTACAAATTGGCGGAGGAATCACTGATGAAAATGCAAAGTATTGGATAGATAATGGCGCTTCCAAGATCATAGTCACTTCATGGCTTTTCCCAAATGGAGAGTTCAGTTTAGAAAGATTACAAAAGATTAGCAAAATAGTCACCAAGGAGAGATTAGTGGTGGATTTAAGTTGTCGTAAAAGAGTTGACGAATTTACTGGAGAAACTTCTTGGGTTGTTGCTATGAATAAATGGCAAACATTGACCTCTACTGTATTGAACAGAGAGTTTTTTGCATTGCTAGAAGATTACTGTTCCGAATTTTTAGTTCATGCTGCTGATGTCGAAGGTTTATGTAAAGGTATAGAACAGGAACTAGTTGTCAAATTAGCGGAATGGACTGATTTACCAGTGGTCTACGCTGGAGGTGCTAAAAGTATAGACGACTTGAAGCTGGTTGATAAGCTAAGTAAAGGTAAAGTTGATCTTACCTACGGTAGTGCATTAGATATCTTTGGTGGAAACTTAGTTAAATTTGAAGATTGTTGTAAGTGGAACGAATCTTTGAAATAAATACATAATATAATTTATTTTGCGTACATCTAATATAAATTTAGACTTATTTAATGATCATACAAACTTTCTTCTCGTATATACAACGTTGCTGTTGAGCCCTCTAAGGGAGTTTATTATTTTCCTTCCCACGGTTCTACCATTTCTGGCACATACCCTAAGCCAAGGTCTCATAACTAATAGTATTGCTGCCCATCCGAAACCTTGCACGAATGGCATAATTATCTGATCTTTTATAATTGTGTATATCACTATTCTTGGAGTTATCACTGGTAAAGGCTCTTCAATCTCCTGTCCTTCGGGCGTTATCAAGGATTCCTTGTGAACTTTTTGAGTTTGAGCGGAGGTGGCATTGGCCTGTAAAGCTCTCCTGAAAGAATGCTCAAATCTAAGATCGGGTATTTTAACAGGTGTGTCTAGACTCATTGATATTATTATTGAACTCTCTATAGATGTTTGACTACAGGAAGGAACCAAACGAGTAACATATTTGATAGATCTATCGCTTTCAATATTTGAATCTTGCTCAGTGTGGCCTCAGAACTGGCTTATGTAATCATTTATTAACTTTCTGAATTTCTCACGTCTCTGAGAAAGTTGGAAGAAAAAGCTGAGAAAAGTGGAAAGGACAGAAGATAAAGGTGAAAGTTGTTATCAATACAGCCAGAGAACTATTTCTTAGTCTGCATTCCATATCTTGATCACTTACACAATGTCCATAGAACCACAAGTGACCATCAGAAAGGTTGGCAAAGATGAAGTTGATTTTATCTTAAGTGATACAGATTTAGCTCTTGCGAATTCTTTGAGAAGAACAATGCTGGCTGAAGTTCCAACATTGGCCATCGACTTGGTTGATATTCAAGTCAATAGTTCAGTGTTAGCTGACGAATTCATAACACATAGATTAGGTCTCATACCTTTAGAGAGTGAAGATATAGATCAATTAAAATATACCAGAGAATGTACTTGTGAAGACCATTGTGAAAAATGTTCTGTTGTTTTAGAGTTGAACGCCCAGTGTACAACTGATACTACCATGAATGTCTATTCAAGAGACTTGTACGTAGCCAGAGCAGACTCATCATTGAATCTTGGGCGCCCAGTCATCAGAGATCCACAGAAGAAAGGTATATTAATTTGTAAATTGAAAAAACATCAACAACTCAAATTCAGATGTGTGGCCAAAAAAGGTATAGCTAAGGAACATGCTAAATGGTCTCCATGTGCTGCTATCGGATTTGAATATGACCCATGGAATAAATTAAAACATACTGATCTCTGGTATGAAGATGATATCGAAGCAGAATGGCCAAAGTCAGCCAATTGTGAATGGGAAGAACCACCGGTACCTGGTGAACGTTTTGATTATAATGCTGTCCCAAAAAGATTTTATATGAACGTTGAAACAACTGGTTCCTTGAAGCCAAATGAAGTGTTTTCCAAAGGTGTTGCCGAATTACAAAAGAAGATTGCTAATATTGTTTTTGAACTCGATAAATTCGATCAAAGAGGTGGTGGCGCTACAGTTTATGGTGGAACTACATATGGCGGTAACACTAATTACGGTGGTAATACCAATTACGGCGCTGGTTCCAATACTCCATATGGAAACAGTGGTGGCCAAACCAACTACGGAGAAGAAAATGGTGCAACTGGTAGATGGTAATCAATTTACTATTTCACCTTTGCTTCCTCTTTTAATCATTATAAACATTTTTTTTGAGAAAAAAGTTTCTGTTATTGCTCTCATAGACACAGAGAGCCTATGTACTATTAATATATGTTTTTACATCGTCTATACCAGTATTGAATCGTAGAGTAAAATGATCTTTATGTTTAGTATAATTAATTTAATGTACTTTCCGGGTAATCATTTCAGTCACATTGGAAAAAACAGTAGTTTGGCAGTGAGAGAATTCAACGTATAGCTAGCTCAATCACATCGAATGGAATCAAAGAGATATATGCCATTAATACAGTTTATTAGACATTGTACATACATATTTACCTTTCCTGTCAAGTATCCAAAGCTATATTTGTTTGGTTTGATTTAAAGTAAAAGAAAAATACAAAATGTCTCAATATATTGGAAAGACCATTGCCCTTATTTCTCAATCTGATATTCGGTAAGTACTTCACTCCCCCATTTTCAGTTGAAATTCAGAATATACTAACCATTTCACCCGTTAATCAGTTATGTCGGTATCTTAGAAGAGATTGATGCTGAAAAGAGTACAATTTCATTAAAAAGTGTCCGTGTTTTCGGTACTGAAGGAAGAGTTCTTGATCCAAACCGTATCGTTTACCCAACTTCTGAAGTTTATGATCATCTTATGCTTGGTGGTAATGACTTAAAGAATTTGAATATCTTAGATGTTCCAATTGACCAAGTTGTACCGGAGCCAGTCCCAGTTTCTCCATTTAATCCAATAGCAGCAGGTTTTGGTTTCCCTCAACAAGGTGCACCAGCAGCTCAAGCCCCTGCTCCAACCGCTGTCGATCCAGCTCCTGCACCAGTACAACCTGAACCAGTTGCTACTCAAGCTGAAACAAAGAAAGAAGAAGCCAATGAACCAAAAACACCAGCTCCAGCTACCACACAAACTCCAGAAAGTGCTGAAAAGCCAAAGAGCGCAAGAAGAGGTCCAGTTAATGTCAAAGAACTTGATAGCAACTTTGATTTTGAATCCAACAATGCAAAATTCACCAAAGAAGAAGTTCCAGAAATTGAAGAACAACAGCCATCTTACAACAAAAAATCATCATTTTTTGATACAATTTCTTCCTCCACAGATGAAAATAACGACGATAGAATGAGATGGTCAACTGAAAAGAACCTTAACATTGACACGTTTGGGCAAGCTTCATTAGGAAACAGAGGCAGAGGAAGAGGTAGAGGCAGAGGAAATTACAGAGGAAGAGGCAGAGGTAGAGGAAATTTTAGAGGCAGAGGCAGAGGTAACTTCAATAACGGTGGCTCTCAACCTGAATGGGCTTGAATTAATTGAATATCTTAAGATAAAACGCTTAATTCCATATGTTGTACTTCTATATATATATATGTATCTATCATAAATCGTTCATATCGATCGTGACCAATATGGTGTCTTAAAATATGCACTTAAAATTAATGAATTGTTGATCTTTCTCTGCACCGTATACTCATTGATCTCACATATCTATATAAAAACTATATAAGTAAGAGAACTATAAATAATGGCTTGTACCTTCAATTGGTAAATCGGTCCTTGTAATTCAGTAAGACTTGTAATCGATGAACAATCTCATCGGCTACACTATTTTGGTGCAGTGAAGATCGATATAAAAAAAACTCGAAATGGATTTAGGATTTACATATCAAACAATTTACACCTCAAAAAATTCTCTTCTGATAGACATCAATAACGATCAAGCTGGCTCCTTTGTATTTACAAACAATGACCTCTATAAAACCATTCCAAGCTACTGATCTTTTCGAACTCAATCCTATAAATTTAGATTCGTTGACTGAAAATTTTTGGTTAGATTTCTATCTTCAATATTTAACAGAATGGCCATCATTATTCTTCAAATCAACATCTCCAACAGCTATATCGGGTTATATGATGGCAAAAACAGAAGGTAAGGGTAAAGAATGGCATTCACATATATCTGCTGTGACTGTGAATCCAAATTATCGTCGTATTGGACTTGCATCAACTTTATGTAAACATCTTGAATCAGCTACTGAAGACGAACCATATAGTGCATATTTTGTTGATTTATTTGTGAAAGTAACGAATTCCCTTGCTATATCATTGTATGAGAAATTGGGTTACAGTGTTTATAGGAGAGTGGTAGGATACTACGGTGGAAGTAGAGATGGACAGGATAGGAATAAAATTAATGATGAAATAGATGCTTTTGATATGAGAAAGGCGCTCAAACGTGATGTTAAAAGAGAGACAGTAAGAGACGATGGAAGAAAGCATTATGTTCTTCCTTATGAAGTTGTTTTTTAAATTCACCTCTTTCTCAAATGTCATTTATTGAATGAATGATGCTTCTTTCCATCTTGTATAAATTTTCATATGTAATATATTCTTTTCAACCGCTGAAGTAACTGATGTTTGACTGTAATTTGTAGTATGTTTGTCTGGGTTCATAAATAATCAATCCCCAGAAGAAAAGTTTGAAGATAATTATTAAATCTAAGAATATATAAATTAGACGCCCAATATTAATTTTACAAATTTAAATATTTATGAATTTGCAAATTAAATCGGCTACATCACAATCAAGTTACCAAATGCATCATCGATAGCTGATGATTATAATTCGATAATAATCATAAAATGCAAGTATCTTTTTTATTGTAATACAAAGTTATATAGAACTAAATAATCGGAATATAGAAATCAAAAACTATAATCAGCCAGATCGAGTAAACCAGCAACTCAATAAGCTTCTAATCTAGTAACTGTAAGTTTCTTGGTATTAATAAGAAAACGGAAACTATCTCTTTGTTTCTTAGCTCTTGGTTTCATAATTTTAGATTTGTGTCTTGAACCATTGTTTTTACTTGAAGTAATTGGTAAAGAAGCAGAAGACAATTTTGGACTAGCGGCTGGTGAAGGTAATGCTTTCAGTGGAATGGATGGCAGTCTTCTGATTGATTGAGTTTTGAAATTGATTCCAAATCTGAAAGAGTTCATGCAACTGTTTGATTGATTAGAGGTAGTCATTCTTAATTAACTTTCTGTATATTTCGTAAATGAATTGATTTTGAAGTCTTTTGTAAAAGTGTAAATTGATTGCAAAGAAGTAATGAGAAGAAGGTGATTAGATCTGATCTTGAGCCAAGATCTATAAGTTTTATACCGCTATGGTATTTTTGAACAGAATGAGATTCGGATTTGTATGACAGTTCATAGATTTTTATTCAAATGAAAACAGTTTTATAAATTTTCCCAAAAGTACTCTCTCAAAAAAACACAGTGCGAGGAAATCGTAAATTGACAAATTTTCAAGGCGCGGTAAATTTTTCATAATCTATCAATTTTCCTCTTGAGGGGAAGATGCCAGTGATATATTGCAAACATTCGTACCGATCATCTACTTCAACATCTTAACATCTCTATCAACAGCCCCACATGTAATCACAACCTCATTACCTTCACCTACCAATCCAATAAAAGCAGTCTTGATTCTACCATCATGAACTTTAACTTCAGTAATAATTTCACCAGTACTTAAATCCAAACCTCTAACAGATCCATCGTCACCCATTACCCAAATTCCTTCCTTTGCATCATCTTGTGTTTTTCTAGATATTATCAAAGCACTGGAGTATTTGTCTTGCGGAGAGAGTGAGTTCAAATTCGAGACTATGATATCTCTGATTATTGGAATACTTGATTGGAAAAGTTGATCAGTTGGGAAGTTTTCAGATAATGATTCAAGTTGTCGGTCGAGTGGTGAATCTGTGTCTAAGTCTTTGGTCTTGTTCATTATTTCCTTTATTGATGGTAATGTAACAGTGATCAGTCTCATATAAGGAACATGGTTAGTTGCAAAAGTAATTAAGCTTGAACCAATTGAAGTAACACACATTGGTTGGAAAGAGTGTGTTGAAAATTCAGAATCATTAAGTGATAGTTTGGCAATTTCTACAACTCTACTCGTTTTTTCAACAATTGCCATCATTGAGATCATTGATGTCTCTAACCTTCCAACTAAAATAATAGGTACTGAGTCAAGATAAAGAGATGTCATACACGAAGCATTTGTCATTAACTTATATGAATCTACTTTTGTGATAGCAACCTTATCATGATTACTCGTGAATGTCAACCGATGAACTGTAAGTTTTTTATCCCAACCAATTGAGCATAAATAACCAGATTCTGAATCAATTGGGAGGTATTCCATTGAAGTAATTAATCTTTCATGTAACTGTGTTTCTATAAGTTTATCTATTCTATAGTACAAGTCTTGATCATTACCAGTTATCCTTGAGACGATTAATCCACCATTCATTCCAACACTTAACAGTATATTTGTGTTTTCAATTCCAAGAATGCTCTTTGTAGCCACAGTCTTCCCATGTAGGTTTTCATGCTTGAGTATTGTTTCTTTGGTATCCAGATCTTGAATGTATACGATCTTATCACTCGTGAGGAAGAATCCTGCATTTATCAGTTTATTGTTGACTTTTATCTTAGAATATGTCGAGAAGATTACCAAAGATTTTGATAAGTTACCTTGCAACGAAATCGGAATGATTTCTGAAGGACTTGCAACGGACCAAGATGGGATCTGTATGTTCTTTGACTTGATAAGAGTCAATTGCTGAGGCGTATATAGCTTTGAGTCAGCTACTAAAGCATCTTCTGACTTTTCGTGCTCATTCTTCAAAGAAAGATATGTAAATCTATCTTTCACGATTGATTCTATAGTTTCATCGATAGTAGTTGATGCATTTAGTAATGGTTTATTAGTCTCTAGCTCAAACTGTTTGAGTGTGGCAGTGTAATTTTTGGAAATGAGGTAGTTAGCAATGAGCTTCTCTATCTTAGAGTCCACTTCAGACATGACAATGGTCTCTGAAACTTAGAGTATAGGTAGCTACTTTGATGTATATGGTATTAAGATAATTATACAGCTACAGCTGTACTAATAAATACACTACTCTCCTTTTTCATATCACGTGATAGTAAACAAGGGTTGTCCCCTAATCAATCTGGGTGACCGCTAACATAAATGATTAATCAAAACACCCCACACCGCTAACAAAATTCATCAAAGGCTCTGTCATTTTCTCAAAGTGCCAAAAACTTCCTCAATGAAATTTTTTTTTCTTCCTCACCAGTACAATATGGAAAATTTACTAGGGATTACACTGGTAAAATACTTTTTTACTATATTAAATTTGAATCTTCTCTCTTTTTTTCCTATTCTTCATAAACTTTTCTTTTATAAGTTAGCAATAATTTAATCAATCAAAGATGGGTAAAGGTAAACCAAGAGGATTAAACGCCGCCAGAAAATTAAGAGTCCACAGAAGAGATAACAAGTGGGCTGATCAAGCTTATAAAGCTAGATTATTAGGAACTGCTTTCAAATCTTCTCCATTTGGTGGTTCTTCTCACGCCAAGGGTATCGTTTTAGAAAAAATTGGTATTGAATCTAAACAACCAAACTCTGCTATTAGAAAGTGTGTTAGAGTTCAATTAATCAAAAACGGTAAGAAGGTTACTGCTTTCGTTCCAAATGATGGTTGTTTAAATTTCGTTGATGAAAATGATGAAGTTTTATTAGCCGGTTTCGGTAGAAGAGGTAAAGCTAAGGGTGATATTCCAGGTGTTAGATTCAAGGTTGTCAAAGTTGCTGGTGTCTCCTTATTAGCTTTATGGAAAGAAAAGAAAGAAAAACCAAGATCATAAATGTTTTTACAAAATGTTTTATACTATATTATTAAAAATAATATAATTTACAAAGCCATTTTTAATTAATTTATATCTTTACAAACTGTTTCATAATGTTATAATATAAAATATATATCATATCATATTTTAAAAGTTTCCATATGAATATTGATGATTGAAAATTGAGATAAATAATACTTTACATGTGCATAAAATGAATGATCAATAGAATAGTCTTCAAAGGGATTAATCAATGCAAGTGATATATTGGATTTGTAGACAATCATCCGGACATAAGGATCAAAAATCCATTCAATTCTATGCTTATAAAATACTATTATCTCATTTTCAATATCAATATTCTTGTAGTTATAAATCGCATATAAACCCTTGTAATAGAAAGCTAAAATAATTTTGAGAAATAAGGTTACGTCTACTATACTACGTTGGCCTACACTGTTATCAAACTGAGATAGTTCACTAAGTTATACGTTTGGTTTACTAACTTCACTAATAATGCAAACCTTTTTTTTCATTATCGTTGATTTTATAAATTACAAAGTTCAATTATTTATGCGTACTAAGACACAATTACATAGCCAATCCTCTACCTTCAATAGAAACACCACCTTTCTTTGTTGTCTTTCTCTTTTGACTCAAGAGATTCAATTTTTGATTAATTTTTCTGAATCTTTCATCTCTTAATGAACTAGTAACACCAACTGCATTACTTGTTCTATGTTGTAATGATGAAGAATTAACTTGTGGAGCAACAGTATAAACTGAAGTACGTTGTGCTGGAGCTGCAGCTCTTTTTCTTCTATCTGCAGATTCTTGATATAATGTCTTATTTTTATCGTCTTTCTTCGATGCCTTCAATCTCAATGCTGATTCATATTTATCAAAATCAAAAGATGCAGTGGCAACTTTCTTAGCACGATAATTATCAGATCTACCTAAAATTGGTCTAGTCCAATCACCAATTAATTTTTCAGCAATTCTTTTCAATGAAGGATCAACTCTCTTAGAATTTTGATAAAATAGCATTACTTTACCTAAACCAGATTCTCTTAAATGAATAGTCTTGATTGGTAATTTGATTAATTCATTGAATAAAGTTCTTTGGATTTCAAAAGCTGGTAATGATGCATCCGGTAATGGTTCTAACCAAATTCTTACAGCTTCTAATAAATTGTTATCTAAGATTGAATCATATAATGTCGATTTTAATAAAGTATCTTTAACCTGTGGTAAAAGTTTTAATTTATGTGTAGCTGGTTTCTTATTATTAACACATTCAGAATCAAGATATGCTGCATCTTTCATCATATTTTTCAATTGTGAAATAGCTTCATCTTGCATAGCTTCTAAATCAACATCTCCATTTTTTCTTTTCTTTGTTGGTTTCTTCAATATAGCGGCAAATTTTTCTTCAAATTCTCTTCTCTTTCTCATAATGTCATCTTCATCATCAACAGTTGTTGTAGTGTCTTCCTCTTGATAATCTTCTGAGCTACCTGGTTTTCTGATAAGTTTCTTCTTCTTTCTACCTTCATCATCACCATTTTCGACACGATCTCTCTTGTGCTTTGTTAATCTAGCAACATCAACATCTAAGTCAGGTTCTTCTACAGCATCTTCATCAATATCTGATAAATCATCTAAATTTTGTTCTTCTTCTGAAACGTATTGTTCTTCTTCACCTTGCTTTTCTGTGTCAACTGTTTCTGATGTTTCTTCAGTATTTTTTTGTTCTTCAACTGGCTCAGAGACCTGCTCTACTGGACTGTGCTCTTCGTCTGACATTATGTCCCTAGTGATCGATTAATGACAATGTATCAGATATTATCCGTAAACCTCTAAACAGTTCAACTCACCACAATCACCAATTTACCTTGAATTTTAAAATTTCTGAAAGTGAAAGTAGCAACAAAATGGTGCAGAGAAGTACACATCTCTTTTAAAATTTATTGATTATTGCGCACACCATTTTTCTTTCCTAAATTTTCCAGTTTGATTAAGTTGTCGATTATTGTAAGCACTTGTGGTACATCTTATTAAAAATATATCTATCACCACTGTATTATCCACACTTTTACTTGCACATAATTTATATATAACAAGATGGACGGTTTCTCTAAAGACGACGCTGAAAAATTCAAGGCTCAACAAACCAAATTCACTTTACAAGCAACCGCTGTTGTTGCCTTCACTTTATGGTTAGTTCCAACTGCCATTCATTTTATCAGAAAGAAGTTATAATCGCATAATGTTTCATTACTTTCAAGTATATTTCATTTGACACATTGAGAACGGTAAATGTTACAACTTTTCCATTACGATCTGTCGAGGACATAGCTTTAATCACTTACAAAACTAAAATCAAACATATTTTCATGAGATTATTATTATTCTTTCATTATTTATAGCTTGTTAATATTATATCAATCAATATATGAACCCCCCTTTTACTATTTTTGACTTTTTCATTCATGTGTACTTTCATAAACTCGAGGAACATGCTCTTTTATCCAATCGTGACTTATTACTTGATTCCATTTACCTTCATTTATTAGTTCTTGAAGTTCAAGAGGGAACCAACCTAAATAAACCCTATGAAACATTTGACCTCTGAAATCAAATTGACCTATTATCTTCTTGGTCCTTTCTGAGTATAAGTAAGATCTACCATTTTGTAATATCATCAATTGTCTTTTATGTAAATTATATTTCTTTGAGTAAATTGGATTCAACATATATTCGTTAAAATTTAGTATATCAACTTTACTATCTTTGTTTCGTTGAATTGGTTTTACTTCATACAGTGGTACAAACTTAACACTATACTCTCTAGTACTACTTCGAGTAGCATGACGGATTTCTGGAACTTCTTCCTCATCTATATCAGGATACCCCCATATTTCATCGATTAGATTTGTATTCTCATCAGCATAAGTTCCATCATCATCATCAGTTTGGTAATAACTCACGACACTCTTCTCTGCTTGTCCATATATATTTCCTTCTTGATCATCTAAGTTTCGAGGATCATCACTTATATAACTCGATATAACTTCTAATGAATAATCATCATGCTCTAAGACACGTGAAGTTCCTTCAACACTTGAAATATTTTCAGGTTGACTTGATCTACGTTGATAACTATCTAAACTCCTGTATGCTTCATTGTTGATTGCAATTAGTGACGATAGCGAGGACGCAACATCTGCGTCTTCTCTCGAATCATGAGAAGGATCTGAATTATATCTTGAGCTTGACATCACTTGGGCGTTTATTTGTTTCAATTATATAACTTGAGAATAAAGAAACGAATTGTATTAAAACATTTATAATATGTTTATCCAGTTCTCTCTCAGTACATTAATTCAAAAGTGTCTTTTGAAGAATTGCAGAAAAATATTTACAAATACAAGTATTTTTGTAAAATGTTAATATAAGTTTCTGCAAAAAAATTACACAGCCTTAAATTATTATTTTCGATAATTTACAGATGAATGTATTAACTAATTTTCAGTTTAGATAAATACTAATATACACTTTTGAAAATGTACTTTAAATATGCAGATTCAAATACTTTTCTTAATCAAGTCCTGAGCACGTTTAACAGATTCAACATCTGTATTATAGGTTATTTCTTCATTATCTTCCAAACTTTCTGACTTATTTTGGAGACCCGCTCTCTCCAATGCTCTTGAAACTTTATCCTTAACATATTGTTCTTCTCTACTATGACCTAACTCCACACCTTTTATTCCACCTTCGCTCACTGGTGTATCCATTTGCGTCTTTATGAAGTCAACCTTGATATACATTTGTTTTACTTCTCCTATTATGAATTGAAGTGTATCATCAAGTGGGGTCAAATTATTCAATGCAGAAGAAGCTTGTTCATTCAATCCTTCAGGCGACTTAGAATTCAGAAAAGCTACTTTTTTCCTCAGCACTTCCAAGAATTTTGAAAGCTTTTTGGCTCTCAACAACTGTTGTTTCAATAATCTATTCAACTCTATCTCTTGCTCTATTTCTCTGATAATTTTTTGTATTTCTTGATCATATTTCTCTGATTTTTTCACTGAATTCTCATCAACAGTCAACCCTTCATGATGAGATAATCTTACCCATCCACCTTCCACTAAATCATGGGGTATCGTAAATATATTTCTTAATGCGTACAGTTCAAATTTATCAAAATTCTTGTCAATCGAATGCTCAAGTAAGGTCTCAAATCTGGCAACACCAAGGGAAATGGTTTCTGGATCTACTTGTTGCTCCGTATACCCATCTTCATCGGCCATTATCACATCGTCATCTTGTCCCTGATGTTCTTTGATATTTTGTTGTATTTGTTCCTGTGTTTTTATAAGATATTGTTCCATACTTTCCGTACATTTATACATCAGTGAATTTACAGCATTGATGATATCATCTATTATCGTTATGGGTGGAGCATCCAGATGCTCTGAGAGTATTGCGTTCACTCTGTGATCTGTCATTATATTAGTGCCTCGTGTACTTTGATTTGAGATGATGTTATGAGGTAATGCGACTGCTTGAATTGGCTGAATATTGTATGATACAGTTATGATTCGTTGCTAATATACAATTATGAGGGTTGGATTATGCTAAGTTGTACAACCAATGCTGATATTCACGAGTATTGAATCATGCTACAAAGAAATAATCATTGTTTACATTATACGATCTCTGTGATTGAATTATTTTTTTAGCGATTACTTTGGACTATCGCCGTCAGAACCTGCTTATATAAGCTTCATATAAATATATCGACGTTAGGATCGAAGTCGACTATTATGTTCATCATAGTTAATATTTACACGAATATCTTAAGCTAAACATGTAAGAGCTTTAAATGGTAATATTTTACAATATATGCTCTATGATAGTGGTAGAATGATAAATTACAGTTAAATAACTTTTATATAGATCTAATTATGCGTTTGGTTTGGTTGAATCTTTGATGTACACTTAAGGCAGCGAGCGAAAAGTTAGAATTTTCTTTTCATGAATGTAAAATTTAATCTGAATCTTCGTCATCACTACTGGTAATTTCACCAGCGACAACTTTATTATCTTCATCGTCTTCATCATCATCTTTTGAGTACATTGGTAGTTCAATTTCAGTATCTTTCTTTTCTTCAAATATTGCAGGTAATTCACTAATTTCAATTTCTTCATCAAATTTCTTGTGCTTTGTTGTATTCCTAACAACAGGTAATGATTCCTTTTCTGAACCAGGTTTCAATAAAGTGCCTTCAACAGAGACTACTCTACCGGATGTATGCAATGCTTTGACAGTAAATCTTAGTTTTCCTTCAACTGGAACTCCATTTTCATCAAGCCATTGTCCAAGAGAACGAAAGCCCTTCTTTGTATTAGTTTCTCCATCTGCTTCTTCAGCAAATTCATCTATCTGGTTTGGAACAAATTGCCATTCTGCTGGTATATTGAATTTCTTGATTGTGGCATTGAATGTGTCATGTATTAATAGACCAATATGTGATTGAGTTTGCATATAACTCCATCCTTCAACTATATCACCAACTTGTGGTCTCCAAACAAGAAGGTCTACGCTACACCAAAAAAATGTGAATGGATTGTCGTTACATACTTTAGCTACAGCTATTTTGTTTCCATCATTGTCTTCGGAAATGTTGTCATTTGAAAGTTTAATGTTATAATAACCTAGTACCACACCATTAGCTGGTTGATAGTATGTCATGACCATGGAATCAAGATGTTGTTGTCTTATGCCTTCTATTGGAGTGTTTACAAAGCATGGTGCCAATGAAAGATATAACTTGGTGCTAAATTTATGGAAACATTTGGAAGTACCATCATCATTAACTGGATTATCTGATCTTGAGATTATGCTCGATTGTCTTCTCTTCTTGTGCCCATTTTGGAGTTCTGGAGCAGATCTCTTTTGTGCCTGTACTTCAGTAGTCATCTTTTATATCAGTTGGCTCGACTCAATGTGTCTCAGTAAATGCGTAAGTCTGATAAAGGAACACTTGAATCTGCTGTTCTCACCTATATTATGAAAATGAATTTAAAAATTTTTTTCCTGAAAAAAAAAAAAATTAAAAAGAAAAAATAATTAAGAAAAATCCATCGAGACATTACCAAATGAAGGAATTCGAGCCGCACAATACTATAAGTATATGAATACGTTTTGTACAAAACTACTTTAAGATATCACGTAGATAATTTCATAATAATGCAAATGAATGTATATTAACAGCTTATAAAGCTGTCGAGAACTAAATGTATATATTACATACAACGGACTGAAAAAAGATTAATAACAAATTATCGTTTTTTGAATAACTGAGTAATCTTCCTTTGTGGAGTATGAGCAGCTTGAGATTGTTGACCAACCATACTCATCATTGAAAACTTACCAGAACTATCAACTGGAATATCCCTAGAATTTGTCTTTGCAAAACCAAATGTCTTTTCAGATGCGGGACTTTGGAATTTTCTAAATGCCATACCTTCTTGAGTAGTCAATATTCTTTCCTTCTTTCTGGTTTCAACTCCATTGGCCCCAACTATGAAGCTAGGTTGAACACGAGACCACATTTTTCTAATTTGTTTCTGCGACTGTTGAGGTGATGGCGCATCTTCATCTTCAGAATATTCAGGGACTCCAAAGAAACGAACTTTTTTCAACAATGTGCCATTTTCTGAGTGAATACTCTTGTCATCGTCTTCAGATGTCACAACTATGAGATTCCCAATAATTGGAGGAGCTTTGTTACTACGAGTAGAACCTGATCTGGAACGATTATATATGGAACCTGCTTCACTGTTATTATTGCTACCCGGTCTAGAACTTACTCCATTGGTAGCACTATTAAATTTAGGAACCTCACCTTCTTGAATATTTGTAATTGAATCCGCTGGCTTCTTAGATGCACTGTTGCTACGTACTCTATTGACAGTTGGTGACACTCTTGATGGGCTTAATGAATCTTGAATTTTTCTTTGCTCAGAAGCTGAGGATTGCTTCAATGAATTCAGTGGACTATTTGGTAAGTCCGTATCACTTTGTAAAGAATTGGAACGACTTCCATTAGGAACACCTCCATTTGTAGTTTGATTCAATGGTGCTGAAGTGATTTTAATCGTAGGTCTACTAGCATTGTATAACACTTTTGGTTTATCAACTATGATCTTGGATGTCATTTGCCCATTTTGAGTTGATTTTAGAATATGTTGTTGGAGTCTTTGGTTTGCAGTGAGTGGCTGTTGACCCTGTGTTTTGTGAGCCATTAAAGCTGCAGCCTTCACTTGATCTGTATGAGATACAGTAGTACCATTATGGAAATTGAGCTGTTGTAAACCATGATGACTTGAACGAACTGATGCTGCTGCACCTGCAAATGCTGATGCGTTGGAAGGAGATGATTCTGGAATTGGAAATGCTACTGGATTGTCTTGAGCAGGTGCTTTAGAAGGAGTCCCCCCAGCTTGTTGTGAGCGTCTAGCTTCTGGTGACCCAATCATAGATGAACGTCTAGCCAAAGGACTTTCACCAGAAGTGCTCCCACCAACAATCAATGAGTTTCTTCTTATCAACTTAACACTTGGACTGCTTTCTTTAGAAGATGAGTTAATGATTAATGAGTTTCTTCTACTCAAGCTGCCAGCTGCAT
Organism: Wenyingozyma methylovora; assembly: GCA_030570175.1. Taxonomy (NCBI): domain Eukaryota; kingdom Fungi; phylum Ascomycota; class Pichiomycetes; order Pichiales; family Pichiaceae; genus Wenyingozyma; species Wenyingozyma methylovora. Next base: position 505,372 of record JAJLVC010000001.1, on the reverse strand, counting down.
TAGGATCTCTCTTAATTGTTTGTGAATTAGAACGTCTCAGACCAGTGAGATTGGTATATGAAGAAGTACCAGAACTAGAGGCTGAAGACCCGTTAGAACTCAAAGAACCAGCAGAATTGTCAACTGGAGAGGATTTAGCAGAAGCAGAAGTACCAGCAACATTCGTATTAAGATTCAAAGAAGAAGAACGCGAACGTGAAATTGAAGATCTTCTTGAGATAGAAGGAGAAACATCAATAGGAGAGGACTGACCACTACCATTTTTACTTGCCAGATCACTTCTTAGCTGTCTTTCACGTTCCTCAACCTTCATTAACATAGTTTCTTGTTTTATCATTTCCTTCTCTCTTAGTGCAGCTTCCTTGATTAATCTATCTTCTTTCGCATTGTCTTCCAATTCCTTTTGAGCTTTAGACTGTTGTTCCTTTTCAAACTTTGTCTTATTAGGATCAATATATAATGCTTCTAATTTTTTAGATAGATTGGAAGATGCTAACATTGATTGTCGTTTTTGTTCTTTTCTTTCTAGTAAAGCCTGAGTTTTGATTTTTTCTCTTAATAATTCTTTATCAAATTCATTAGCTCTATTCGAGTCAATGATCTTCTTCCATTCAAGGTAAAATGACCTCAGAGCTTGAATCATTTCTGTGACAAGCTTATGACCTTCCATACACTGTTTTGATAAGTCAAAAATAACATCTGGTCTCACAGCTAACACAGCCCCTTGTCTTGTTAATCTACTGATGCTAGCCAGTAACATATTATTCTTCTTGGATTGCATATAGTAGATGTTCATATCACGTATCGCAACTTTCAATGGTTCATTATATCTTAAATAATTTTCAAAATAATGACTATTATTGAGATATATGATCTTTCCGAATTTTCTCAAGATACCGTACAAATCAGCAAGACGTAGAATAATCACCAATGCACGATGTAATGTATATTTGTAATGAGGTGTCTGTACTAAATAGTCCTTTGATCTACATGCTCTCAAAACTTGTATATGCGGATAAGTTGCTTCCAAAGCCTTTTCAATATTTTTCAAATTCAAACTAAGAACTTTATAATCCAATGTTCGCAAATAATGCTTTGTCTTTTCTTCACTTTTCAATGGTACCGTCAGCTTTTCAGTTACAAACGCTTGAATGGATATAAGTTCACTGAACTCGAACAACTCATTTATTTCATTGAAATCTATAGGGACTGTTTTCCCAGTTTTAGGGTCTGGTGACCTACACGCAGGCCTTTCATTTATCGCTTGCTTCAATTTACTGCTGTAGACTTCATAAGTATTAATCAATAATAATTCTAACAATCTGAGCGTTTCTAAGTTCTTCTTCTGATCAGGTACTCTGAGATCCACAGTTTCATAGTTAGTGGAATTGTCCATTACATCATAACTGACAGAATTAGTATTAACAGGAGGATCAATTGATTGCGCTGGATTGAATTTTCCACCATTCAAAAGAATTTCAGATCTTCTATATAAATTATCATTAACGTTGAAAATGGAACCATTCAATAGACATATGTATTTAGAGAATGGTACAAGACCATCTGTTTGACATTTCCTCACCATTGACTTTGTTATTCCTATGAACTTTAGTATTTTTTGAATTGCGTATTGATATTGTATTATCCTAGCATCTAAGGAGTCAAGATGAACACCATCTTTTATTCCAGGAGTGGAAGCAGCAGCAGCTGCCATAGCCACAGATGCCATCACTAAGCGACTCTCAGTAATCGATCAAACCCGTTTGGAAGTAGTTTAAGATCTTGATAATAACAAGATTCTCCAGAAAGCGAAGCGAGGGAGATCTCAATAGAGAATGCTGGGTATTGATTGTTTTCCAAAGAGAAAGATAACGAATTGAATACGGAGTATCGTTATTCCAGACAATTGCAAGTAGTCTATGGACTTAGTTATACCAAATTCAGTGATTTATATGGAACAGAAGAAAGATCCATTGATCAAAAAGACAAAACTTATTTACGCTACTTATCTCATTTTTACATAAAGCTTTTTCTTTTTCTCTTTCTCTTTTCCTTTAAATTAGATAAATTTCTCAAACTGATGAACCCGAAAAGGGGATAAATCTGATTCGAGTTATTATCTTTTACAACGAAGGTATGTATATACGGTGATAGCTCACTCACTGATATATCACGTCCCAGTGGTAGCTATACACATAAGAGCAACCGCCCACGTCTAGTACGACCTCTTAATAACCTGCAATAATCACACATTCTTCTCCCCGTTTTGCTCACTATGCGGAAACAAAACGCGATTTTCTGCCATACATTACTGAAAGCGGATTTAATTCTTATAAATTAATACTACATCACAACTTTTTATAAGATATTAATTTCCATTATATCTATATAATATTTACAAGATATATGCTAACGTAACGTATATGTACAATCATTTGTTCTTCTTACCGTCTATGAGCCATTTCCATACTATATCCTTTTGTTCGCGTGATATAGGCTGAAACTTTTTCTTTCTAAATCTGAACATTTTACCAAGAGCTAGTAATCTCATCAGTTTTTCATCACGACCCTTACCGGTTTTCTTGTCTATGCTATACTGCCTTGTTAGCTGCTTCAGTGTTAGCTCTTTCTGTGGTCTTTGAGAAGAAGTCATCATTGTGAGTTTCTGGACAATGTTAAGTTTTCTAAAACTGTATACAGTCATGGCAAGACCACACATTAAACTAAATGCTACAACAGCCCCGAAGGCTACTGTTGACTCTTCTAAGTAGTTCTTTAAATTCATTCCGTAGAAGGCAGGTAATGCTGTGGCCACAGTAAATCCTAGAGTGTATATTGTAATCTTAAGTTCAAAAACCATTAATGAATTTCTGTTTGCGTCTAAGATGATGTTTACAATTTCTTCAGTGGATTTAATGTCATTTATTAGAGACTCTGCCTGTTGGACAATTTCATCACATTGCTTGTAATAGGATTCTAGAAGCATTTCAATTTCGCCAGTATCTAATTCACTGTTGTCAAAGATGGTAATGAAGTTACGGTGTTGTTCTTTGTTTTCATCTTGCTGCAACGTTTTTCTGAATTTAGTATTCTCTGTAAGATACATTGCTTCTAAATCTTCATCGCTATCTAGAAGCTCATCCAAAACGTTCTTGATAAGTAGTGATTTCTGGTAGAAAGTTGTCAACTTTTTTGAATTGATAAGTAAACCTCTAAGCTTTTCTCTATCAATTTGACTTTCTAAATTTGTAAGAACTGTACCACAAGTTGTGACATGTTGTTGCAATTCTGTTTCTAAATATGCCATCACATTTATTAAAATACTTTCCAATGCTCTGAATTCGTAACATTGATTTGTAGGACTACCATGAATGGTCTTTGCTTTTAATTTTGATTCAAGATCATACATAAATAATCCAAGCTTTTTTGCTGCTTCAGGGTTATTTGAATCAAAAACCAAGACTTCAGTATGTTTGATCAATGCTTTGATATGAAGTAAATTTATCAAGATACAGTTGGATCTAACAGCAATGATTGGGGCCACATCAACATTTGAAGTATCAATTTTCCTCAAGTCTCTTGGGAACAACTTGTTCTCGCTAAGGAATTTGGACTTTGGATATTTCTGGGACACAGAAACAATGTTACCATTGATATCAAATCTAGTGAAACTGATATTTGCATCGTTGGGTTGTGCTGATTGTGCGGCAGAAGCTGCAGATAGCACTGCAGCAGAGGTCACTGCAGAAGAGGAAGCAGATGAAGAAGCAGAACTGGATGCTTGTGACGAAGCAGACAAAGGTGATATACGTTTTGTCATTATCGTTCGCCTCTGTGGCAAGTACGATGTTTGAAGGTATGATGTACATTTGTAATTGCTTCTGGGCACTGGCGACAGCGGAAGCCATCGCAGATACGATATCTTAGGTATCCTTAGTATCTGTCTCATGTTATTGGGCTATGCGTGCCAGTTGTAAATCTATCGCTCTTGATGATGATATTAAATGCGAGTGAATTAAAGTATGATATTAAGTTGATGCACTCACAAATTGACTGGTTTTTAAAAGCTAGTATACAAATGGTAACTGCAATATGTGAATATCCGTAGTTTCAAGCACCGGACTTTGATATTTGCATATCTTGCTGATAGATCTAAACTTAGCTACAGCCTGATATCTATCAAAAAAATAAAATTAAAAATGATTTTTAATCGCAAGCTCTTGAAAAACTTAAAAGGCTCCAATTTTAATTCGGAGTAACAAAGAATGGAGATTTACTTTTAATTTGTACATTATACACAGAGTAAATAAAGGTAATATTATAGTGTTATATTACTGTATAGAGCATAATGTAATAGCAGATTTTAATAATAAAAATGTTTTTTTAGTATCTACTTAATCGAAGAACTTTCTGGTTGCTGAAGGACCAAATAATTCTAATCTGACAGCAGGTAAAGCGTTTTCAGATAACAAGTTTAATCTTTCTTCTAAAGTGTTGTTGACTTCAATTTTACCTGTACCATTGGTGACAATAACACCACCAGCAATATCATCACTGAGGAAATTATCTTCATCAATAGTAGTTGTGACTTCAAATCCAGCTTTTTCAGCAAAATTCTTAGAAGCTTCACTAATGGCTTCCTTCGCGATTGAAACATCCGCTTTTCTAACTTTGACAGTAACGGATTTTTCCATTAAAGCGTAAAGACATTCTTCTATTAAACCAACAAGTATAGGCTTGTATTGAGATGCATTTTTACTGATTGTCTTCAACTCTTCTTCAGCGCTTTCCATTATTTTTTCTAAGGTTTCTTCTCTAGTGGCTAAAATCTTTAATCTGGTTTTGTTAGCGATAGTAGATTTTGTTATTTGTTGAGCTAATGAAGCTTTCTTGAATTTAGCTTCGTATAATGCATCAATTGAGTTAATTTCAGAACGAACAATTGAAGCTTTTTCAATTTCGTATTCTTCGTCAGCCTTTAATTTAATTTCTCTGGATTTCTCTTCAGCTTCTTTCTTTATGAAAGATTCCATCTTTTTAAGTTCTCCTGCGACCTGTTCATGCAAAATGAGTTAGTAAATGGAAGCTTCAAGGATTTGATAAATTGATTCATAAATTTAGCTGCTGCTGCTGCTAGTAGCTGGCAGATCTAAGGGGACAGTTCAAGAGCTTAATCAGTGAGTTATAGTGATACTTACTTGGTCATCGCTTAAGGCACGTTGAGAGGACATGGTATGATGCAGATATAAGGATCAATTGATGGATGAGCTTTGATATTCCACTGATGAACTGTATCAAAGAGATAAACTAAATGTATACAGATACCAAAATTAAAGCTTTATGTAAACTAAAGCAGCCATAAGAGGCATAACTCTCGTTGATAATGTCCACTGGAATTATGCTGGTAGTTGTAAAAATCACATAACACCCGTACACCGATATTTAGTAATCTATTGCCATTGTTTTGATTAGGAACTTTTGTAAAAATTGATCGTGTTTATAGAATGCATAGCTTTATATAGAGTCGTATAGAGTCCCATAGAGTCATATAGAGTCATATGCACAGAAGTTCATGATTACACATGCATATAAGACGACTCGTGTACCGAGTATAATGGTACGATGGGAATCAGGGTTCAAAGTGTCTTGTCGCTTTCTCTCGACAGTTGATAACTCCGTTGAAGCTCCAAGAATTAACCCCGTAGGTATACAGCATCTTTCAACAGGGCTACAGAGGCAGCTTTTCCCTAACTCCAAAGTTGATCTGAGAATAACAAAGTCGAGGGCTCAATTGGTCAAACTGGCTCATGAACATTTGAAGAACAATGAGCTGCTTGGTAAAAAATGTTCCTTAAACCCACCTATCAACTTTTCTCTGCCAAAACTTCAGGGAACAACATTGGCTGAACATTTTCATAAACTTGGTGTAAATAGCGCACAGAAATACCTTGATCTTGCTCAAGAATTATTATCTGTTGGAAACGCTGTACAGAAAATACCAGAAAATTGGGAATTCAAATCAGGATGGACTAGATATCAAGCTGGTAAAGAGCCACAACAAGTGCCGTACCCATTGGAAGACAGTATAGTTTTCGATGTAGAAGTCTTATATAAAATTTCTGACTATCCCGTATTGGCCACTGCTTATACAAGAGATGCTTGGTATGGGTGGGTATCTCCTTATCTTACTGGAGAGAGCTCTTCACTTGATTATCACTTAATTCCAATGAATACTCACGGCACTGAAAAACTAATCATCGGACATAATGTTTCATATGATAGAGCTAGAATTGCAGAAGAATATAATTTGGCAGCATCGAAAGCATTTTTCCTTGATACCATGTCTCTGCATGTTGCAGTAAGTGGAATGTGTACAAGACAGAGAGGTGCTTGGCTTAAATTCAAGAAAGATAAAGAAGGTAAATTACAAAAGTTGGATGAGATTAGAGAGGACATAGTAAGCCCAGACTTAAAAGATCTTATGGATAATAGGATATTGGATTCAGATGAAGGCATTGAAGACGAACCATGGATGCAATCTAGTAGTTTAAACAGTCTAGCATATGCTGCCGACTTGCATTGTGGAATCAAGTTAGCCAAGGACGTTAGAGATGAATTTTCAACAACTGATCCATCACTGATCAAAGAAAACTTCCAAACGTTAATGCACTATTGTGCTACTGATGTTTATGCAACTTTGAAAGTTTTCATGAAAATCTTCCCCGAATTTAAAAAATTAATACCCCATTCTGTCAGTTTTGCTGCTCTTCGTCATATCAACCAAAGTTTCTTACCAGTTACCAAAGAATGGGATCATTATATCACAAATACAGAAAAGATGTATTTAGATGGCTACGATAAGATTGAAAAGAAGTTACATAAAATTTGCGAAGATGTATTGAGCTTGAAAGACTCCCCTGGTAAACCGTGGGAAGACGATCCTTGGTTGTCACAACTGGATTGGACAATAGAACCTATAAAGTTGACCAAGAGTGGTCAGCCTTTCAAAAGACAAAAATTACCTGGGTACCCTGAGTGGTACAAAAAATTGATAGTCAAAGGAAGTCTGAAATTGACATCGAAATCAAGAGTAGCACCTCTACTTTTAAAGCTACAATGGGAAAAGTCTCCAATATATTGGATCGATGCCAAAGGATGGTGTTTCCTTGTAAAGAAGGATAAAGTTGAAACATTTAAAAACAAAAATTATATTCACATTCAAGATGAAGAGCTATATGCTGGTGACGTACACGATCCAAAATTGAATAAGATACTCAATACTCACTCTGTATTTAAAATTCCACATGAAGATGGACCAACATCAAGAACAGCTAATTTAATGTCTAAATCATTTCTACGTCATTTTGAGAAGGGTGTACTCAGCTCAGAATTTTCAATGGCTAAAGATGCGTTGGAGCTTGCAGTATCAAATAGTTATTGGTCCAGTGCAAGAGAACGAATCATCAGTCAGTTTGTTGTTTATAATGATAAACAAAATGTCAAATTTGATGTGGATGAGCCTATTGGTCTCATTATCCCACAAATCATCTCTATGGGTACTGTTACAAGAAGGGCAGTAGAAAAAACATGGTTGACAGCCTCCAATGCTAAGAAGACTAGATTAGGTTCTGAGTTGAAATCAATGGTAACAGCCCCCAAAGGTTATTGTTTCGTTGGTGCGGATGTTGATAGTGAAGAGTTGTGGATTGCTTCTTTAGTTGGTGATTCTGTTTTCAAGCTTCATGGTGGTACTGCAATTGGCTGGATGACTTTAGAAGGTGCCAAATCTGAGGGCACTGATTTACATTCAAAGACAGCCAACATCTTGGGTATTTCAAGAAATGAAGCGAAAGTGTTCAATTACGGTCGTATATACGGTGCTGGAGTGAAGTTTGCAACTACTTTATTGAAAAAATTCAACCCAAATCTTCTTGAGAGTGAGGCTATCAGCACAGCTAAGAATTTATATGTTGCAACTAAAGGTAAAAGTAATGTATTTAATGGACGTAAATTATGGCATGGAGGCTCGGAATCAATTGTTTTCAATAGATTAGAACAGATTGCTGAACAAGAAGATCCACAAACACCAGTTCTTGGAGCTGGTATAACATCTGCTTTAAGAAGAAAAAACTTAAAATCAAATTCATTCTTGCCATCGAGAATCAACTGGGCTATTCAGTCATCTGGTGTTGATTATCTTCATTTACTCATTATCTCAATGGAGTATCTATGTAAAGTTTACAATGTTGATGCTAGAATGTCAATTACAGTGCATGATGAGATAAGATATTTGGTGAAAACAGAAGATAAATACAAAGCCGCTATGATGCTACAGATAGCTAATGTTTGGACCAGGGCTATGTTTTGTTACCAATTAGGAATTGAAGAGGTTCCTCAAAGTTGTGCCTTTTTCTCTGCTGTTGATATTGACCATGTAGTAAGAAAAGAAGTTGATTTGGATTGTGTTACACCTAGTCATCCAACACCTATCCCTCATGGCGAATCTCTTGACATTTACCAATTACTAGAGAAGCCAGAAGTTCAGGAACTATTGCACAACGTGAATGAAATCGACTTATCTCATATTGAATACACCAGCAAGAAGAAACCAACTGAAGCTTTAGACAAGGGTTTAGACAGTGGATCTTCTCAAATTCTCATCCATATGCAAATATCCGAGAAACCAAGTGAGTTTAAGAAGCTCAAAGCTCTAATGTCAAAGAATCTAGATATTTTAAAAAATCAACAATTCGAAAGAACTTACATGTCAAACGAAAGGTTCGACGATGAGGTTGTCCTTCACGGTACTTTTGGGAATTCAGGTTTACAAATAGAGGACATGGTGGAAGTAATGAACCAGGTACCTTTTCAATCTGAAAAGGCTTTTGAAAGTCTTAAAAAGCAAAAGAAAACAACAAGAGCATCTACTAGATACCCAAAGAGAATTCCTGCCTCTAAGACATTGAGCAATGAAAACAATAAGGATGCTTCAACTGAGGACATTAAAGCACAGACTAATTTTTTCAATTATAAAATCGATAGATCGACTTACATAAAAACCAAAGTCGATTGCGCATAAGTTTCGTGTTCATGTACATAGATCTATATAGTCAATAGAATTTACTAGTAATATTTACAAATTTGTATTAAGTCTCAGACTTCTTGCTTTTGCTTTCGAAGAAAGTACCGTTCTTTTGCTTCTTTTAAATCCTTGGGTGTTACTTTAGTCTTGATTAGACGCTCAATCCTGGAAGCAAGATTCTCTTTCAATTCTTTCTTTCTGTCTTCAATTATACCCAAAACGTCTTGTTCGTTAGTTTGCCTATAAGATACTTCACCTTTGGCTTTTATGAAAGCTGCCATAGTAGGCTTTTTAGATGAATTAAGACCACCTCTGAGGGCCTGTGGTTTCTGTGGGATGTTTAATCCACCAGCTAAGGGTAACGGTGTATCGTTTTGCTTCTCGTATTCCAGCTCGTTTAGTGAAGTTCCTTCGGAAGCAGCAACAAGCAATGCATGTCTCTTTTCCTGGTCATCAAGAAATTTGGAATGGAGAGAAAGACCAGAAGAGATGGAGCTCTTTCTTTGCAGTTCTGCTTCCTCCTTTTCTTGAGTTTCCTGTAGTGCAGATTTATACCTTTGATATGTTTCGGTCACAAATACTTCTTTGTCTTTTAGTTGAGGGTCTTCCAATGCTCTTTCTTTCTGCAATTTTATGTCTTTATTTCTCAATTTATCTAAATCTCTTTGCTTCTTTGCTTTAAGAAGATTGTCCATATAATGCGATTCGCCAGCATTCTTCTGTACAGCTTTATGTATCATCTTTTCAGCGGTTTTCATATTATCGTAGACTTCATCATACTTGAAAGCGCTTGTATCAGAACTTAAATCAAGCTCTTTAATCGGCATCCTCTTACTGATTGGTTCGATAGGTGTATCTTCTTCATCGCTGGAGTCACCAAAAAGGTTTCTTTGAGGAACTGGTTTAACACTAACCCGCTTCATTATATTCTTTAGCTATGGTCGATATCGCTGACCTGTGTCAAGCTTCAGAACAGTAAGGAAGAGTAGAAGTGTCATACTGTTAACCATACTTACCATATCGCACCTGAATCAAAAATAAATGAAATAGGCACGACGAATACTACAAGTATTTCACTATGTGCTTTTTCCATTTAGTACAACACTAAGATCGTCTCCCATCTGTTGAAGACATTTGATTCCATCTGCTACAATTTATTACATCCATTACGGAGAAAGATTGTACTCCAGTATCTAATAGTTTAGCAAGTACACAGGAACATCAATCACATTCAAGAGATATTTCATATACAGAAAATGTCGACGAATGGATTTGACTGGCTAAACCTTCCTGGGGTCAGCTCTAATGAAGCATCAACTGATAACCTACCACCACCACCTGTATCATTTGGATTTGCAACCAAGAGTTCAGAATCAGGTAATCATGAAGGTGACATGTTAAAAACAGCCACAGACAGAATAAGCAATAACTTAAACAATCTTCATATTTCAAATAGTGAAAGATTTGTTCAAAGTGATGATAACATAGCTATATACGCCAATAGCAGCCCAATGGACTCTCTTCAGCCACCAAGCATTTCTGCAAGTACAGATTCATTAGGTGCATCAGATGATAGCTCAATCCCACTGTCATTGACTGTTAGTGATCTGAGTAAACAAGAAGCCAAAACATATTTACGTTGGTATAGTAACATCATTACTAGGCGAGGAACCAGAACTGTTACATTAGACGACGTCTTTGCATTCTTAAAGAATTTCAAGATTTCAGAACATATCAAAGTTCAAATAAGAAAGCTATTCAGAAGATTTATAGATTCGATAAATATTGGTCAATTCTTCGCGTTACTAAGAGTGATAGCGCATTGTTTAGAAGGTAAAGCACCATCGAGAGCATTGATAAGATTACAATCAAATGTTCCCAAACCAATGTCCATACTTTCCAGGAAAAGATTGAAAAATGATGCTGAAAACGACTCTTCAACGAACGATGATGATGATGATGATTCTGCAAATTCAATCGAGACAAATAGAGTGGAGAAAAAATTAGATATAGATAGTTTCACACAATTCATGCTTACCGGTGAGAGGCCAGTTGAATCTCCTAAGAAGAGAACAAAATCAAGTTCGAAAAAAGTGAAGTTTTCAGATCAAGTTATAGTTGAACCAGAGTTTAAAGAAGCCGGGGAGATACCAGTACAGTCTTCAGATATACTAGGAACTTCAAACACATCTGGATTGGATTTCTCATTGCCAATGGATCAGCTATTGAGTAAGATACAAAGTCAAAACACAGGAACTGTAAATGGAAGTACATCAAATGGGGTAGCAGGCTTACCTTTTCCAATGCCTTCGATGAATGGTCCAGAAGAAAATGAAGAAGAAGAGCTGAAAGATATGCAAGAATCCATAAACCATTTTCAGAACGTAAAAATAGACAGTGTATCCATTCATGGAACACCTTCAAATATACCCGGTGATATGTTTAGTTACCAAAATTCATTGGATTCAAATAGTATGCTTTCACCTCAAACAACAGGGTTTGAAGCTGGAATTCAACCTCTTGCTCCAAACCTCACGGGCAGTGTTTCTAAATCAATGAGAATGCATAACCCAGGTACATGGCAGGCACCTGTACAACAACCAAATCCTTTGAGGCTTGCAATGCAACAACCGAGATCACAAGAGTCATTCAGTGGTATAGATTCTCAATTGAATGGTCAATCATCTCCAAATTTTCCTCCACCCCCTCCTTCAAGAAACAGATCTGCATCTTCTCCAATGCCTACAATTCAAGTTTCCCAACTTAATGTAGCATCACCACTAGACAGAAACAATTCTATATTATACCCTTCACAATCTTTGAACTCTTCGAGACAGGCATCTCCATTACCACAAGCCACTGAAAATACAAACAATTTTCTTCAAGCTGCCTTGACAGGAGCTAGAAAAACAAGTTCTGATAGTTCTCTCTCTCCTTTCCCAACTGGAGGAAACCATAGTAGCATGCCACCACCACCACCTCCTTCAAGATTCAGATCATCATCATCCCCGGCAGGTCCATCATTAGTACCACCACCTCCTCCTCCCCCAAGAGCGAGAAAAAATTCCATGTCACCAGCTCCTCAACAGCATTCTGTGTCATCATCTCCGGTACCTGCTCCACCACTTCCACCATTACCTCCAAATGTAACAGGACATCATAGACCTTATGAGCATATGGGAACAGGTGTATACCAATCAACAAATGATAGCGGAAATGATTTACTTGACGGATTAAAAGCACTTCAGGCCGAGGTTGATAAACTGAAGGGTTCAGCAGGGTTTTAGATTTACTCTCTATTTATAAGCACAGTATCTATTTCCATAAAAGTATATATTTGCATGTATAATAAATAATAATACAAAAGTCTTTAAGATGAACGCGCCAATCGACTTTTCTGCCTTAAAAATATTTTGATTTGATTTTTTTCTTCGCTCGCTTTGATTGAAGAGCTCTCCAACTTTGCTTATTCAGCATATTTGGTTTCTAAACATCTGCATGCTACTGGATACTTCAACTGACTGATTGGGTTCTTAGAATAAAAACAAATTAGTTGACAATGCTTTCAAGATTAGGTAGCTTTCAGGTGCCGAAGTATGTTGCTTTCAAGAACGTTGCAATCAAACCTTTAAACTCGCAAATAATAGCTAGTACTCGCTTTTACTCTTCGGCTCCGCCAATGGATGACTACGAGTCCATGATTTATAAAAAGCTTCAAGATCACTTTGATCCAAAGATGTTGAGTGTCCGTGATGTCTCTGGTGGTTGTGGATCAATGTTCGCCATTACTATAGAAAGTGCAAAGTTCAAGGGGATTCCTATGGTGAAACAACATAGATTAGTCAATGAATTGCTAAAAGATGAAATATCAAAATGGCATGGTCTTCAACTAAGAACCAAGGCTATTAAAGATTAGAGGCGTATATACAGAGTGAAGCGCCAGGGCAATATTCTGTACATAGATTTAATATCACATTGAATATATAATATTACACTTTATTAAATATAATGTAGTGGCAGTAAAATTAACTTATATAAGACTAAATTACTTAGATGTATCTATTCAATGATTTCTTCCTTTTCTTCGATGATTTCTTCTTGGATCTCTTCGATGACTTCTTGCTTACCTGACTCGTGATATGAAATAATACCTAATGCCTCTAATTTAGCTTTAACGCTAGCTCTCCAGGTCTTCCACTCTTCTAACAATCTACGACGAGTCAAGATTTGTTCTCTTAATTCAGCGTTAGCTTCCATAGCATCTTGCTCTTCAAATTGAGCAGAGTATTCACGTAAGTTCTTTCTCACTCTCTTACGATCAGCAGCACTGAGTAAAGAAGGTGGTCTTGGTCTCCATTCGAAGGCCTTGAAACCATCAATGAGCTCTTCTTTTAATGAGTGGCCAACGAAATCGTAAACTCTGAAACCGTTAGCGATCTTATGTCTCCAAGCCGAAGACCAAGCAGTGATGAAACGTCCAGAAGGATCCCATTGTAAGGCAGACATACCTCTGTAGATGTAATGAGCCAATAATTTGACATTAGCATTAACCTTAGCATTGTTTTGATCCTTTAATTTTTCACCTTCAAAGTTAGAATCGTAGAAGTCAAGTTCTCCATTACCACCTTCAATAGTTGTAATAACAGCAAATCTACCCTTTGGAGACCAGAATATACCATTGTAGTGCTTCTTATCGAATGATTTAACTGGAAGCCATCTTTTAGATGAAGCAAGAGCTGCGTTCTTTTGCTCTTCAGGAGCATAGAATGTAGCAATATTTTCTGGAATAGCTGGGTTTGGATTTGGAGTGTCAAGTCTTGAAATCGTGATGAATTTATCACCCTTTGGTTCCCATGCAAATACATTAACAACTTCTTTCAATTCAATCTTTTCAATTGGAATATCTTTAGCAGTAAGTTGGAAAATTTCCAAGTTGGAGAAGTTAGTTTTCTTAGATTTAGTATGACGATTAACAGTAACACCTAAGTACTTTGATTCATCTTGCCAAAATAATTTACATTCAGAGACTTGAACCAAGTTAACAGTTCTAACAACTTGCTTGGTTGGAAGTTGCATAATTGCAGCTCTAGCAGATTGGTTTTCTGTTTCTGGAGTCCAATAAGCAAGAGCATGTTCTGCTTCATCATTCTTTCTTGTTGTAGCAAAACGAACACCAGTTGGAGCAAATTCGAAATCAACGATACCTTCAATCTTGATTAATTTTTTATCCAATAATTGGAAATTTTCTGTTTCATAAACAGCTAAGGCATCTGGACCCATTCTGGCGCAGTACTTATCATCATAAGACCATTTGACTAAGGGCCATGGCATCTTCGTAGCCTTTTCTAAGTTTGGAGGTAATGCAAAACTTCTGGTTGGTAAACCGGTTTGTAAGTCCCAAATGACTAATTTATGACCGACATTTTCAGCAGTGAAAACACATTGTTGTCTAGCTGGGTGATCTTCAGGTGGGATAACAATTGGTTCTGGGGATAAAGTAACCATATACTTTTCTTGAGGAGAAAAGTCAATTAATCTAACACCAGGGTGCACAAATCTGGTAATTCTTTGGAAATCAGCACCACCCCAAGCTTGAACACCATTTGGAAACATGGAGAAAAGATAGGTACCTTTTGGAGAGAATTTCATGAAAGTACTGGTCCAGTGAGCTCTTGGTTCAATAACAGCTTCAGGTTGAGATTTGTTACTGTTCCAGAAGACACCGACAGTATCATTATGATGTAATAAGAATTGATCACGTCCAGCTTCATCTTGTAACCAAGATTTTAAGTAACCGTGATTTTGTAATGGTTTCACTTCTGGCTCTTTGAATTCGTCAGAAACCTTACCCTCAACTGCGTATTTTTCAACATCAGCTAATTTGTTAACTAATAATCTGTGCTTGACATCTAATTTTTTACCATGTAATGATTTCACTGCAGCAGCGGCCATAGCAGCATTTTCAAATTCAATGATGAGAAAACCTTTGGTTTTACCGTTTTCAATAGGCATAAAAATGTCAACAACTTTACCAGCGGTGCTGAATAATTTGGTTAAGACCTTTTGTAATGCAGGAGCTTTAGCTTCTGGAGCAACAGGAGCACCATCAACTACAACATAGTTGTTTAATAAACCAGTTGGTTCTGGGACAGCATACTTCGCTTCCAAATCAGAGAAGTCAATATCATCAATGTTGATATCGTCCTCAGTATATTCAACAGGTGCCATTTTGTTATATATGGGTTATTCTGTATTGTAAATGATACTTTTGAAGCCTTTGATAATACAAGATCTATGTTAACTTATCATAATAAAACGAAAATTTTTCAAAGTGATGGACAATTTGGTAGTCGTGTGCTTATCACAAAATACTTAAGATTTATCTTAAAACGGGTCGATCGACTTAATAAAGTCACAAAGAAGAGTAAAGGCTTACATTTGGAGATGAACACTTTCATTAAGCAACTTACTATTGCCTTATACCGTTTCTATAGCATTTCAAGCAGATAGTAAAACAAAAACAAGAGTAATCTTACTTTCTATTGTAGCACAGTATACCTAATTCCAATAAGACATACAAAAACTTGCACCTTAGAAAAGCGTTTCTCCAGGATTTCGCGTAATGTAAACAGAGAAATGTTTCTAAAAAATAATGGATGATTATCACATCACATAAACAATCGGTATAACATATCCACTTAGTATTAGAGAAGCATCCGACGAGTAGGCAACTATCTTAGACACTATTAGTCTATATTAAGTTTATCAGAAGCTGTAGAGTATGTCAACATCAGCGCATACATCCATGTTTGACTCTGATGCGAGTCAGATCAGATCTTCAGAGAATTTTAGTCCGATAGAGATAAATGTTGGCTTAGATTACCAAAAGAATAGTCCCAAGAAAGAGAGATTAGATGCAGTTAGAAGGAAGCTTGATGAACTCACTTATGATACAAGCGTTGTTGATGTTGATTCCAGCCTTTCTGGTGATTATACTGGAGATCTTAGTGACAAGACCCAGCAACACCATTCTGAGATAGCAGAAAAAAACGGTATCGTTACTCCTTTGAAGCTTGCATCTCATAACATTGAGGAACATTACGAAGTTAACACAACTGATGAATACGATATATCTTCGCCATTCAGAGCACTACCTAGCAGATTATCCGTCAGCTCAAAGACAAAGGAACAGCGAAGTATCAGAAGACTTCAGAGGCAATCACGATTATTGGGCACGGAGGCTTTGCGAGCCAAACTTGCCGGCTCTCCAGTTAACAGTGACCAAGATGAGGACGATGAGTATATGTTGAAAAATGGAATGGATACAGAAATTGATATAGATAACACAATGAGTCTACCTTCTGCCCCTTTGTTTGAAAACCGCAGAGATTCACCATGGAGACAGATGTCAGAAAATAACAATCTGCAATCTTTGAGGAATAATAATTTTGAAGGAAACTTGAGTGGAATGTTTTCTGGAATGAACCTTCAGGATGGAAACTCCACCAAGAACGCGGAAGAAATTAAAAGATTAAATAAAGAGTTGACCAATTGTAAAATTCAACTGAGATTACAAAGTGAATTACTACGAGAAAAGTATGGCGATGATTCAGAAGAACTTGTGCAAAGACTTGAAACACATGTCTCAAACCAAACTAGAATGGATTCAGATAGAAGTGAGTTGAGAAACTTGCAAAAACAGCTCAAGGAAACCATAGAAGCTTTAGAATCCGAACAAAAACTAGGTGATGATCTAAGAAAAGAAGTTGAAGAACTTTTGTTTTCCTTTGAAGATTTGGAAGCTAAGCTAGGCGACTTTGAACAGAATCAAGACGAATGGAACTTGCTGGCATCAGAAATACTCTCAAGCGCTGTTCATGATATTCACGAGGAAAAGTTAAAGGACATGATTATTCACGAATCAGAAGGAAAAAATTTAACGAAAAAGTTACAATGTTCTATTGATATTGTACATATGTTATCCAATGCTCTTAATGACACTAATACTAGAGGCTCGTCAGAGTTGGAAAACCTAATACAAGAAAACAATACCACCACTGAAGTTTTGCAATCAATGAAGCTGAAAGTGAACGATCTTTTATCGAGGATCCATGAGCAAAGTATCTCACATTTGAAACTTAGTGAGACCGTTACATCTGAAATTGATAAAAACAGAAGGTTGCAAGACAAAGTTAGATCATTGGAGAGCCAGCTAAAAACCGCCGAGGACTTACATGAGAAAGAGATAAAGGATAAGATTGCTGAAATTGATAAGCTGACACAGAAAGTTAATAAACTATTGAAAGGGTATACAGAGTCTAGTAACAGCATAAGTACTGAGAATACTAACTTGATTCATGATCTGGAGGAGGGAAAAGAAAAATCAGAAGAAAAGCTGGCCATTATGCAGAAGAAATACAATGATTTGTTGAAAGAACACGAAGAGCTAGAATTTAAAATGGCTGATACAGTCACTAAAATGCAGAAAGAGGTATCTGCAAGAGAACCTGACGCTCAATTACAACATAAAGTTGAGAAATTGCAACATGATCTGGAATCATATAGGACGAGGCAGAGGTTGTCAGATTCCAAAATTCTGAAATTAAACATGGAGATAGCTAGTATGAAAAGAGAACGTGATAATATGTTGGCTACTATTGATTCTATTGAAGAAGAAAATGTATTATTGAAAAATGATTTAAAGGCTGCTAAAAGGCTTTCTAACGATATTTTGGTCACGGACATCAATGTATCGACACATCTTTTGAACGTCTTGAGAGAAATGTTGGATACGAAATCTGTACAAGAAGCAGGTGCTAAAGTTGTACAACTTGCTCGTAGGGAGGATTTACAATATGATGATGCGACAACTGTCAAATTGCACGATGCCATTTTCCAATATCACCTATCCGCTGTTAAAACCATTTGCTCTGATCATCTAACTCTTGCTATGAAAGCTTCAGAACACCAACAGCGTGACAGAGCTACAATTGAATCTTTGACTCAGCAATTGAAGGAGATGACGGAGTTGAGAAGAAGTTCGATTTCAGTAACACCTACCAGATCGAACATTACTTCCGAGATCAATAATAGTCCGCGTGCAATCATGAGACTTGAAGAACTTACAAAACGTTGGAAAGCAGCCGAAGAGGCTCTTGCATTTGAAAGAAGGCAATCTCAAACAAGATTATCTGCTTTGGAACAAGAAAATGCAAAACTTCGTGAACTTTGCTCTATTGGTGAAACTACAGTACTTTAGATAAAGACTTCACTATAACATTCTAGTCTCTACATAGTATATATTTATTTATATAATAATAATAATTATAAATTAATGGCTTATTCTTCTTCCATAGCATCATCATCTTCTTCAGAACTGTCGTCCTCGTCCTCATCTTCTGCTTCTTCGGCATATTTTACAGCTTCATCGTATAATTCTTTAGGAATTGGTTTATGTAAACCGTTGGTTTGACTAGCACTTATCCAAGTCATTTCTAATTCAAATTCTTTATCTTTGTTATCTTCGTGTGCCATGTATATGATTCTTGCAGCTTGTTTCACAGCTTCTTCAGCTGAAATATTTGGTAAATCTAATTTTTCGAGTTCTGATTTAGCTGTTTGACGACCTTTACCGGTGGCAGCAGCTAGATAACCCCAGTAAGTTCCACTTGGTTCAACCATGTAAAGATGAGCACCATCAGAATCAACACCACCAACTATAGCATTGATTCCGAAAGGTCTGACTGAATTATAACATGTATATGCCTGCACATAGTATCCTAATCTATCTATTAAACCTGGGATGTTAATTGGTTCTTGAAACATTGATTTGAAAGATTGTGCTTCATCTCTACCACGATTCACAAAATGTCTTCCATCAGGTATAAGCCCAGAGTAGACTACACCAACATGACGATCTATGGTTTGAATTCTTTTGTTTTTACCTGGTGCAAGTAATTTTGAAGTGATAACTTTTTCGGTGGCCAATACGATACCATCCTTGAATTTAATACCAATTGAGGTACCAGCATTCTCCACTGCTTTGGAAGCATACTCAACTTGGAAATTTCTTCCATCTGGGGAGAAGGTACTGTTAGAGAGATCGTATCCAGTTCCAATTGAGGTCTATATATAAATAGTTAGTATTATGGTTAAATAGTGAAAAGGTTAAATAATTAAGCCAATTCCGCTGAATGGCAGTATATAGCTGTTAAAACAAATTGCTAAAGATGACATACCATTATTCTTCTTTATATCTATAGGCAAACAATGATTGTGATCTCAAATATAACGTTATTATTATTAAATCTTTGATATCTCATAGAGTTGATACTTAAATTTGCCTTCAGGTGTTTTTTGGTTTTTGTTGATCGAGAAACAATATCTGCCAATTTTGCAAGGGCCTTCTCATTCTATATGTATGAAGCACTTGAAGTATATGATGATATGATTGTTGTTTGCTCTGTGTTCAAAGCACTAAGGAGATAGTTGAAGATGGCTGTCGACACTATCAGAGTTGTTATATGCGGAGATGATGGCGTGGGCAAATCATCGCTTGTTACAGCGCTCATTAAAGAGACATTTGTCCCTAACATTCAACATGTTATACCTCCGATTAACATCCCTAGAGATTTTAGTTCTTCGCCATACAGTCCCAATTCTACTATATTAATAGACACTTCATCATCTGATAATGCAAGCTTACAAGATGAGATACGAAGAGCTGATGTAATTTGGCTTGTTTATTCAGATCATTACACTTATGAACGTGTTTCACTTTATTGGATTCCTATGTTTAGATCTATGGGTGTTAATTTACCTATTGTTCTATGTAATAATAAGATTGATAATAACAAAGATACTGAAGATAAAGATGTAGTGGTCAATGAGCTTATACCTTTACTGAAAGAATTTAAAGAAATTGAGGCGTGTATTAGATGTAGTGCTAAGAAGAACTATAACGTGAACCAAGCATTTTATCTCTGTCAAAGAGCAGTGACGCATCCAATTACACCGTTATATGATTACAAGGAAAGCAATCTGAAGCCATTGGCAATTGCTGCATTGGCAAGAGTTTTCTACCTGTGTGATAAAGATCAAGATGGGTTTCTTAGCGATGATGAATTCATGGCTTTGCAATTCAAATGTTTTCATAAATCTATGGATATCAATGAATTGACATTATTGAAGACAACATTGAATGACGCAATTCCTGGATGTGCTGGTCCTAGGGGAGTAACAGAGAAAGGCTTTTTAGCGCTGAATAAGTTATACGCCGAGAGTGGTAGACATGAGACAATTTGGGGTATTCTTAGAGTTTTCCACTATACTGATTCTCTTTCATTAGATGACAAAGTGCTGTACCCAAAATTTGATGTACCAGCTCGTTCAAGTGTTGAATTATCACCACTAGGCTACAAATTTTTAGTCGACTTGTTCTTACTATTGGATAAGGATAATGATGGTGGGCTAAGTGATGATGAATTAGACAAGTTATTCTATCCTACTCCGGGTATACCTAAACTTTGGCAAGAGTCCAATTTTCCAAGAACTGTGGTATGCAATGAACAAGGTTACGTTACCTTACAAGGGTGGTTAGCTCAATGGAGTATGACAACGTACTTAGATCACAAAATCACTTTGGCATATCTAGCATACCTTGGATTTGAAGGTCCAAATAATAAAGGTGGTAGCGGTAACACTATTGCAGCTCTATACATTACAAAGCCAAGAAGAATACGAAAGAGAAATGGTAAAAATTACAGAGCTACTGTTAACGATCGTACAGTTTTCAATTCCTATATACTGGGTGCACCAGGTTGTGGTAAGACATCATTAATTGAATCATTTCTAGGAAGACCTTACAGTGATTTGTATTCTCCAACTATCCACCCTGAGATTGCAGTTAATAATGTAGAATTGAGAGGAGGTAAACAGTGTTACTTAATTATGGAGGAATTAGGAGAGCTGGAATCTGCTATATTAGAAAATAAGCAAAGATTAGATCAATGTGATGTATTATGTTATGCTTACGATTCAGCAGATCCTGAATCATTTCAACATTTGATCGATTTGAGAGAGAAATATCCATTGCTTGATGATTTACCTGTTGTTTACGTAGCTTTAAAAGCAGATTTAGATCGTCAACAACAGAGATGTGATGTTCAACCAGAACCATATACTAGATCAATACACGTTCCTCCCCCATTACACATTTCATCCAGTTGGGTATCATCATTAAGTGAGTTACTAGTTCACTTAGTGGAAGCGGCGTGTAATCCAACTTTGGCTACGCCAAATCTTGAACCTGAACCCGAGCCAGAGGCACTGTTGACCCCTGTTAACATGGCTGGTGGTGCAGTGGCATTTATGGTACTGGCATCTATATGGTTTTTAAGAAAACCAGTTGTTGGCATAAAGGACTAGCAATGTATATTTTGTATAGTAATTAATTGTAAATAGATAAGATATGTTTTTTAGAAATATAAAATCCGAGATCTGAAGAATAATAGATATTTTTTTTTCCAACATGTTTCAGATTTATCATGATGAGTATCATATACTTCTTCTTCTTCTATATTTGATCAATTCGTGTTCAAAATGTCAATATTAACCAATGTAATAGTATACACGTTATGTATATCTATATCATATGTACTCTCACTTTATTTCAAGTCTAATATATCATTATCAAATCGTAATGATCCAGTGATAATAAAACAAAGATTGTTAAGAGCTTCAATAATATCAATACTGAACCTACTCCTACTGCCATACACTTGCTCCACTTTGATCCCAGTATATGATAGCTGGCAATCAGTATTTGTGGAAATGGGCATTGTTCCAGGCCTCACATTGGTATCTGAGTCACAATTGGGTATTGATTGGGTGATGGTCTTATCCGATATAATAAAATGTTTGAAAGTCCTAGCTTTGTTTAACATACTTTTCATTGGACCAATAGTGGAATACTTATCATGGGGTATATATCCACATTTTGAATTAGTACAGTTAGTTAAATCAGATATCGATGGATATCCTTTGATACAAATGATGAGAGACTTGGTTATTGCTCCACTTACTGAAGAATTAGTGTATACTTCATGCATACTAGTCCCTTATTACCCATTGATATCCAAGAGTATAGTAGACTCAACCACTGTGATGGTTCATACACCTTTACTTTTTGGTATTGCTCACTTACACCATTTTTACGAATTGGTAGTGGTACGTAAGCAGCGTATCATCAATGCCTCAATTTCATTAATTGTTCAATTTACATATACTTCAATTTTTGGAATAATGACAAATTTTATTTTCATGAGAACAGGTTCAATATGGCCATGCATTATAGCTCACTCTTTCTGTAATTTAAATGGATTCCCGACAATAGTGCCACAAGGTTCCAGAGATTGGAAAATTGTATATTGGTGTTTACTGATCTTAGGTATTATTGGGTTTAAGAAGTATTTATACGTATTGACATAAGATTGATCAATGAAAAATGCAAATTAGATGATGTTTTAATTAAATAATGATAAATATAATTGTATATAAGAATATAAATAATGTAGTCTGGTTAAACTTGAGTTCTGTATTCCTCAGAATACATACCATTACTAAAATTAGTATCGATATACTCATCAGAATATTCATTATTACTTCCTGAATCATAATATCCAACACCGCCATTATTCAATTGTTCTAATTGAGATTCATGATCAAATCCATTGATTGAATCATTATTAACGTATGTATTATCCATACTACCACTTACTGAATTTTCATCCATAACTACTGGCGATTGCCCTGCAGCTTGTTCATTATCATTATCAAATTGTTGTAAATAGAGAGTATGGTTGACCAAGTTAAGATATGCGTACATGAAATTTGACAACAATACTTGTTGATTCAAAGGTCTCTTAGCATCAGCCAACTTCAAATGACTTAATCTGTAAATTGCACGTTCAACATGAACAGGGAATCTGTAATCAAGCATGACTAATGTAGAATGTGATGCTGGAGGTAATGGGAAACCAAATGCTGAATCAGTATATTGTAATGGTGCATTTGGACGTGAATTTGAAGTTCTTTCTTGTACTCTCAAAGATGTTTTTAATGCTTCTATTTCACTTATTGTTCCTTGTTGTGGTGGTGAGTGTTGTTGTTGTTGTTGTTGTTGGTGATGATGAGATGGTTGAAATTGTTGTCCTTGTTGTTCGTGTGCTGGTGATTTCCGTCTTTGTTGTTGGGATTCACGAGGAGGTGATTTCAAAGTTGGTCTATTTGATATTTGTTCATTACCAAATTTATTCTGTGCAGGTGGTGAACCACCACGAGACGAACTCAAAGTCGACCTTTGTTCATAATTTCTCTGTTGTTGAGATTGTTGCTGCTGTTGGCCCTTAGAGTCTTTACCAAACGTCTTCTTATCTCTAAATCTTCTTAATTTTACTTTATCTGTTATACTAACATCAGAGTCAGAGTAATCGTCACTGTCATGGCTTGTTCTCCTAGCAGTGTCAAATGTACCTGAAGTGAAACTATTACTTGAATCATTTGGCTTTGAGGATTTATCTTTCTTTAACTTGAAAAACTTAGATATACCACGTTTATCACTTGACTTACCACTTGTTGGTGTAGATGGCAATGGAGACACTGGAGTCAATGATGAGCTAGATGATGATGTTGTTGTAGGTATTGGTGTAATGAACTGTGGAGATTCAACAGATATGTTATTTTCCTTTTGTGATAAATAAGTATAGTTATTATCGTTTGTCTTATCCAAAGGTAACTCCGATGCTGTCCCGTGTCTGTTTCTTGAATGGTTTGGAGGTGATGTAGATGGTAGACCCTGCTGTGTTGTCTTCTCCGGTGATGTCTGCTGTTGTGGTTGTTGTTGTTGTTGATCTGGAATAATGGAAGTAGTTGCTTGTTGTGTCTTCTCCTTAATCCAATTCCAACTTGATTTACGCGTGCTTGTAGTAGGAGAAGAAGAAGTAGGAGTTACGCTAGTAGATAAATCAGGTAATTGTTGTTCTTTATTTGTGTTTAATGACAATATACCATATGATTTCTTTTTCTTAAGCTTATTATCAGTGGTTATAGATGAAGATGTTGGTTTAACAACTGGATTATGCATCTTGGATCTAGATGGTAATTGCTGTACTGCATTCTGTAAAAAGTTATTTTGCTGTCTATGTGTTGAGGGTGTAGTTGAACGTGTAGATTTCAAAGGTGGTCTGTTTTCCTTAGGTAATGGAGGTAATGGTGTATCCTTCTGTGTTGGTAAGATGGGCTCATTGGAAGGAATACGTTGTGTGGATGGAGATAGTGGTGCCGACTTAGTGGAGTTTGTGGATGATGGACCAGGAGGTGGAGGTGGAGGAGGAGTTTGAGAAGGTGGCTGAGACATTGGCTTACCAACATTAGGTTCAGAAGGTAATGGTTTATCATGTAACGGAGAACTAGCTGTTGTTCTTCGACTATTAATACGTGAACTTGGTGATGAACTGTTTCCCCTTCTATATGTTGTCCATCTTGATCTTTTCAATTGGTTGTTTTCATCGGGTAATGTTATTGGATGATCTGAAGATGGGGAAGTTGCTGTTGTTGAGTCTAATGATGTTTGTGAAGATGATTCAGATAATGCTTCTCTTTCCACTGATGTGAAACCAAGTGATGATGTGGATAGTGTTCTTGCCAAAGTCACTGCATCTGTTGAGTCTAATCCTGCTATTGCTGATAAATTTTCTAATTCTCTAGTTAGTTCTTTCAACGATGGTTTACGTGATTTGAAACTACGATTTGAACTGGTACTTGATTTCTTAGAAAGAGAATCTGAGTTATTATTACTGTTATTATCATCATCTTCTTCGGTATCTTCCTTGCTCAATGAACTAGATCTACTCAAAGAACTTGATCTTCTCAATGTTGAATTTGATCTAGTTAATAACTCATCAACAGTATTCTGAACATGTTTTCTAAAATTTTCAGGAGCTAATTTAGGGTGAGCATTTGCTGGAACCCACATTAATTTGTTTGAATCCATTATCACACTATCTTGATCTATATATTCCGAACTGAAATCATCTGACGCATCCATATATTCTGAGTTAGTAGGTGATGTTGGAGGAACCAAATTAGAAGTAGGTGTTGTACTACTGTGTGTATCTTCTATATCAATGTAATTTAAATCAAAGTTTGATTCATTATTAAAGCTAGGTAAATCGGGATCATAATTCAAACTATTACCTATACTTAATCTTTTCAAAGCAGTGACCATATTGATTTCTTGCTCTACTGCTTGTGAAGCAGCTACTAAATCATCATTTGATTGTTTTGAATTATATTTATAAGAAGGTTGTTGTTGCTTTTTTCTTAGTGACATGATGTGGTGCTCTGATATATGTCAATGTATGCTTAATGGTGTAACGTAAAGTGATTGGAAATACTAATTGAAAGAATGAATAAAAGAGTGAAAAATGATAACTAGAGATATGTTATTCTTATACTGAAACTAGATCAATGAATGAATGAATGAATAAATAAATGAATGAATATACAAGCCAATGGATGAGATATAACTATGATTAGTGATATTAATGGATATCAATGTGAAGAACAATATAGAATGTTATAGTATATATTATACAGTGTATAAGTTATATATTATGTATGATATATCGTAATACCATAAATTAAAGTAACCTAAAATAAAATACCAACGCGCTTCTCGTTAATATTAATAATAAATTCTTCTCCATTTTTACTCTATTTAATTTTCACTAAGAGAATCAATTGGTGTGGAGGGGGTGTATAACAACATCTTGTAGTGATCTCATCTGTACATCATTTATATCATGTGTATTTACTTACACGTACTCGGAATGACAGAGTAGTAACCAGATCACGTGATAGTGTTTAACGATTCTCACGTACACCAACAGAATTAATTCAAACTAATTTAAAAAGAAAGAAAGAAAATCGAATCATAAAATAAATTAAAATAAACAGAAGAGGCAAAGTAAGTTGATCGTATATCAATTAATATATTTTACTTCCTTTTATTTTATTTTATTCTATTCTATCAGTTCTCTATCTTTAAATCAGTGTTATTCATTCACTTTCTTCCCCTCTACAGATGTCAGGAAGACTACCATTACTGAAAAAGTCAGAATTATTATTACATACAACTGAAAAATCATGTTGGTGTACTCTATATAATAGAAAAATTTATGATGTTACTGATTTCATCGAGGAACATCCTGCTGGTCCTGAACTCATCCTAGAGTACGCCGGTAAAGACATTACGGCAATTTTAGCTGATCCGGTGTCACATACTCATTCCGAAGCTGCTTATGAGATCTTAGATGATGGTATGCTTGTTGGTTACTTAGCTACCGAAGAAGAGGAACGTGAATTATTAGCCGATGGTAACTACGGTAAACTTGTTGAAGTTGTTCCTGAAGAAACTGCAGATTTAACCGAGTTTGGTGAATTACCAGCAGAAAATATATTATCTTTGAAGACAGATTATGATCATGATTATTTAAAACATAAATTTATTGACTTAAAGAAACCATTATTATTACAAGTTTTATTTTCAAATTGGGATAAGAAATTTTACTTAGATGAAGTTCATAGACCTAGGCATTTCGGTAAAGGTTCAGCACCCATCTTTGGAAATTTCCTTGAGCCATTATCATTAACTCCATGGTACGTGGTCCCAGTTTTATGGTTACCTATTAATTGGTATATCTTTTACGTTGGTTTCGTAAATCAACCTAAATCTATAGCTATTGGTATGTGGTTATTAGGTCTCTTTGTTTGGACTTTATTAGAATATTGCTTACATCGTTTCTTATTTCATTTAGATCATTATTTACCAAATCATCCATATGCTTTTACTTTACATTTCTTATTACATGGTGTTCATCATTATTTACCAATGGATAAAATGAGACTTGTTATGCCACCATCTTTATTTGTTGTTTTATGTTATCCATTCTATAAATTAGTATTTTCAATTTTCCCATTTTATATGGCTTGTTCAGGTTTTGCTGGTGGTACTCTTGGTTATATTATGTATGATGTTACTCACTACGTTTTACATCATGCTAGGTTGCCTAAATACTTTCAAGAATTGAAAAAATATCATTTAGAACATCACTATAAGAATTATGAATTAGGTTTTGGTGTTACTTCAAAATTCTGGGATTATGTATTTGGTACTGTCTTACATCCTGAAGATGTTTTACAAAAATCTAATTAATTAACTTAACGATACTTACTTACTTACTTACTTACTTACTTACTTGCATTTTCAATACTCACTTACGGATAAGTCACTTCTTTTTTTACTGTCTTTTCATATATACATATTATATACTAATTATTTAAAGAAATATCATTTTTCACTTAACTAATTTGAAACATATTTCTTTCTATAATCTAAGATACTTTGTAATTCTTCATCAGTGAATTTACTCTTCAATTTTTCAATGATATCATCTAATGAAACAATGGAAATAACAGGAACGCCATATCTTTGAGAAACAGCCTTAGTGGCACTAATATCTGAATCAACTGTTGTTTCTTGCCTATCCAAGGCAATGATAACACCAATTGCATTACCCTTTTCAGCGTTGATGATTTGGAAAGCTTCATTAATAGCAGTACCCGCAGTCATAACATCATCGATAATAAGGACTTTCTTGCCTTCTAAAGCACAACCAACAATACTACCACCTTCACCATGATCTTTTTTCTCTTTTCTATTAAATGCGTATCCTACATTTTGATACTTTTCACCACCAATTTCAGCTAATTTAGTAACGGTGATAGCAGCTAATGGGATCCCTTTATAAGCTGGACCAAACAAAATGTCAAATTCAATACCACTGCTAATAATAGCATTGGCATATGCTGTGGCAACGTTACTAAGGGAAAGACCACTTGAGAATAAACCCATGTTGAAAAAGTATGGAGATGATCTTCCTGATTTTAACGTAAATTCTCCAAATTTAAGTGCTTTTATGGATAGCGCATCTTCTAAGAACTTAACCTTGTATTCGTCTGACATTGCGGGGGGCTGTGGTGGTGGTGGGTTTTTGATACAAATAAAAGATGAGTAAGTTGTCAAGATGAAGATGAGTAGTGTAATTTAATTTAGATGTAGAAAAAATTTTACGTAATCCACTAAATTTCGGTTTAGATTAAATTAAATTTACTTTATGTATAGATAAGTAGTTACAACTTTACTTATAACATCAGCGGTAAGGGATTCCAATACAAGATGGAGCAATCTACTACGTCAGCCATAGTCAACATCCTTTCTTCAATATGCATTTCACCATCAGATACTTCACAGCAACAAATAACAACAACTAGTCCGACATCACATAAATCCTCCAGTTCAAGAAGGATAAATGATAAGTTAATCAAAAGAAGACTATCAAATCCAGAGTATTTCCCTGTCCCTACTTCCTCCACAGCATATCATAATCACCATCATTATCACTCGATATCAAGATCGAGATCAAGGTCTAGGTCACCTTCATCTACGTCTCCACACTCTCCCAAACTTGAAATACTGAGAAGTAAAAGATTGAGACAATTACGTAGATTTTCACATGATAAGATGACTTATGATCCATATGACAAACAAGCCCTAAATAATAGAATTAATTCTTTCAATATTCTTACGTGGACTATTGATGACGAGGATGAAGAAATCGGTAAGACTAACAAGTTATTAACACCGCTTGAATGTGCAAGGTATGGATGGAAATGTAATCCTAAACGCAAGAACGAACTCGTATGCCAGAGTTGTCATGCTGTTGTATTTGTGAAATTGAACGAAAGAGACAAGTATCCTGATGCTAACTTAATGTTCCAGTTTGACGATGATGAAAATGATGAGGAAGATGATTTTATAGAGTTGAGAAAGAAACTTATTGATAGTTATTTGAATAGATTGATCACAGGACATTACCCGTATTGTTCATGGAAACAACATTGTGTGCCGTTGAACTTGTATCAGATATCATTAGGTGATATGAATGAATATTTGACAAAGTTCAATGAACTGTTGATTAATTTATCAAATAATTCAGAGTATTTAACATTAAAGAGTTTTAAGAAGATACTGGCAGATGATGAATTGTCAATTTTGAGAAATTACACAGATGATCAATACTCTTCCATCATTTTAACTATTGCCTTGCTAGGTTGGAATATAAAGAGTCAACAGTTTGGTAATAAGACTTTAGCGCTGTTAAAATGTGATAAGTGTACAAGACGTATCTTACTAGGTGAAATAATTCCTGAAAAGTTAAATAATCCATACGTTGACAGCTTAGATAACTGTGAATATCCACCTTCGTCAACACCTTCGAAGAGAACTGATATCTTCACTGTGCTAAATTTAGAAAAGGAACATGAAGATTTTGATGATATTGATCTAATCGCTGAACATAAAAATTGGTGCTGTTATAGAAGAGAATCTACTAGATCTGATAAATTGGGTTATCAATTAGTACTTACGATGATTGAAGCTAACACTGATCAACGTGATTCTGAGGGGAACGTTTCGTTCAGTTTTACTAATACTTATGATGATGCAATGGATACTTCAAGTTTAGGTACAGTTGAAGAAAGTTTAAACAAATTAAATAGTTTACGTAGTTATCTTTAATTATTTATATGTACACATATTTAAACAAATACACATCAACCTCTTATTCTTTGAATCTTTTGTTTTGGAACTTTTGGAGTTGAAACTGGAGGTGGTGCAGCTTCTTTAACATATATACTCTTCGTCTGTGGATTTTTCAATAAAAGAGGACTATGTAATGGAACTATCGTATTCATCTTAAATTTCTTAACTTTAGGTGTTTCTTCAGGTGTGAAATATTCACTATTCATATCTGGTGGAGCTGGCATTTCCTTAGTTTTCAACAATGTTGTCTTATTTTTCTGTAAAAATTCACTAACTAAGTTCATTAAATGTCTTTTATTCTTAACATATGGATTGCTTAATGTGCCATCTTCTTCTTTAATACAAACTCTAACTCTTCCTGGATTACCAAAATCTTGTGGATGTGTCTTATCAGCTTCTAAAATACATGGCATATTAAGTTTCTTGCATGCATCTAATATAGTCTTAGCTAATGGATTTTCCACAGCTTTATCTTTACTCACTCTTCTACCTTCCTTTTCACTTCTGTTAATGTCAAAATAACATGGATATACAAGTTGGAATTTTGAAATTTCTTCCTTTTCTTCTTCAGTGATATCAGTTTGTATTTTCATCGGTTGTCCATCGGGACCAATAGCAGTAGGTGGTGCTCTAGCACTATCAGCGGCACCAGCACCCATATCTGGGATTCCCATACTTTTCATCATGTTTTGAATTTGATCATTCATATCAAATGGACTAGAATCATCAGATTTTACAACTGTTGGTTTTGGTCTAGCTGGTGCAACAGGTGTGTTTAAATCTGGATCAAATTCAGCTAAATCCATATCCATGTTATCGATATCTTCGACATCCTCTATTTCTTCTAACTGCGGCATAATGTGTGGTTAGCTAATATATGTCACTTGTTAGATCAATACTTATATAGTATTAATCTTTGTTAGTTAGTTATCTATCCATATCTTCAGTATTCAATTTTTCAATGAAGTTTGTCGAAAGTTGGAAATTTAAATTTATGACCGTCGCGTCGGCTTTGAAAAATTATTTTATATCAGCTAAATTTTTTTGATCTCTTGCAGTTAGACTAGTAAGAGACAGGCACTTAAAGCTATTAAAGTATCAGCTATTTGTGATAAAAGAGAAGTAGATTGTGGACATGTCACAGCGAAGTGATTCTGATCTCAGTACTACAGCTTCTCCCCGCAGAAGCACTTCAGCTGAACCCTACCTCTCATCTTCTTCATCTTCACAGGTACGATCAGTTGTATTACAAGCTAAAGAGAAAGCAAATAAGATACTACAGCGAAGACAAGTAAAGAGAGACCATGATTTGGAGAAAATACGAAGAGACGCTACATTTGCATTAAATTATATAGAAAATGAGTTTAGACATGATCTAGCTGTTCATTTATATACTGCACATTTATTATTTACAAGTGATGGAGAAACACCTTACAAAAGATGGTCACAATGGCCACTTCCTGAAAATGATATACCCGTTCCAAAATTGTCTACAACCACTGTTGATGAATCTCAATTTACCAAGAATGGACTTAAGAAAAGGAAGAGAGAATTGGCTTCAGGTAGAGCTAGCATCTACGACGAAAGTGATAGCGAAGATGATGGTGGTGAATATGTTGACCCGAGTACTCTACAAGAACCAAAACACCATATGATGTACATAGAGGAAGACCGTACCAATGCTTTTGGCGAAATGAGTATATGTTTGCAAACTATATTTGAAAGAAAGATACATGAAAAGATTTATGAATACACTGAAAATTATAAAAATGAAACGGAATCAACAAAGAAAAAATTTAGACCAATAATAGAACCTCCTGTTGAATTACCTAGTGAAATCAAAGAAGAGCTGTTTCAAAGGTTTAATAATATTATCGATAATCTACTCAAAGCACGTATGAAGTATGCTCGTAAGAAAATGAACTGGACCAATCTCATGGTTGAAACTAAAGATCCACAATTACAAAGGAGATGTAATAGGCTGTTCAACATTATTAGATGTAAGAAAGATCCTAAAGCAGTTTTCAGAGAATTTGGAAGACAAACTGAAGACCTAACACATGATGAGGAACAAGTCGTTGTTCCTGATGATATTACAACTCCTACTGAAGAGGATGTTCCTTATAAAACAGAGGAACAAGGTTCAGCAATTGTGTTTGAAGCAGATTCCAATTTTGAGTTTAATCCGCTGTCCAATGCATTTTCTCCTGACAATTATAGAAACTTCATTTTAGCAAAGAGAAAAGAAATGGAAAAAGAGAAAGAAAAGTTGAATGAAGTTAAATATGAATCTTTTGTAAAAGATCATAAACTTAAAATTTATCATGATCCTCATAATAAAGTTGCCTTAGAACTTAAAGCGAAACAATCAATGCTTAGGGCCAGAGCAAAGAAAATTATGTTGGAACGTCAACTTGCTCGTGACTTAAAGAAACAAATAGAACCAGAGAAGGGTGCATCAGTGAAAGACAACACAGCTGTTAATGTCGACTCTCCTGAGTCAGAAGCAGATTCTTCTCTATTTGTAGATGCAGAAAGTCCTCCAGATTCAACGTCTAACTCGCAAGATGTTGAATAAATAATTACATAGACACTCATAATTAATTAATTAATTAATATATTAAAACATTCAATCTATTTATCTAAAATTTCAGGAAATATTTCTTCAAATGTTTCCTGGATAATACATAAAATTAAGTGGGTATTCAATGTTTGATTTTGTAACATATCAAATGCGGTAGTAGCAGCTGTTTTCGAATTAGAATTACCAAAAACTTTAGAACAACTATCAACAATAAATGCTTCAAAGATAGCTTGTGCTTCTATTCTAGTCTGACTTTTTTCCAATGAAGATCTAGGTTTACCTGATTCTCTGAATTTACCTCCTGGCCATAAAGAGTTTTGAATGAACATTAATATATCTGGTATGATAATAGGATTCTTGATACAATCAATATTTTGTCTTACTATCTTTTCGATTGTTGAACCTAATAATTGTTGCAAAACTAATAAAACAGCACGACCACGAAGCCAAACATTAACTTTATTGATTGTAAATACAGAGACTAAGAGATCACAAATTGGTCTAACAAATGGAATCTTACCTATTTCTTCTTGATTATCAAAACTGTTCAATTCCATTTGCATTTCTTTGGCGTTATCATTAAAAGATTGTGTTGTAGTTGTCTGTTGAGATCTTGTATTCAATCTTGCATATGGTAAATTATTTGAAAGTTGATTAGAGATACCATTGTAGAGTTTAGTTGCCATATTGACAGCATTTCTGCTTCTGCTCTTTGTTCTATCATCAGACGAATCAATAGTGAAGACTTCAGATGACAGGAAGTTACGAAAGAGTCTGTCAGAACAAACATCCTTAACTTGAATAACACTCTGTAAATAAGTTTCCAAATCTCTTTTTCTTTCATCTACCAATGCAGTTTGCTGAAACTTGAGAACAACTTTACGCTTAGGAAATGGAATATCACGAACATCAGCATATTTAGATTTCAAATAATTGTGTAACTGATAGAATTGACTAAATCTTCTTGCTACCATCCATCCAGCAGTGATTATATCTGGATCTTCCGGTGATAATTTTTGAACTTCAATTATATACAGTATAAAATCTTTTCTATCATCATTTCCTGTAATGTAAGATTGGACGGTAACATGAGACTTGCCATACAAACTGTTATCATTCTCCTGCACTATATATTGCTGCTTTTGAAGTTCTTTCATTTGAATTTCTCTTTCCAAGGAGGTCTTTGATTTTTGTAAAATTTTCAATTCAGGAACATTATTGATTATTTCAGCTTTTCTCTCGAGAGGTTCTAAAATCAATAACTGTTGCTCTAGTCGATCTATATCTTGGGATAACTTTTCAATCTCATCTGAAAGGTTCAAATCATTTGGCGCAGCTAGTATAACCTCTTGAGATTGACTCAAATTTTGGATGGATGAAGATTGAGAGTCTGAATTATTATAGGTATCATCGTCATCAGATTCGTCATCATCAAAAAGTTTTGTAGACGTCTTATCAGCATCTGGGTTGTCAGATTCTGTATCAAAAAGGCCAGTATCCATATTTTCATCAGCTTCTCCAAACAAATCTTTTTGTAAATCTTTATTGATCAACCTGGAATTTCTATTTGGTACATTGTTAGTTCCTAACTCAGATAAATCGGACGAGGAGTTTGATTGGCTTAAGCTTTCTTTGCTTCCAGGAATAACTGATGGAATTTGAGAATCATCATGCATAATCTCATTCAAAGCATCCTCAACAGCTTTCAATACAGCGTCACTGACTTTTTCTCCATTTTCATCTCCTGAATCATCTTCATCATATCTTGATAATGGGTCTCCATTTTTCTCGTCTCCATCATTCAAAGAATCAAGATCAACTTCAGGTTTCAACTTTTGCTCAGATTCTGTAGCTAATAATCTCAAAAATAAGTCTGATTGTTTGAAAGCTACAAAATCTGTCTTTTGCATTCTATCAAAAACACTTTTCTGTAATAATAAAATACTCTTTCTTGCTTTCACATATAATATTGGATTATCAGGTTTACTTTCAACAAAACATGCAACATTGGTATATGCTCTGTTGTCTATTTTCAGTAACTTATTTCCAAAGAATTGATAGAATATTTGACGAATATCTTCTGCTTGACTCATATCCGAATTCATACTCTCCGCAAGAGCAGCTTCGTCAGATTCGTCATCATCACTATGGTCAGATTCGTACAACCCTTGTAAATCTTCCAGTGGATTTCTGATACCATTAACAGTTAACCAAAATTGCAGAAGAAGAGTTCTTTTTCTTTGCTCCATAAATTCCATAAAGAATGATAATGAAGAAGGTTGATTCAGGATTTTGCTGAGCGGTATATCCAAATCAATGTTTGGAGGTATTGTTGGTGGACTGAAATCATTTTGAGATACATTCTCTGGATGCTCTGTAATGATTGAAAGTAAAGTTGACTCTGTTGCTGACTTCAGAGACTGTAAGCGCTTGCTGTATAATTTTAATAGTTCAAGTTGTTTCTCGCTAACGCCTTCACTTGCACTACACCTGTCAATCTCTCGAATAGACTTTGTTATTTGTAAAGACAAAAAGTATTTATACTGTGAAAGATCACTGGATGATTTACAATTCGTTATAGTTTTCAAGATTTTCTCATACCTATTAGTATCTGTCTTTGGTGTAAGTTTGTACTTCATTAATGAACTCTGTTGTCTAGATTTGCGAGGATCCAGCTTTCTCATACTGGGAGATATACCACTCTTTTCTAACGAATGCCTGAGCAACACATTTCTGAACTTCTTCACGTGTGCTCTATCTTTCATTACATTCCCAAGTTTGTTCACAATCATTTGATTCCAAAAGTCAGAATCACTTAACATTGACAAAAGTGGATATAGAACTGATGAACTCAAAATCTCCCTTATCAGTATGAAGACTGGTGGTGATCCACTCTCATTTCTATCTACCATATATGGAAGCGCTTTACCCAGGTATGATGCTAACCATTGTTTCAGATTCGCTTCTTGATTGGGATTTTTCAATTTGATAGAAGGATGTAGCTTTCCTTTGTTATAGTTCGAGGCAATGACATTGTCAAGATCCCATGTACTTGTGAGAGTTCTATTTATAACTGATTTCTTGTTCTTCACAATTTCTTGCGCTATCACGAACTTGTTGAAATGAGCGGTTATCACTGGTAATATTTTGCATACTGCTAATTCGCTATAGTCGATTACCTCTAATCTTTCTTCGAGTAACAAAACAATTGTACGGAATTGTTTCTTGAGTTCAATGATGAACGTTTTGTCACTCGTAATACTCTTGTACCATGACTCGATAAAATCTCGTACCAGTAAATTTATAATATTCTCTATAGTATCGTTGATCAAGAAATATTTGGGGAATATAGGGTTCAAACTTTCCTCTGAAGAATTATCGTCTAGTGCATTCAACTCCCGCTGCCAATTCTCAGTTTTGGTGAATGCAAATCTTGGAAATTGTTTCCCTAAATCTATATTGTAAGATTTGTCAGATGGTTGTCTAGTGATAAGCCAAATGAATGCTATCACAGGTATAATGCACCCAAGAAAAACGTAATACAAATGTGAAGCAAGCTGCACAGCTAAAAATGCTGCACCACAGGCTCCTATTATGTAATACCAGCTAATGGATACGCCATTCTGCCGTATAGCAGTACTTTCCATGTTGTTGTGGCGATGACTATCTAGATTTGAGACCTAAATACCATACAAACATTTTCACTAATCTAATCTGTTTACATTAAAAGATTATGAAAACGGTCCGACGAATTACTAAAAGAGATCTGAACATCCATACACCCAGAGAGTCGAAGATTCGATTCTTCGAATAAAGTGTAGCTTTTATTAACTTATATACATTATATACGGGAACTTGGGCCAACTGGTCACTCTTGACCTTCCTTTTCACGATTCCTCTTCAGCATAGCTCGGTTGACTCGCTGACTTAACGATGATTCGCCTTCTCTACTCATTTGTACTCCTGTGGAAGAGTTTTGAAAATTGGTGTTTTCTTTTTCTAAATCAAGATCACTTTCGCTATAATCGCCTAGCTGTAGAACATCAGAGAAAATAGAGACATTGGCAAGGTTTGGCATTCTTCTTTCAGTCTGGGAAGTTTCCGAAAATCCAGAGAATGCAGATCCAGTAGAATTAGAACGACTTCTACCTTGAGTCTTCGAGGGTTCGAAATCTTCTTCTTCAGAATCTTCATCAACATTAGATCTGTTTGGGAATTCATTCCATTCAGGGAAAACTGAAGGACCGCGTTCATTGATAACTTCCGTAACCTCTTTTGATAATTTTCTTCTTTGCTCTTTCAAACTACTCAGTACTTTGGCTCCTGAAGTCAAACTTAAAATAAGAGGAGGTAGGGACTTTACCACGTCCATACCCACTTCACCTATTCTGAATGCAGCATACGTTGTGCATACTAAGATTGCCCAACAGAAAGGGAATATATATAGAGTTCTGTTGAAATAGGAATACTTATCTGGAATTAAATCATATTTGAAGATTATTATGGTTCCAATCACAGAGTACATGAAATATGTCAATGGGGCTACGACCAAAGCTACCAAAACTTTCCATGAACCAAGGACATCATTAGCTTTGATTTTAACGCTTGAATTTGCTAATGCCTCTCTTTGCTTCTTACGAGATATAATCTTCGTGGCAATAAATACAGGTGAAAATAGGATTGTTCCTGGTAAACTGAAGAAAGCCAGCACAATAAGCTTAACCAATCTTGATAGAAGTAAGTATAGAGCTTTGAACCAGTGTGTTGTTGCACCCTCCACTTGATGATCCTTCAATCCTAGTTGACGTAACTTTTTATTATATTGTAAGACCGAACTCTTCAAATGTTGAATGGTAGGATCATCTTTATATTTGGTATAACCGATCAACAAATTCCTGTTCATTTCGATAACAACAGGTAGAGGAAGTGATGAGAAGTTAGAGGAAGTATATAATCTTCTGGCAGCTTGAATTGTTTGTAAGGTTTCATAATCTGGACTTTGCACAGTCACAGCTTTCATCGCCTTTGTAATTATTTCCATCAGTTCATTAACAACAGGTCTTGAGTTTTCTTTATATCTTGCAGCCCATTCAGGTCCAATCTCAATAGGTGTTCCAAATTCAAGAACAGCTCTTGATCTAAATTTATGAGGATGAAAATAGTTCATTCCACAAGGAACGATTTTCACCTTACACTTAGGATCCTCAGCAGCAGCTCCTAGTGCCATGATAGCAACACCAGGTTTCAAAGGTAAGAGTTCAGTACGATCATGAGAACCGCCTTCTGGAGATATACCAATAACCCCATTATTATGCAAGTGGCGGAATACATTCTTGAATACTTGACTATTATCAATCTTTGGGGCACTTTTATATTCGGTACCTGCTTTTAGAAGAGTAATTGCTTGTTTTTTCTGAATTGGGGAAGTAATTCTTAATCTGGTATCGCTATAGATTTCGGCGATGGTTGCATTTCCAATTGAATGGGGTAAACCTATTAAGCCCTTGACTGAGCAGTCTTTAGTGAACTGTGTGCCTTCACCCATGATGATCAAAGGATCCTTTTCATAATCTTCGTAGAAGATTTTGCCTTCTTTCAACTTCAATAAATCTTGAGCCCTTTCAACTGGAATTGCTCCGGACATTGTACTGAGAGCTCCAATCACTGCACGTTTGAAAGAAACCGCAGCTTCGACAAAACAGACTTGTCTTCTAGTAGCTTTGTAAACATTTAAAATGGTCAATGCAGCATCAAGAAATTGGTTAGCATGAGGGGCGATCACAATAATTGTAGGATCATGTTGGGGTATATTAAATGAACCTCTTGTAGAAACTTCTCTAAAGAAAATGCCAGTTATTATCTGAGCGATCCATACAATCAAGCCAAAAAAGAAGCTCTTCACTGCTGGTGATTCTGAGAACTTTGTCATTGTTTACACGAGTACAATTGACTTTGCTACTCTTGAAACTATTGTACATCAATAATATGTAATTCTACTCTAAATATATATGGCAATAACTCAGCCATGATATCAATACTACAGAAAAATTGCTTTTTAACTACTACAGAAAAAATGGTATAAATTTTTAAAAGCCGAAAATGTAAACACTATATACACAATTTTTTTCCTAGTTGTTAAATCGCACAAAAACTATTTGGGTAGCTCTTGGTCACTTTTTTGATCTTGAGAGAAGAGAGCCATATAGAAACATAGAAACTTCATAGACATCAATAATGGCATATCTTACTCTACCGCCAGATTTTATACCCTGGATCTCCAGCTTGGCAAATCTATTCATGTCATTTGCACCTCTATTATCATATGGTACCACGGTGTTGAGTATACAGAGAAATCAGTCGTCTACTGGGTTTTCCATGGACATATGCGCAACGATGTTGATAGCTAGTACGCTGCGTATTTTCTACTATGTGAATGATCCTTTTGAAATCTCGTTGCTTAGGCAATGTTTTGTGATGATCTTTATACAGATCATATTGTTGAGAGTTGCATTAAAATATAGACCAGATGATTATTCGTTAGATAATTTAGAAGAGTATGAGTCGGATTGGCTGGATTTGAAAGACAAGTTTGTTGAGGTCAATAAGACAATGTTATCAAGAGACATAGATGATCTGATGGGAAATGATCCTAAGAGTCTTCTTATTGGAGTGTTTCGTGTTATTTTCAAAGTTATTGGCAGAAACTTCATTTTAAATGGAATGGTAATTAATAGAGTTCTGGCGTCCATAATAAGACTTTTTGATGCTCATTACATTAGACCATTCAAGTTCTGGCAGTGGCGCTCTGAAAAGACTTACTGGAAATTTCTTGCTGCGTTTCTTACCACAGTTACAATCATACAAGCCATATTCAACGGAAACGAACACTTAGGAATTACACTTGGTTCAATGTCATTCTTGGTTGAAAGTTCCTTACCTTTACCGCAAATTTTGATGTTTAATAGAGTGAAGACAGTGGAAAATTTCAAAACTATTTTACTTTTAAGTTGGTTAGGTGGTGATCTTACAAAGATTAGTTATCTTGTTTATGGTACAGACAATGTTACTACAATTTTCATGCTCGCTGCATTCTTCCAAATGAGTCTGAATCTTGTTATTACATATCAGTTCTTCCATTACAAGAACCTTGACAAAATTAGAAAAGAAGAACTGAATACAATTCCTCTTACTTTCATGAAAGAAAGTGTAATGTCTGAACCAGTTGAGCGTCGTCTTTCTTCGGCAAGCACTCTTGAAACTGTCAGTAGTTCACCATTTACTCCAGTAACTAATAGTTCTGGTATCACATATCCATCACCTTCGGCTGGTATTTTACCACCAAAGCGTCAATTTTCACAGAATAGTGGTACAGAAAAGGTGAGATCTAGAAGCAGCACGGTTAGTGAGTATGATGCATCTACTAGTTTAAAGAGAAGTGTAACGCAGCATGATCCTATAGAGGAAGCTGATCTTGGTGATGTTGATACCACAGCATCGTAATGAATCGTAAAGGTGGACGGAAAGTTTATACTATTTATTCATAAAGTCTGTATATAGAATACTTATAAAATAGACGCTGAGAAATTTATTTCTCTATCCCATAAAGGCGGTCTAGAACTGACATATAACATAATGAATACATTTGCATTTAATTTACTTCCTGAAGATATATACTAATAAATAGCAAGAGGTACTGCTGGGTAAACCTCACCATCGAACGTTGGCTGCGATTCTGAAGAATTTGGTTAAATTTCAAGTCTAGATTAATTTGCTTTTAGTATATTTTTGAGAAAGATTTTGTGTACTATTCAAAGATCAAAAGTATATTATCACTTTGAATCTTAAAGTGAAAGTGAAAGCCAAGTATTTCAAGGGCTTCGCCAAATTATCGCTTAATGGTCTGCTCTATAACAAAATATTACATAAATCAAGAACCTTTGCTACAGTCAAGAGTTTGTTGTATACTACCGGTAAAAAATTAAATATTCAATAAAAAAAATTAAATTTCTGCAAATAATTCAGAAGAAGAAGAGAATCAAGAAAGCCACTCTTTATTAAATGATGCTTGTTCTACTATATAAACGAATTATATTGTTGGAATACAAAACAGGGCAGACACCAACAATACACTTCAATCTTCTCAACGCATAGAGCGCAAGCACTAAACAGCGACCAGCCAGCCAAATGTATAGCGAATTTTCAAAAAATGAAAAAATGGCTGGGATTTGAAGCATTTTTTTGGGGAAAAAGTAGAGGCAGTGTAAGGATTTTATATGCATGCAATAGTTAAGAAAAGCCATCCCCTGTCTGAAAAGTTGTAAAAGCTGGCTTGCTTTAAGAAGACCAACCCCCCTGCAAATCAGGTTGAACCTGTGCTTATTCTATATATACTTTAACGATTCCTTTGCTTAGATTTATTGCTTGGGTTAAACTTTTCATTCTGTTCTCTTTTCTCTTCATACGTGGAGGTGTTGCCGAGTAGAAGGTATTGCAATACAACTTTTCCTAATAATTCATTTTTCATTAACAAAACAATTTCAATTCTACAATTAATGTTCATATTGCATTTATCATCCTCTTATCAGTAGATTCATTTTCTTTATCCAACTTACAGTCATTCTTTAATATTCATCCTAAGCTCGGCAGCTCATATATCAAACTTAATAAGCTAGCATCATACAACTCATCGCACAGCCAACTCACATATAATCACTTATAGATAATCAATTTAATTAGCATGTCTCAAACACCACCAGCATCACCATTGAATAGCAGTCGTTCTATCTTCACATTGAATAATCCAAAAATTAGAGGTAACCAGGCAACATCCTCTATCTCTTCACAGAAAACTTCAAGAAAATCTTCAAATGATCATGATGATAATAGACCACTCAAAAGATCTTCTTCAATTTCATATAGAATTAATACTCCAGCGAGTATTGAAAGCTCGAGATCAAGCTCGTCTAGTTCCCTCTCCAGTTCAGCTAGAAGATTATTCTTGATGAGAAAGTCCAGCTCAAATAGTAACATATCAGGAAGAATCAAGAATAGAATCTTGAGTACTCCAATGATCAGTAGCCCTACATCAACTAGTGCAAGACCTGAAGTTTTACCTTCAATTGCTGTTCTAGAGCGTATAAATTCTTCAAACTTCCCAAATAATGAACTAATGACTCCAATTTCCATTTTGAAAGGGGAAGAAAACAATGAAGAAGCTGTATTTTTTTCAAAGAAAGAGCTCTTTGGTGTAAGAAAGAATCTCTTGGATGATTTACTGAATTGTCAAAATGAAGTTTCAAAGTTAACACTATTAGAACCAGTTACTTCTCTATCATCAGATGAGTCAATTAGTCCAAAATGCCACAGAATCTTTGAGATTCCCGAGATTGTTGACATGATTCTACGATTTGTTGGTCACGATGATATGAACAAGATTCCAGTAGAAGTTCCACCAGTCCGTAGAAAACCAATGTCTTTTGAACATGCAAAATTAATACATGGAAGTCGAAATGGATCACGAGTATGGTCCAAACAAACACCAACTACATTCTCATCAGCTTTTCCTTCTAGAACCAGTTCAACGAATTCATCAAATTTAAATGAGAATAATATTTTAGCTAATTGTCTCTATGTTAATAAACTCTGGTATCATTTAACAACAGAGATTCTGAGAGAACATATTTATTTTGATAATGATGCTAAACTAATCAACTACCATGATTACAAGACCAATTCTCAAAATATAAATGAAGATGGTGTGCTTATTAAAAGACCAGTAAAATTATCAAGAACTCAAACATTTGTGCTTCATAAGTTAAAGTCAACTGTTACTCAGCGTCATATTAATCAAATTGCAGCAACAATTAATCCAGAAAATTTATCTTGGATTGAATTCTATATTTGTCCAAGATTAAAACCATCATCATGTTTGTTTACCGCTGCTTTAGAGAAACTAGTTGTTCCAGGATCTAAGACTATGCATGATGATTTTTTAAGAGTAATTGCAAAGAGATGCCCAAAGTTGAAAATACTTGATATCCGTGCTTGTGAAATGGTTACAGATTCAGGAATCTATGCCATTGCACAACATTGCCCAGAACTAACCACTTTAAACTGTGGCCGTCATTCTCGTGGTGAATTAGTTTCTGATGTTAGTATCAGTGCTATCATTAATAATACACAGATCAAGACTCTTGGTGTTGCAGGATGTGGTATCACAGATATGGTGATTTGGCAATTAGCATCCGCCAAGGGTCAAACGTTACAGAGATTAAGTGTCAATAACTGTTGGAGATTAACTGATTGGGGATTACCTCAAGTTCTGAAAGGTGATTACTTCAAAACGCTTTCTGTTTTAGAAATCAGAGGATGCGTTAATCTTAGTAATTTTAGATCCGTTGTTGAATTTAAGAAGAGACAATACAGAAGAAAGATCAGTGTTCTTGTTGAAACATGCGAGACTTTAGAGAAGAAGTTGAAGGAAGCTGAACTTGCGTTTGATACGGAAGTCAGTCAGAGAATTTTCAGAGATCTAGCTGGATGGCTCGAGGAAGATAATGATGGTGATGCTGATTATACATCATTAGTTCATCGGGCTCGATCACAATACGTACATTAATGTACAACCTAATTTTTAATGTCAATAGATAATTTTAACTAATAATAAACCTAATTCAGTACTATCGCCAAAGTTTTCATATGTTTATGTATTTTTTTCTTTATATAGGAATGAGATTATAAATATACTTATGTAAAAAGCTTGGAAATTATCAAAACATTGATAATTCATATTAAAAAGATAGAAAAAGCGAATACAAGACTTCAAGATAAAAGTTGAATCTGTTTATAAAAGTGTCCATTCTTAGATTATACCTTAAGCTTCACAGTAAGCTCTGTAACTGGTGAACGGAGTTTCTTTAGAAGCACTAGTGTATACAACATCAATACCTGGAGCAATAAAATAAACAGCACCAGTAAAACATTCAAGTTTGCTTGAATCATCACCTTTAACTTGGATAGTACCTTCACCTTCGGAGACGATCATGATGGATGGACCCTTTAAGGCTTCAACTTCTGCAGAACCCGAAACACCATCAAAGGTTGTTTGTAAGACTGAGAATTCATCGATAGGTGGATCATAAAGGTTGAAAGTAGCAACACCACTGGCTCTTGGAAATTTAGCCGGTTTTAATTTTTGTTCTTCGACATCGTCGTAGGTATAGTTCAAACATGAGACTAAAACATCAACATCTTTGAATTTTGGAGTGAAACCAGCTCTGATAACATTATCGGAAGCGGCCATACATTCCATGATGTCACCAGAAATATAAGCATGAGGATCTTTGGCTTGTAAAAACATAGCTTCACCAGTTTTCAATATACAATGGTTAAGCATTAAACAACCACAGAATAAACCAATATCATTAGGGAATTGAGCATCCATTCTTAAGATCAAGTCAGCTAAGACTGAACCAAAAGTTTCTGGACTAGATTTAGCTCTAGCAACTAACTTAGCAGCAATTGGAGTCATTTCAGATTCTGGAGTATTCATAACTTTTCCAAAGACAGCTTGTAATAATTTCTTGTTAGTAGCATCATCTTTGTTAATTCCTTCATGGAAAGCTTTGGCAACATCTTCACCAACAACTTCAACAAACTCCGGAACAACTTGTAAAAGGTGATCAAGTTGATCTAATGGCTTGAAACCACAGAATGCTTCAAAATCAGTCAAAGCAATGGCCATTTCTGGTTTATGATTATCATCTGGGTAATGAGCTGGGTCAGATTTATGTAGTTGAGCACCTAAAGCTTTATCTGGATGAGCTTGAATGGATAAAACCTTTCTGATAGATAAAACCTTGAATAAAAATGGTAATTCTTGTTTAGAACCAAATTTAGCAACGATATCAGAACCTAAAAATTCTTCTGGGTTGGCTGCAATGATTGAACGGAGGTCTTGTTTGGTTTCTGGGACGATAGCTGGACAAGAAGAGTGAGTACCCATCCATAATTCAGCATATGGTTTAGTTTCATCGACAGTGATGCTTGGGTCAGAAGCTTTTGCAAACTGAGCAACTGCTGAGGTAGATCCTAATTTACCCCAATCGTAGTTTTGGTAACCTGTTTTATTTTCATGTTAATACTTCTGTAACGTTTCTCACCATTTTGTAGCTACTAAAATTCACCTTGACATGGGCCATCCTGATGAAATCTACTTATCACTTTCCGGGCATTTTTCAATTTTTTTTCTTTTTCTGGATGCTCATTTCAAAGTGGAACAGCATGAAAATCTCGAAAACCAAGCATGAAGTTGGCTTGTACCAACAGCCCAATGGTTCATTATTATAGCTCATGGAATTCACAGTGTAGCCTACAACAAGGCCCTCGACACTGTCTCCCATACTACCGCTGGGGAAAAGAACTGAGAAATTCAAGTAGCACAGCAGCAAAAACTGTCAAATAAAGATTTAAACTTACCACCAAGGACACGAAATAATTTGGCTGACATAGTGTGTGAATTGTATGAGAAATAGATATGACTATCTGCTTGTATGCTGAGGTATGTTTCTCTCTGAGTGTGAGTCTACAG
Organism: Wenyingozyma methylovora; assembly: GCA_030570175.1. Taxonomy (NCBI): domain Eukaryota; kingdom Fungi; phylum Ascomycota; class Pichiomycetes; order Pichiales; family Pichiaceae; genus Wenyingozyma; species Wenyingozyma methylovora. Next base: position 460,395 of record JAJLVC010000001.1, on the reverse strand, counting down.
TCAAATAAAGAAGAGAAAAGAAAAGCAAAAGAGAGAATAGAAAAGGGGATAGATAAATGTCAATCCCAAAAGTAAACACTTTTGATTAATACAATTTTAGAATATAAAGATTTTCTCGCGGTTTGTAAGATTTACGTGCGATAAAAAAGAAATTACGCTGAAAAAAAACGTGGCCGGTTTCAGAAAAAGGATTATCCGTAATTTTTCCGGTAGGGGCAAGTGGGGCTGTTTGTTAGTCATTACGGTTTCTGCTGGTTTTAATTGGCCCTGCTGGTTCACATGTGCATCTATGGTACCTTAAATACTTCAAATTAAGGTTGTAGATCAAACTGTTTCAATCCGTCTCGATGGTTCATATATTAATTAGTGAAATTGTTTATATATACATGATGTATACATACTAGGTGGATGACTATGTAGTATAGCTAAACTCTCTGTATAACTCTGTGTGTGTTTGTGAAATTGATCTCTCCGATTACTTGCCAGTACTACTCTTTTTGAAAGCAAATTTCGGTATGTTTGTAAAAGAAGCACCTCTTGAGTGTGAAGCAGATGAAGGTGTAGACATTGATGACTGATTTATATTTGTAGAAGATGATGTTCTACCAAGCATTGAAAATGTGTTCCCAGTGGATCTCGTTCTAGTCACAGCTGGCCTGGTAGGTTTCAAAGTCAAGTTTCTTAAACTGTTATTGCTATGTCGTCCCAAACTTAAATGTGGTTTTGGGGTATCACTAGGTGATTGTGACATTCCAAAAGCACCAACATCCAATCTACTATCTGAATTAGTTGAAGTATTTGTAGCATTTTCTGAACGTGGTGTAGATACTGATCCACTAGAGGTAGGTCTCGAATTAGGTAATGATGAAGGGAGAGGTGAAGTTGATCTAGCGCTGGATTCATTATTCTCTGATATGCTATTGCTAGATTCTGGCTCACTATCGTTATGGTGGTTTTGAGAATCTAAAATTCTTGACATCAAGTAATCTGCTAATGCTCTATCCTCACCAGTGTTATCTAGTACCCTGGGCAAGGACGTTGAAGCTGAAGGAGCAGTGGAACTTGGATCTGATTCAATGTAAAGTGGCGCTGGCTCATCATCGTCAACATAATCTTCATCGTATACATTATTGTAAGAAGGAACTTCTGATAATCTAGTTGAATCTAAAGGTGGACTGGATAATGCAACATTTGAATTTACACGAGATAAGAATTGGAATGCAGGAGAACCAATTTGTAACCCTGAATTAGGACACCATGCTGGTGTAGCGTCATCATGAACCACATCAGAAGATCTTCCAGGAGCAATATCAAAATAAGAAGGCGTTTGTGCACCAGAACTAAGTCTCGGTGACATATAACCAGTTGGACTTAACATCTCTGGAGTAAACAAAATATCACGCTCACTATCTTTATAAGAGGGTAAAAACTCTTCAGTCTCACCTTGATCATCATCTTCTGGATCAAAACGACCACCGTATTCATATGATGGATCGACGTGTATTTCTTGCTGTTCACGACGATGGTGGTGATGATGGTGTGGTCTAGTTGCTCCATCTGGAGATTGCGCGCGCTGCCCATTATCAATAATACCAGATGATATGTTTGTTGATGATCCTTGATTTGAAGAAGTATCATTTGAGAAGAATTCAGGTTCAGTTGGAGTTGTTGCTGATGACGTGCTTTCAGCGGTTGTTCCGAAAATGACAGTATGTCCCACTTTGAATCTAACTCTACCACTTGTATCAACATATGCATTTCTACCAACAACCATATCCTTCGGTGATATGTAAAGAACGATAGGTAACTTGGATTTAACTTGACTTGTATGGCCATCTGGATTAATCAAATTGATATTCAAAATTAACTTATGTCTAATCTTAATCAACTCATCTTTGGCAGTACAATCTGGAGAACATTGTTTCAATTTTTTTGGGATCATAATCTTAGCTTCTAATGACCACCTATCAGCGTTTAATTGATCCATAGAAACTTCAGGTAATTCACATTTATAAACAACTTTTTCATCTTCGAACAGTTCTCCACGAGAACCCTTCAATACAAAGTACTGTTGAATAGAAGCTGTCATTTTACCTAGTTTCAGCCCCTTACATAATGGAATAATGAGAATATGAATCTTGGTCTTACCGCCAATAGGAACTGCTTTTCTTGGAATTCTAACTTCATATTGAATCTTACCTGGCCATATATTTTCAATAGAACAATCTTCATTTAACACAATATCAGAAGGAGCAGGAGTACGAAAAATTCTTAAATATTTATATGCTGTAACTGGATTTTTCACTGGCTTAGCTGGCTCCATCTTAGCTGCAAAATGATATAATATGGCTCCACATTGTAACCCTTCAATAGTTTCTGCAATATTTCCAGGTAAAAATACGTGGAATGGTAATGAGAAGTTCCCCTTTGGCAACTTATAGTATACATTAGAGCCTTTATTCTCCTTAGGAAATGGAGTTTCACCCGTTGGAATAGATTCAGTAAACTCAATCATAGCTGGCGTAGTACTTCCACTTCCAATAATGCTACTATAACTTCCTAGTTTCTTCAATTTAGGTTTACTCTCAGATTTGCTTAAACTAAGACCAACATCTCTTCCTCCAGATATTAAATTTTCCTGATCTTCAGGTCCTCTTTGTATCAATAATTCATTCAACGCAGCTGTAACTCCATGTAAATTGCTTTCAACATTGAAACCTGATGGTTGACCATAATCACCAACTAAAATCTTACTTTCTTTGCTGGTGAGCAAATTGTCCCATTCACATTTCAGTATTACCCTTTCTTCTTTGACTGCATTAGCGCTAAATGATTTTAAAGATTCATGATACGTCTCTAAGAAGTCTAATTTATAGATTCCCTTCAGCTGTAAACTAACTTTTTTCACAATAGCTGGCTCAGGTAATACGAAAACCACATGTCCAGAAACCATCACTGATGAAGCTTCCTGTGGAGATCCCTTTATAACAAGAACATTTTTATGCTGAGATTGAATTCTTATATCAAATAAGGTCGGTTGAATGTTGTTACTACTCCCGCTACGCCCAAACTGAAACATTCTTCAACTTTTATGTGATGTGATATACTCTGTGCTTTTGTATATGTTGTATGATTAATCAAAGATTAGGAAGAATTAGGATTGGAGTAAGAGCAGTATGTACGAACTGAATGTCCTATCTGTGTTTTATCTTAGAAACGGCTGAAGTGTCCCGTGATGCGGAATTATGACAGGTATTATGATAAATAAACTGAGCGTATGTGTCAGTGCTTTGAATCAACGGCGTGATCGAGCAGATAAATAGTAAAGTCAATCAACAACAATCTATTCTAGGATCTATGTGAAGTTGCTGCAAAAAAAAACAACAGAAAAAACAGAGATAAAAACAGGGAAAGGGGTTGACAAAGCTAAGAGAAATTTCTCCAGATTTTAAAATAGAGTCTAATTAAACAGTACCACCAAAAGCTCTCTCGATGTGATGTCAAAGAAAAAATTTAGAATTTAAAGCAAGTGCTCCGATAATTTAATTTGTATGATAACGTCATCTGCCAGTATGGGCAGTGTCACTTAGATTTATTTAGATTAGATTACTATATATAATGGGAAGAGAGGTTCGTTCACTCTTCCAGCTTGTACTGCTTCAGGAGCACACACTCACCACCCTTTTCAAAGCTGGGTAAGTTATAAACGTAAAAATTACCATCGGTAGTAGCAACAGAAACGGTTGAATTCAAGCTGTTTATCGAGACTATAGATTCAACTACAGCTTGATTGTGCACATGTTCTTCCAATTTAGGACCAGATTCGGAACCACTGATTGATGCTGATATAGAATTTGGCAGCTTTATGAATGCATAGTCTCTTTTTGGATCAATTATCGAGGAAACTTGCATAGGGAGGTAATCATTGACTTTTCCTCTCACATTTTTAGTGATAGCGGCTGTAGAGTTCCAAACAAATCCAGTAAGAGCCTTTGTTCTTCCTCCCAAGAACCCCACTGAACTATGCTGTTCGCTCGTTGTAGAGTTAGATTTCAATATCTTGTCTAGTTCCCTATTTTCTTCTTCTGTGAGTGTTGTTTCTGGAGGCAGTTCACCTGGCTCTAATCCTTCGGGCCTTGCCACGCTATTTGAAGCAAATGCGCCATTGACTGGATCAGCAGTAGATGTAGCGGACACATCAGCAGATGGAGGTGGTAGATCATGCTCCGAAGATAAACTGATTCCAGAACTGGTAGAAGCTGATCTTTTATTTGGTTGAAAATCAATTATACTTGCATTATTGGTACCATCTAACTTGAAGAAATGAACAGTACCAGTGTTAGATGAGCAGCAAAGTATTGTGTTTTCAAGGTTGAAACTCAAACAACAAATGGTAGCACTATATGAGCCTCTTCTGAACTCGTAAAGTTTCTTACCATCACGAACTCTGAAAACTCTAATGATAGTACCTTTTATAGAAGATGTAGCGAGTAATGTACCATCCTTTGACAATGCTATCTTTTGTAATGGAGATTTATGGGCTTCTATCAAATTTATTGGCTGAAGGTTTAATGCATCGAATAAGACAACAGTCCCCGAAGATGAATTCATCTTAGAATTAGAAGATTTACGACCCTTTTTATCCCTACCAATACGTGGCTGTTGAATATCATTATGAGCACTCTCCACTGAATCAGTCAAATCAGAATTGTCAAATGTGGTTGAGTATGAGGAGTTATTGCTATCAGGTGATGGAAATGCCAAAATGGATGCATCATTTGAGCTTAATTCTGCAATTGCTGCAGATTTTGAGTGCATTTGCACTTCAATTGTATGCAACATCTTCATACATGCTACATCATGAATACAGATGTAATCATGTAATACCACGATTAGTCTCTTCCTGTTCAATTTAACAAATAATATAGAACTTGAGAAAGTTAAATCACAAATTACCACTTTCCTCTTCGTATTTATAATCTTAACTTTTCTTTGTGACGTGGATGGTTTGTCGCCTAAACCAACAACAGCAATGAGTGATGTAGAAAACAGCATCTCCACAATTGATGCACCTCCATCATCTGTTTTGTTGAAACATTCACCAAAGGGATCACAGTTGTAAACTTTGTAGTTTTTCTCAAAACCAACAGCCAAACAGCTATAGTCTTGGTTAAATGAGAGTGTTTTGACTTTTTGCTGTACCAAAGACATGTTGATATTGGGAAATAATTATTACAAGCACGAGATGATGCTAAATGCTGATTGAAGTAATATACTGGGGTTGTTATTGCTTGTTTTCGGAAACGTAAACTACAGCAAAATGAAAATATGGAGCACACAATTAAGTTCAATGGGAGGTAATAGCTTATTGATAGAACCTTCGTTGACTATAGCTACAAGAGACTTTGATGTAAAGGAGATATTCAGTCTGCCAACGTCGATATATAGGGTACAAGATTGGTTTTATCTATAGCTGCAATTGCACCGGGCTATTAATTTATTACTTATGGTCTCAGGTGTTCAAGTCGATTTTAGCTACTTCGATCCAACCTCTTTAAGATCCTTTTGTAAGACGTTTAGAAGGTATAAGATATATGAGTATCAAATAATTACGTTATATTATGATAGCCATATAGCGATATTATATACATATTTTGGAAATAAAAAGATATGAAAGAAATAGTAAGGGTTAATTACATATTTTTTCTAATATTTTCCATATTGATCATATGTCTAGCCATTAATTGAGCTCTTAAATCAGCTGCAGAAGTTGGCCTTTGAAATAATTGTGAAGATTCTAAACCATCGTCGGACCTGATAACTGAACCAATAGACATGAAAAGGGCAAAGGTACCAGCTGAACCAGCAATATATTGACCTAAAGTGTTCATTATACCGTTTGGTGCACCATTTTTAAGAATAGCAACACCACCGAACATAAGACCGGTGACAACACCAACTGAACCCTGTAGTATAAAAATAATGTTAGTTCATGTGTCTTAAGTGGAAAGGCAAGAACATGTTTCAAACTAGCGGGAGCCGGCTTGAAGAATAATCATATTTTCTTAACTTACACCCATGAGGAGACCCATCTTAAATTTGTCAAAATTAGATTGTGGTTGACCGTATTGCACGTGTTGTACTGGAGGCATTTTGTGATTTGTTTAAGAAGTATAGCGTTAAGATAGTATCTGAAGACAGAAAGACACCGACTGATAAGTCATTCTTCTCTTCAAGTAATCGATGGATGTGGAAAAATCTCTTACAAAAAAGTGTGTGCGCCAATGAAAAACAAAAAATCAATCAGCCACTTTAGAAGAATTTACTCCGCCACACACATCCTAACATTTTCAAATTTCCACTCGCCGAAAAAAGAATACACGTTGAAACAAAATATCGATTCAAGACACAAAGTCAACCTGGAGATTCTACTAGATCTGAGTCACTCCTTCCTACATATTTTAAAGAATAATTACGTTGGACTCTATCCATAATCACTCGTACGATGGATCAACAGAAGATGGCAGCTATGCAACAATCAGGTCCTGCTACCGCCGGTGGTCCAAGACCTGGTCAACCACAGCAACCACAACAGAAGAATCCAATCGCTGTTTCAATTGCTAACTTTTTAAGAACCAACCCAACTTTAAAACAAAGGACAGGTTTACAAATTGCATCTAATGTTAATGCCGATTTCTTCAGATACAAGAGATGTATAAGAGCATTACTTAGCGAAGACTATGTTAAATATCGTGCTAGTAAAGCTAAGAAAATTCAATTACCGGAGATCAAAGATAATCAACAAGCACAACAGATTTTTATTTTAATGATTCAGAACCAATTAATATTACCAGTTAAGAAGTTGAGGACAATTGAAGCAAGACAGAAAAAAGATCTGAAGATAATCAAAGGTACTCCATGTTTAGAACCAATCCAAAAAGCTGTTCTTCAACCTGATGAATACTTCATCTGGAACTATTCTCAACCTAATCCATTCTTAATTGTTTATTCTATACTTGGTTTGATTGCCGTCTTTACTGTAATCTTGTTCCCATTATGGCCTTTCTGGATGAGAAAAGGTGTTTGGTATTTGAGTACTTGTGCTCTTGGCTTAATTGGTTTATTTTTCGGAATTGCTGTTGTAAGATTAATTTTATATATCGTCTCAATTATTGCATTACCTAAAGAATTTTGGCTATTTCCAAACTTATTTGAAGACTGTGGATTTGTGGACAGTTTCAAGCCTTTATACAGCTGGACTGATCCTTCAGCATCTTCTAAGAAGAAGAAATCATCAGCATCAAAACCATCAACAAAGACTACACCAAGTGCCGCTACTACTTCTCAATCTCAAAAATCAGCTACAAAAAGCACAACTACTTCAAGAACTCCGCGTGCAGCTACATTAGAAGAAATCGAGTAAGTCTCTTCTTCTATCACTGTATAATTCACTTACATACAACCACAAAAATACATATATTACATACACACATTCCTATAGCACGCTGTAAGTTTATCCATCCCTGTCGAAATGAGACTACCATTTTCATTTCTCGCACCGCACATGGATCTTTTTCCTCTGATCATAATAACCATTGCTCTTCGCATATAAAAGACGATTGCTTCAAGTTTTCCAGTTCCAGTAAACAGACAGTCAACACGACAAGTATTCTAAGATAAGATGGTATTTTCCTTGAAGGCTAAGATTGGGCTTGGTATCTTAGCGACGTACACCACTTATACTAGTATAATATATCTTGGGACTCAGATCGAGATCAGGAAAAGAGATAAAGAGTATCAGACTGCCATTAAAGACATCATAGAGAAGAGCTCCAAAGCTCAAAATAAGAAGCAAGATGATTCAGATTTTGATAGAGAGATAAATATTCCAAATAGATTTGAGATCTTGTCCGTCTTTGGTAGATTTGAAAATCCATTCCCTGAATATAGACCCCAAACTCTGTTTGAATTTTTCTTGACAAGATTTCTAGAGTTGTTCGAAGGTAAGAGCAGAGGAGGCGCTTTGAAGTCCAGCACTGAGTTGAGAGAATTATTGCCTATATATAAGCCCGATCTAGAGTTGCTCCATAAAAATGCCAAATCAGTTTTCCATTCATCTGAAGAAGAAAACTTACCAAAGCTGGAAGATCGACTAACTTTCACTTGGTTAGGTCAAAGTTGTTCTGTACTCCAGTTGTCCAACATAACCTTTTTAACTGATCCTCTTTTTGAGAATTATCTTGTTAGTAAGGCTCTAGGACCAAAAAGAATAACACCGAGTCCTGCAAATTTATCTGAGTTACCTAAACCAGATTTTGTTCTAGTGTCTCATGATCACCCAGACCATTTAGAAGAAGAATCTATCAAAAAGATTGGTAACTCATCCACATGGATTGTTCCTCTCGGAGTTAGAAGATTTTTGGCAAAGAGAGGTATTTCAAATGTAATTGAAATGTCATGGTGGGATAGAGTACCTATCAAGACCTCAACTTCAAACTCAGATGATAAATATGAAGTTGTATGTTTACCTTCGATGCATTGGTCAGGAAGATACATGGCTGACTCTAATTCAACTTTATGGTGCTCGTTTATGATCTTGAAGAATGGTAAGTCTATATTTTATCATGCTGGTGACACAGGCTACTCATCTGAGCTATTCAAATTCATTGGTGAAAAATATGGGTCAGTGAAGTTATCAATGTTGCCAATTGGTCAGTATTGTCCACAATGGCACCAAAAGCCAAGACACATATGCCCTGATGAAGCTTGCCAGATCATGAAAGATTTGAATAGTCACAAGATTGTAGGCGTTCATTGGGGAACTTTCATACTTAGCAGCGAAAATTTCATGGAGCCCAAGAAGAAGCTGGAGAAAATTGCAAATGAAAGTGGTAAGGTCAATGATATTATTGTTCCTGAGTTTGGTAAAACTATAGTAATGGATATGAGTACTATGGTTGACCAAAATGATAAATTTGAAGAGGTTAGAAATGGTAATTGTAAAGTTTATAGATAGTTATTACTGTTTCTTGAGATTAAATTATATGTATATATAAACACACATCTATATAGTAACACAAGTTTTATGAAGTCACGATAAAAAGTTTCATTATTTTAAGGAATTGGCACACTCTACAAATTCATCATATATTTCTTTTTTCATGGGGTATGTATGGTCACCATCAACTGGGAATGTACCTTGTTTTACCTCACTTCCATATTGATTGATTCCTTTCACCCCTTCTTCAAATAAATTCCCATACTTCTTTACAAACTTAGCAGAAGGGGCGTCTAACATATTGAGTAAATCAGCTTGTACAAGTACTTGACCACTTGTAGAGTGACCTGCACCTATACCTATAGTCGGTATATGCAAATTCTCAGTTATATATTGTGCAAGCTTAGATGGAACACATTCAAGTACGATCATGGAGGCACCTAAATCTTGTAAGAACAACGCCTGTTTATAGATATCCAATGCCGACTGCACACTTTTACCTTGTGATTTGTATCCACCTAATGCATTAAATCTCTGTGGCTGCAAACCTAAATGACCAGTAACGGGTATACCAACTTGAACGAGTCTTTTAATTTCCGCTTCATATTCAAACGCACCTTCAATTTTAATAGAACCTATTTTACCAATCTTCATTAACTTAGTTGCAGACTTAACGCACTGCTCAACACCTGATTCAAATGAGCCATATGGTAAATCCGCTATTATGAAACTGCGCTCCACTCCTCTGGTAACAGACTTACATGCATAATAAAATTCGTCAAAGTCTATCTCTAAAGTTGATGGATAACCTTTGGACACCATAGCGAGAGAATCACCGATAAGAATTGCATCTGTACTTGGAGCACTATCCGCCCATCTTGCTGTTATATAATCATGTGCTGTGACTACCGTTATAGGCTTCTTCTCTTTGTAAAGTTTGTTAATGGTGCTTAATGAATTTTGACGTATTGTTGAGTGAGAAGAGTATCTCCTGAAATTCACGGAGAACTGATTCTTCACTGTTGGAGTTACCAAAGAAAACATTATGAGGTAATGATCTGTAACTTTCCAATCAACGTATAGTGTTAATTGCTATACCAACGAACGGTAAATAGGAGTCCTAATAATTTTTTATCTCATCGATGATATCTTGACCAATTTTTTATTTTCTTCACCTCGAGAGGTTCTAGCGATTCGTATATCTCGCTAAATATTTTCTCAAAACTAAAGTATAGGCAAAGGGAAGCAATATGTATTAGCACACTATATATATATACATATATCTATATACTAGATTAAAGTCCAGAGTACTCAAACTTATACGCTGTAGGAAGTTTATCCTTCAACGCATGGACATCCAACTTAACATTTTCTAATTCATTGTTATTAAATACATTAGGATGCATTTCCATATTTTTCTTTCTTGCAGACTGAATAACATATTGTAGAGATTTATGCTGATCATCACAAGCTCTAGTAGCAATGTGTGACTGTTCAAGTGCTCTTCTAAGAAACTCATCTATCAAAGTTGAATTCAAAGTTGAGTTATCAAGTTTCGCAGTGATACCTTGCAAATAAAGCACCATAGCACCAAGCATTGGAGAAACTGAAACTATATCTTTCAAATCTTGTTCTGGAATTTCATAAAACTCATCTACTTTCTCATCAAGAATGCAATATCTTATAACATCAAGTGTTCTTTGAAGTAATATATCGCGTTTTACAAAACTTGAAGTAACTAAGAATTCAAATTCTTTTAATAAATATCCTCTATCGGATAATAATTTTCTATATTTGTCAATATATGTTTCATATTTTGGTGTATCTTTGAATTTGTTACCCAACAATTTCATTTGTTCAGTTTCTGATACTTTCAAAACCAGTAAGTTAAGAGTACTTGTACGATATAACTGATTGAACATGTCTTTGGATTCAAATAAATGTCCACCAATACCGGTAATCATTTGATGAAAGGTAACATATACATCATCTTTGAAAAATTTGTCACCATTTAATTCATTTTTAATTGATGAACAAAGCTTTCTGACTTTTAAATAATAAAATTCAGCTTTTTGTAGTTGGTTTTCATGATGATAGTAAAGACCATATAAAAAATATATTTTAGCAACTAGTGGATGATAGATTACTAGCTCCTGTGAAGAAAATTTACCTAAATCATAATCACTCACGAATTTTCCTAATCTTGTATCTGGATCAAGAATCTTTTTGAGTGACCAATTTTCAGTTTGAAAATTACCAACTGCTTGATAATAACCAATCATTACTGATAAATAATTTAGTCTTAACTTTTTTTCTTCTGCTTGGATATACGACATACTTTGAGCATTTTCACCAAGTTTTGGTTCTAATTCTGTAGCAATGTACTTATTACAGATTTCAAAGATTTTCCTACTTCTACATCCGTTATCCCATTCCTTGACAACATAATACACACCAACAAGGAAATAGAAAACTAAACGAAATTCATTTTTTGAAAGCCATTTGATTTCAATTGGAATATCCACTATTTCTTCGTTTACTTTTGATTGAATATTGATTTCAAAGTTACCACTGACATCATGTTGAACCCATAATTTGTCCTGATTATCTTTTACAGTTTTGAGTAAATCTTCAACTTCTTGAATTGTTTTCTTGCCATTGTTCATGTCACTTTGTTGAATACATAAGTTTAAATATAAAAGTTTGGTCATAAGCTTAAATTGCATTGGTAAACCCACAGAAAATTCTGGATAAACTTTCTGTGATTCAATTAATGTATAACATTTCTTCATTGCACTGACATTATCACCCCTGCTGAGAATGTGATACACCTCATATATGAGGCAAAATTGATACATTATGTAATTGTTTTCATTCAATCTTGTCGAGAAGTAATGAGACACTTCTTCCAAAGATTCAGTCAATTGAGTCAAGTTAAAAGACATACCAAAATATTGCAACTTGATAAATTTGAGAACAAACTCCAGCTCCAACATCCCATAATCTTGGGCATCTTTTATAATTTTATTGAGAAAGATTGCACTGGATTTCTTATTGGTGTTTTTTTTGTAGTTTAGTTGAAAACACAATATTTCTAATTTAATCTTTGTAATCGATAACTTGTATCTAGTAGCTAATGCAACTGCTTTACTTACATGTTCTAATGCAAAATCCATGTTCTCAGTTTCTGTGAAGAGTAATAGCCCAATCTTGTAGCGAATAAATATTTCAAGATGGTGATCAAATAAATCATCATATTTCTTTAATAAGATTAGCAAAGAACCAATAGATGCTTTGATAAGTCTGTGATATTCATTTGTTCCTGTAGCAGTTGCAAGAGCTGCCATACTTGATGAGTGAGCTTTAATGAGGAACTTTTCACTTGCATTCAATAAAAGCTTGATTTCTCTACCCTCAGGAGACTCCTGATTGATGATCTTGTACACTTCAGTAGATGTAGCATCGACAATCTTAGTACTATTAAGTATAGCATTTGATAATTTCTTGGAATTTAACTTCTTAGGAAGCTCAGAAGAATCCATTTTATTATGAATTGGAGGTGAATGTTTCTCAGGAAATCGTATTTGCTGTACATGTTGAACATTATGTGAGACGTTTTCCTTCTCAGAGGACAGTAAATTTCTTTTCTTAGGTGATATTATTTCTTCTTTCTCAGGAGATTCCGTACTCTTTCTCTTAGGCGGTTGAATTAGCCGCCTAACTGGGAATTGCTTCTCTTGTTTCATAGGCGATTGAACATGTTTTTGAGGGGACTCAGTGATTGATTTCCGAAGTCTCAGTTTCAGCCTCTCAGGTGTTGATGGCTCATCTCCTTGTATTTCAAGCTGTGCTTCTGGATTTTTATACTGCAAAGGGCCAAGCAACAGCTTCTGAGGTGTTTCACCCTGTTTCTTTGGTGATATTGGTGATTTAGGTGTTGATGGTTTAATTTGTTTCCTTGGTGATGTTGATGATGATGGTTGCACTTGCTTTTTAGGAGATCTAGAATGCCTCTTCTTTGTACATTCCTCCGCTTGAGCCTTTACCAATTCTTTTTCTTCTTCTGATGATAGAATTTCGATTATCTCTTCCTCTGGTACTTCGAGCCTCATCTTCATTGGAGATGTAGAAGATATACGTTTTGGAGATATGTTCCGTATCTCTGCGCTTGTGAGAGAACTGTCACGAAACGGATCATCTGAATTGAGACCATTAGTTGTTGAAGATTGCCCAGACCCGGTCATTGTCAGTTCCTCTATCCTCTAAGCCCTTTGATCTGTGTGAATAACAGTAATATATATATATATATATACACTATGATAATACTTGCATGTATTCAGATCAGTTCTGATCAGGAGTGATACTTAGAACATTTTGAATGCTATAATATTACATAATCACCAAAAAAATAGTCGTGTTAACAAAATCGACGCAACATTTTTTAGATCTTTCAAATGGCAATTTCTCGAAATGGTACAGTTTTTCCAACAAGTATAAATACTCGCACAATTCCCCCATCTTCTAAAATTTCAAAAATTGTAAAATTAACATCTACGTCACGTGATTATTCCAATTTGTCAAAAAAATTTTGATATCTCATTTCAGAAGAGTATATATAATAATATAAAATTCTTGGAATATATATACACAATATACTACTACTTATAGTCACATTTGAAGAGTCATTCAGTTGAACATCTTCTATCCCAGGCAGTATTTTATTATTTGTACATTAGAATCATAAATCATACGGATTTATTCTATATATCTCTATTTACAAAGGAGAACACTTATACACACATACACACATTTTTCTTTTCCCCTTTATACATCTTATAATTGTATCGCATTCTTTTTTATTCTTGTATTATCTTTTACGCTAAAAAAAATCCAAATCAAATAAAATAAACAAAAATGGATTCATTAAAACTACCAACAACCGCTGCTCAAGCTAAAGTTTTTACTTCTAATGGTTCACTTGCTTACCCAATGAGTCAAACCGATATGAAAGAAGACCCTCTTCTATCAGATGCACAATCTCATGGTATTGCAGTCAAATCTGAACCACAACATTTCAAACAAGAGCAACGCTTAGAAAAAATTGATGTCAATGAAATCAATTCAAATGAAGCTAATACTGCAGATGATGCCGCTGCATCAGGTATAGTACCAACTTTACAAAATATTGTTGCCACAGTTAATCTAGATTGTCGTTTAGAATTAAAAACTATTGCTTTACACGCGCGTAACGCAGAATATAATCCAAAACGTTTTGCTGCTGTTATTATGAGAATTAGAGAACCAAAGACAACTGCTTTAATCTTTGCTTCTGGTAAAATGGTTGTTACTGGTGCAAAATCCGAAGATGATTCAAAGTTAGCTTCTAGAAAATATGCAAGAATTATCCAAAAATTAGGTTTCAATGCCAAATTTACAGATTTCAAAATTCAAAATATTGTTGGCTCTTGTGATGTTAAGTTCCCAATTAGATTGGAAGGTTTAGCTTTCTCACATGGTACTTTCAGTTCTTATGAACCTGAACTTTTCCCAGGTTTAATTTATAGAATGGTTAAACCAAAAATTGTCTTACTGATTTTTGTTTCTGGAAAGATTGTTCTTACAGGAGCTAAACAAAGAGAAGAGATATATAAAGCTTTTGAAGCTATATATCCCGTGTTGAGTGAGTTCCGTAAATCTTAGAGTTTTATAGTATCTATTTATCTAATATAATCTGGCACAAAGTATGACAACTTAAATGGAAAACTGTACCTTACTGTATGTTTGAGCACTGTAGCAAGACAGTACATTCGCCAAGTGATTACGTAATGGTTGAGATATTTGCTTATAGTAAAATGATGAGTGAAGTTGTTGATGTGAATCAAATACAATATCTTCTTGACTCCAGTTAGCCAACAGGCATGCACAAAACCATATATATTCTCTTACAATTGTTAAAAAGCGCAAACACCTCTGTTTCGGCTTCTCCTCCATATAAAATTGTTGCTTTGCTTGCACGATCCGCTCACTGCACTTTTTTTTTTTTTTTTTTCTCGCAGAATTTACTAAGACAATTTTATCTGAAACTATTTGCCAGTTGAATTTAACAACATCAACAAGCATTTTATTCTCTTGTAATCATTCAAAACTACTTATTGATAACTCAGAGACACTTATATTTACCTGGTTTTCAGATTCATACTTTCATATTTGTTCATTTCGAGAGCTAATATAGTGGAAATTATCATTTTGCTGTTTTCCCATAGTTAAGAGAGTGTGCCTTCACATATACTATATTTAGAGTGACCTGTTTTGAATCATCTTCAAAATTATAAGCATCACATAACTGTGTTTTATTATCACATCTATCAATTTAAGGTCGATAATATCTGTGGCATCCACTAGTACTGGTGCCATAGCTCATAGGTATACGTATTCTTGTGATATATAAAGTGTTTGCATACATTCATTTATAAATTTATCTATTTTGCTTCCCCTCTAACAAATTTGAATACCACCATTATTATGCCTGAAAATATCAAACCAGAGAAATCAACAAGTGACTCAGAGGACCCAAGCGAAAAATATGTTTCGGCAACAACTCCAATATTGACAACTGGATCGAAAGATGAAAACCCTCCACGTCCAATTTTGTTCAAAAAGGAATCAAGTTCAAAATATTCCCATTTACCTCCATTAAATACAGCCGATGTTTCACCAAATAAACCAACTAGTGTCATATCTCCAACTGGAAATACTCCTGCATATACTCCTACACCAGCAACAGCTGTGCAAAGCGCTATACTGAATACCCCCATGTCTGCTTCAAATAGTTCTCTACAATTACATGATTTAAATTCAGTCGCAATGAAACCGACAAGTAGCTCTATTTCATTTCAAGTGCCAGCAGCTGGGTTGAAACATCGTGGATCAATTAGCGCTCGTCCTTCTCAGGTCAACATTTCCAAGACAGCTGCTTCATTGTTAGAATCTCCGGCAGCTGGTGTTCCTAGTCCTAGATTGCCTTCAGGTGGTCAGAATCCAACAAATCAATTGGCTGCATTATTATCTCACGAAGCTGCTATATCTTCCACATCGCATGCGCATGCACATCCTGTACAAAGTCTTCATCAACATGCTATCAATAATAATACACAACAACATATTGCTCAGCAACAACAACACAAAGATGATACAAGTAGTGAAACATCAATAGGCAGAGGTAACTCAGGTGATCATTTTCAATTTTCTGTTCCAAGACAACATGAAGCTCGTGCACTTAGCGCTGCCTCCAATACTAGTTCTGCTAACTCATCTCATGCTTCACCTAACTTAGATGGCGGTGAATCAGGTAAAGCATCTCCACTCTCATTCAATTTACCTCATCATAATCATCCATTACAACATTTTAGTTTTCCATCAGAGGCATCAACTCCTGTATCCGCTTTATCATCAAATGGAAGTGTGGTACAAAAACCTGCAACTCCAGTACCAGTCAAGAAGAAGGTTACAGCTACACCAAAGGCTGTTGTGTCTACACCAAAAGGTCCAATTGTGCCATTTACCCAATATTTAAGTAAAGAAGATGACGAGAAGATTCATATTCTTATAGGTGCAACAGGAAGTGTTGCTACAATTAAAATTCCAATGATAATCGATAAAATCTTCAGCATTTATGGTGTAGATAAAGTATCTATTCAATTAGTTGTCACTGAAGCTGCTGAACATTTCTTGAAAGGTCTGAAATTATCAACTGAAGTTAAAATATGGAGAGAAAATGAAGAGTGGTCAAATCCAATGACTAGACCAGGTGACCCAATCTTGCATGTTGAATTAAGGAAATGGACTGATATTTTCTTAATTGCTCCATTATCAGCTAATACTTTGGCTAAAATATCTAACGGTTTAGCAGATAATTTATTGACTTCCATTGTACGTGTATGGAATCCAACAATTCCTATAATTGCCGCACCAGCAATGAACACTTTTATGTATACTCATCCAGTAACTAAGAGACAAATGAACATCATACAAGAAGATTTCAAATACATTGAAATTTTAAAACCAATTGAAAAAGTCTTAGTCTGTGGTGACATTGGTATGGGTGGTATGAGAGAATGGAGTGATATCGTTGATGTTTTAGTTAAGAAGCTTAAAGTGATTCAAAAGGAGAAGAAAGCTGCTGCTGCTGCATCTGCTATTTCTGTAAAGTCCTCTGGAGACGAAAGAGAAAATGAAATAAGTAATCCAGTCTCTGGAACAGTTGACACTAGCTTGGGAAAAGAGGAAAATGATGCAAATGACGAGGATGAGGACGAAGATGATGAAGATGACGAAGATTATGATGATGAAGATGATGAAGATGAGGACGATGACGATGACGATGACGATGACGATGAAGACGATGAAGATGAAGATGAAGATGATGAAGACGACGATGATGAAGAGAATGACGAAGATGAAGAAGAGTTAGGTAAACTGACACTCAAATCTGTAGGAACTCCACCACCAAAGCAGAAATCAATTATTGACAAAGGTCTCGAGTACCCACTTGATTCTTCTTCCACTAATGAATATATTGTTGCTGCGAGAAAGGCTGCCGAAGAAGATGAAGAATTCGCTTACGATTCCAAGAAGTCCAAAAGTATGGATGATGTATTATTCGAATCAGATGACTAAGTATTCAATTCTCAATGTATCTCTGTATATCCCACTCTTTTGATGTTTAACCATTGTTCAATTCTTTCCTTCATATATTTGCATAATTATTTATTCGCTATATAGCATTAATGTATGATTTATACTATATATTGTACTAGTTTTATTACCAGGAGATTACATGTTTTAAGTAAGTTTGTTAAAATTCAAATGGCAGTTTGAGTCGCTCACGTAACTGAAATGTAAACAAAAAAAGTTATACGCATTAGTTCTCATGCGTACTCCAGATCGTATGTAGAAGAGTTAAATTCTTTGGGAGTTCCATTAGTGTAAAGGATACAAAAGGTTGGTTAGTGAGTTGGCAATGGTGCGAGACAGTGTGCGATCTTTTGGAACACAATTTTCAAAAATGGTGGAGAGACAAAAGCTCACGAACGTGAATCTCCAGAGTATATGCAAAGATTGTGGGTTCAGCTTAGGTTCTTCCAATAAAAAATCTGATATGATTGATCTCATAATATCTGAATTCTCCCGTGTCTCTCGTTTAATTAATCAAGCCAGCACTGGTAGAGCCAATATAATGTCAGTTGATATGGGGTTACGTAACTTCTCATTTTGCAAAATGTCTGTAAATTTAGAAGATGCTAATGATAAAGCTGAAGTTTTACAATGGGGTAAAATGGATTTGAACCATTGGTCAGGTATAGAGAATAGAGACTTCAATCCCATAAACTATAGTCAAATTATAAATCGTGTAATATTTGATTTGGTTTATCAACAGCAATGGAAACCAGATACAATATTGGTAGAAAGACAACGGTTTAGAACCATGGGGAATAAAAACGTCTTTGAGCATATATTAAAATCAAATGTCCTTGAAAATATGTTTGTATCTTCGTTGGTGACTGCAAACACTTTAATTCCCGAAACATATCCAGCTACAGTTATAAGCTGCTCCCCACAGACAATGGCGAATTACTGGACATCATACTCACAGAAACAAATGGGCGTTGACACAACCATGGAGGCGTTCGAGACTGACTTAACGCCAGACGGTGACTCAAAGGAATTACGGATAGACCTTGTTACTTATTGGCTTACACAGATACTCAATGGTAATCAGGAAAAATCCGTTTTTAGATTTACTGAAAAGCTAAACGACTCACTCAAAAAATACGTCCAAGAAAATGAGACTGCCCATAAGAAGATTATGTCCATTCCAAAATCATCTAGAAGACTGTACTCATTGGTTGACCGAATTAGAGAATTAAACACGGATTTCACACTAAACTTGTCTGTGGATGTTTCATCAAAAGTTGTGAAAAAAGGTGATGATATGGCTGATTCATTATTACACGGATTAGCTTGGATAGATTTTCAACGTAATCGAAAACGGTTTTATGATGAGGTGATGGCTAGTGATATATAACTACGTATCATCATAAAATCCAGCATAAAAATGCAACGCTTGTATATAAAATATGTAATATATCCATTAACATATTAACCGCTACCACTAAAATCTAATTCTTCGGTACACCATCATTAGTTTAAACCACCTTGAACAAATAATACGTGTTGGATTTTATCATGTTTTGTATATCATATCCAAGCCTGAACGATCCATTGGCACTATTGAAAAGTCGTCTCAAACAGTAAGAGGATACCACGAAAGATGAACCTTCGCACACAATTAAACCAAGGTCTTACCATGGGTATGGTTATTGCATCAGCTTTTGCTGTATGGAAACTTCTCGCTATCATAACGATGGCTAATTCTCCAATAGTGGTAGTCCTTTCAGGATCAATGGAACCTGCATTCCAAAGAGGTGATATCTTGTTCCTTTGGAACAGAGAAAAATATGTCAATGTTGGTGATGTGGTAGTTTATAATATTTATCAAAAAGATATACCCATTGTGCACAGAGTGGTGAGGGAACATAAAGTATTAGAAGATGTTTCAGAAAAAAAAGTGAAAGGTGTGAAGAAGTCTAAGAAATCAAAGGGAAAGAAAGTCATGACACAAAAATTACTAACTAAAGGTGATAATAATGCTAGAGACGATCTTGGGTTGTATACTTATGGACAAAATTATTTAGATAGAAAGAATGATATAGTTGGTAGTGTCAAAGGTTATATTCCCAAGGTTGGTTACGTTACGATCCTTATCACTGAAAACGTATATTTCAAATATGCAATCATGGGTGCTTTATTATTATCATCATTACTCCAGCAGGAATGAGTATACATTACATAGAATTATCTAATAAATTTACATAAAGTCAATCATGAAAAGATACGCATCTCATGGAAGCTTTGTGAATGCACCGTAGCCAAGAGTTGTTAGTTTCTTCTTCTTGGAGGCCGATTCTTGCGTATCAATCTTTCTCTTCTTCGAATCTTCAGCTTCATGACCTGTCGATACAGTGAGGTTCGATTGTACTTTGATGCTTTGTGGTTCTTCCTCTACTGCGACCTTTTCTTTTTCCTTTGCTTCTTCTCTAGCGCTAATTTTTTGCTTTCTTAATTCCTCCTGCTTCAAATCCTCCAAAAGTAATTCATGAACCAATGTGATATCTGTAGTTGAATATTCTTTAACATTTTTGTCGTCTTCGATAATACTGTTTAAGAAGGCAATAGACTCTTCTGAGTCGGTTGGAACAAACTTATCGTCTTCGTTTTGCTCGTTATACGAGATAACGATTTGTTTAATTATATCTCTCTTTGCCTTTAATATTTGGTTCTCTTGATCAAGAGCATCCCACCAATAATCAACTACAGAAGAGCCTCTTCTTCCACAAAGATCGACTAGTCTAGGATCATCTTTCATATGTTCTATAAATTCATAGTATCTTGTCTTAGCGATCATCCGTAATTTATTGGATTTTTTCAATTCTTCTAATAATTCTTTAAACTTGGAACGGGCCTTTCTATCTGATTTGTAGTTGAGTTTTCTGTCAGCTTTGACGACCTCGTCAAATTTAGATTCAACTTCATTGATAATGGATTCATACACCGTGAGAATATCAATCTTAGTTAGTAATTCCATATTCTTGTTATCCTTAAATCTCTTATCCTTTTGCAATGTAGAGTATGTTTCATCCCAGTTGGAGGTCATATTCAATTTCACTGATGTTCTAAAATAGTCATCCAATTCTTTTAATGCCTGTGTTCTAATTTCTTTTTCTTTAGACTCGTGCTCAAGACGAAGCTTCCTCACATACTCTTCAAAGAACTCGCGCTTCATTTTACCTGGAACCAAAGAGTAAATAGGTTCATCGATGATTGATTTTTGACAAGTCTTCCACCTAGTATAGTACTTGATGTCATGATTCTTCAATACCTGCAAGAAACTAGCTTTGTACGTCTCTCTTGAATTCTCTGTCATCTGTAACTCAGAGTCAGCTTTTCTAATAAGGTAAAGCTCATATAGATTTTTTCTCATCAAAGAATCTTCTATTGCCCAATAGCGAGAATCAGTAATGAATGTTTCCATCACTTTGTTGAATGACCAAGAATTGTCAACTTTAGCTTGTGTTAACATTTCCATGAATTGAGATTTTGCACTATCAACATCTTTGTTTGAAGTATCATTTACAAGAAGAGGATTAGTGATAGCTTGACTCGATATGATTGATTTTAAATCTATTAATTCGTTTGCAATACTCTGTGTTGGTATTCCTTGCTCAGAATTATCCGTTTCCTCTGTAATTTGTACATCAGTTCCATCTGTTGGAGCTCCAGCGTTGTCCTTAGACTCTGCTTCGATTACAATTCCTTGAGCTTCAAGAACTTTCCGCACATCTTCCGGGATATCCCACACACTTTCCCCAGAATCATTATTATAGTAGTATACTACTCCTTCGTCAGTGGTGAACCTTTCCCAATGAGCATCACTTAACGCTTTTTCTAATGGAGTAACAAGTTCACTTGGTTTTTCCCATTGAGTTTCTTGAGTCTCATTGTTATAATAGTAAACTCTTCCTTCATCGTCTGTAACTTCCTCCCAAGTCATTGTGTATCCACTTGATTTGGCCCCTGTTAAATGAGTTGTCTCTAGTGGGAGAATATAGTTATATTCAATGTGCTATCTTCTATATCAGATGAAGAATATCCATACAATTAAATTATTTTACAAAAAAACCTCCGAGTAGTTTGCTAACAAATTTTGTATCACTTGAAAAGGAGAGAAAAATGAAAAGCAGAAGGCTCAAAATGTCTTTAGCAAGAAATTGTTCACCCAGATAGATAGTTAATTGATATATTATACATAGTTGGCATCAAAGGCTATCAGCAATACGCAACTCAAGAAATCACAATATGGTATGTAAAAAATTGATTCGGAGTTCAATTGATTTTTTGTGACTATGCTTGAGGTACCCATTCTGATTGATTGGAATAGATGCTGATACTTCATTTTCTTTATCACAGGCTCTATTTCCCTCACGTTGATAATCAATTGTACATCCACTCATTCATTCTGATGTCTTACTAACACTTCTACCCATAATATCAATTCATTGAGTGAATGTTCTCTGTTTATTGGAACACATTTCTTTTACTCATGGAAGAAGATCGGTTCCTTTTGAGAAGTCACACAATGAATTGATGATTGATTCATTTTACAGTCACAATCATTACGTCCATACCTTACTGCAGTGAGACATTCCTTAAATGCCGCTCTCTGTCTTGAAAGCTTCCCATCACAAATTGTGGAAAGACATAACTATCCAGAAATTGAAAATAAAAAGACAACGGAAGTACTTCTTAATCCAATGATGATCTCCAGAAACGAAAATGAAAGATTACTAATTGAACCAAGTATTAACTCAGTTCGTGTTTCCATAAAGATCAAACAATCTGATGAAATTGAAAGTATCTTGGTTGATAAGTTCACTAGATTTTTAACTAAAAGAGCAGAAACATTCTTAATCTTGAGAAGAGTACCTATAGAAGGCTACGATATCAGTTTCTTATTGACTAATTATCACAATGAAGTAATGATGAAAAACAAGCTTGTTGATTTCATAATTGAATTCATGGAAGATGTTGATAGAGAAATTAGTGAAATGAAATTATTTTTAAACGCCAGAGCTAGATTTGTAGCAGAGGCATATTTAAGTGTTTTCGATTAGATAAATCTCTCCTCTAACACATGTTGTTCTGTTTTTTTGGCTCCAATGATAGCCAATTGCTCATAATTGTACCAAAATAAACATAACTACATCTAGAGCTAAACGCATTACGAACCATACATCGACTGTATAGTATAAATAAGTATATATAAATAGCAAACCACTATTAACCTATATCTACGGAACTCAACTAACAGCATAACCAATACATCTACATCTACTTAAACCTCATAATCCTTCTAAAACACCAATTTCAACATTAATTGCAGCCGAAATTCCTCCTTATTTTAAATCCACGAGAAAATGGGACAGAAATTCACATAGTTAAGGGAAAAAGTAAAGAAAAAAAAAATATATATACTGAGGGAGGATACAGACGAACATTAATAAGAGACAATTAGTATAGTACGATAAACAAATACGGTACATTAGCTGTGTATTTCAATTTTTTATATTTGTCTTGTCAATCGTTGAACAATTCATAATATCAGAATTCTCGGAAAAGAGTGTCATTAAGTAGCTATCAGTACAACTTACCCAGAACACCTCAATATCAGTTTCAAAAATCAGTCCAATCCTACTAAGTTGACATTTCGTTTCAACCCTTGATGCCCAAGTACTGATAAGAATCAATTCATATACATATTTTGAAAGACATATATCATTATAATAGATCTACAACATTGACTGCTGCATTCACTATACCTGCTAATTTGAAATAAATTCAATCATGTCTGGAGAGTCTTCACAGAATATGAATAATAATAATAACCAAGTCTCGGATTCCAATATCCAAGGAGATAATATGGGGAATAACCAGAACTCATTTGCTTTTGATTACTCCAATTGGAACGCCGATGGAGCAGATTACAACTTTTTGAATGATCAGCCGCTTAACAATAATGTGATTTCCCAAGGAACCCCTTTTATGAATCCTTCTATTAACGGTGCAACTGCCCCAACAAATATGATGAGTCCAATGAACTTATCTTCAGCTCCTGCATCTCCTGCTGATTATCTTATTCAACACTATCAAAACTTCATAATGGATCCTAACAATATGCATTTGATGAACCAGAGATTTAATAACTCATCTATGAATCCACCTAAAGATGAATCTGGTTTAGTATCACAACAGCAGCAAAACAATAGAATGGCTCAAGCTAAGGGTCAAGTACTATCCCAAGTTCCTAGTCAGCAGGGCAATGGATCCCCATATACTGGGCCATTTATACCTGGGGCCATACCGCCTTTTCCTCCTCAAGCGATGGTATCTCCTCAGCAACAAGCTATGATGGCCAGCCAACTGAATCAAAGACGTAATAATCTACCTCCAAATGCTTCATCAAATTTAGCTGCAGGTGTTGTATCTGCGATAAATACAGCTCCATCAACTGCCCCAGCAGCAAAGAAAGACGAACCACCTCAACCCCGTACTAAAGTCAGGCCATGTGATCATTGTAGAAGAAGAAAGACAAAGTGTGTTATGGCTCCAGAGACAAAGACTTGTAAGCAATGTGAACAAAAGGGTATCAAATGTACTTTTAGTGAAACCAATTCATCATTGAAAAGAGGTTTATCAACAATGGATGCTGATGCAAACAAGAAGAGCAAGTATGAAGACCCTTCCATTCCACCGCCACCTAATATTCCAATTCGTGAAGTACAACCAATTAAAGATTACTCTAGCATGCAAGGACATTCGCTTTTGAAGAAAACATTGAGTTTGCAATACCCAAGATCAAGTTTTTATGTAGGGCCAACATCAATTTATGATCATATTCTTTTAGAAAAGATAAAGCTCGATAAGATTGATCAATTCCAATTGAATAAAACAACGTCAATCAGAAGCGTCGCTCCTAATGTTCAATTCACTCTGAGAGATGATTTTACTGAAGATTTGTATGAGAGATCTGAAAAGGATGTTGATACAGTTGAAAGATATGTTGCTCCTCATGGTCAAGCCCTTATAAATTTATATTTCAGAACAGTTCATCCATCATTTCCAGTTTTGCACAAGCGTGTCTTCCTTGAAAAGTATTCAAGAACTCACAGAGAATTTGGAGCTCCATTATTAGCAGCCGTTTACTGTCTCGCTATTCAGTGGTGGGATTATGATCCAAAGTTGTCGCAATTTCCAAAGCCAAATGTTGTTGCTTTACAAAGATTCGCTCTTAAAACTTTCGCTGATGTTATCCAAAGACCAAAGTTAAGTGCTGTTCAAGCTGGTTTATTGCTTATGCAGTGTAGATCTGGTCACGAACGTAATTGGTTATTATGCTCTCAAGTAGTTGCGCTAGCTGAAGAGTTGGGTCTTGGATTAGATTGTGCAACTTGGAGGCTACCTAAATGGGAAAGAGGTTTAAGAAGAAGATTAGCGTGGGCTGTTTACCTACAAGATAAATGGTCTGCTTTGATAGAATCAAGACCAAGTCACATATACGAAGGTAAAAACTGGTTAGTCAGAAAAGTCTCAGATGAGGATTTTCCTGAGAAGAGTAATGAAACAGATAACAATAAAGAAGGGTCAACTGATATTGACAACGGTAAGCACTTATTCAAAGAAATGATCTCTTTAAGTGAAATTTTGAGTGAAATCTTGGATACATTTTTCACAATTCAAAATATGGAAGCTATTACCACTGTTGATCAAGTTCTAAAAGCCGCAAAACCACTACAGCTGAAATTAAGAAATTGGTATCATAGTCTACCCAAGGATTTACAAATGAATTCACTTCAGCCAAGAAAATTAAACTCCAATGGTTATCTACAATTAGCTTATTTTGCTGCTGAATTAACATTACATCGTAGAATTATTTCTTGTCTGAAATCAGATTCATCTCCTGAACTTGTGCAAGTTTGCAGAAATGCAGCAAAAACTAGGTTAACGGCTGCTATTGAGTTCACTAGAGATCTGAAACCTGAACATATACATTCATTCTGGCACTCTTCTGCAACTACAAATTTTACTCTTGTTGGTACTTTTGCTGCTATCCTTTTTGTTACATCAACGACACCAGAGGAGGCAAGTTCTTACAAGGATCAGTTATTCAACTATAGATGGATTCTCAAGATTAATTCTAAGGGTTTTGATCAAGCTGCTGATGCTCTAGAAAAATTAGACAACATATTGAGTCATATTCCAGGGTTATTGGATGCTGCTCCTATGGAAGATCCTGCATCTTTTGTGCAATCTGCAATGGAAAGTAGCATATCTGCCAATTCTACACCTAACCCATCAGAGGCGGTACCAGCAACATCTGGCACTAATACTAGCGCAACTACAAGGCCATCTGCTGAAGAAGGTGGTAAAGAGGATGGTACTGCTGATAATACAGGTCCAAAAAGTCAAAACAGTTCCGCACATGGTTCCCCTGATGATCAAAGAGTTCAATCAAGATTAATGAATGGAGCAAATAATGGCACTTCTGAAGAATTCCAACCAATGTCTATAACACCAGAAATTCATCCTATTACACCTTCCAACATGTATAACAACTCAGGGGGTACACCAATAAACATGAATAACTCATTTGGCAATAACTCAAACGCAAAAAGTGCCGCTGATTTTAATAGATATTCTTCTAACAGTGAGCAAACAGAAGTTAAGACTGAGCGCAAGGACTCAGTGCCTGATTCCACAGAAAACAATACATAACTGATACTTCACTCAAAAAATAAATTCATAAAATTTCTATGCAAATATTATTGTTATTTCATTCTTCTTATGTACGTGATTCTATTACATCGTGTGTTTAATTATCATTTATTCTATATACAACAATATATACTATCATAGAAACATATTTTTTGCTTTTAATCAAGTAATAGTAAACATCTACAAGAATTTATTAAGTTCTGATTTTTGTGGGGAGTCATCGTCTGCCTTGGACCCACCCCCAATCGCACTTTGGGTACTCTTAGTTGTCTCCCTCACTTTCTCATATTTGATACCTTTAACAGAAACATATTTCTTCTTCAACTCCTCTTTGTTGAGCCCTTCTTGTCCTTCGAAATTACTGACTGGTAAACCAAATAATGCAAACCTGTCATCTACTATCTTTAATTTCCTATGTATTTCTTCTATTGTGGTATCCCCATTTTCTAAATCTTTAATAATCTCGTTCATGAGCTTAGTACGAGTCTTGTAATTGTCATCTAATTCTTCAATATAATTTTTCTCTCTCATTATGTTCAAAACAGATGAACCGAGAAAGGTAATCAAAAGCATTTGCCAAAATGTAGTTTTCAAAGAGCGCTTGATTGCACTATCCCTCATAGCATGTTCTTCTTTTGATAATTCTGGTTGCTCTTCAGGTTGTTCACCCATCTCCCGCTGGCTATCCGGTATTCTATCATCAGGTTGAGCATTCTTTATTGCAGATAAGGAAGCACTTCTCTGGTATACTCTTGATCCTATATTGGATCTAACAGTTGGTCGTATGTTAAGTTTGCTTATGCTGATACCTCTGAACATGTTGAGTGTAACTATTATGAGGTGATTATATCTCTCCCAAATGGATAACGTTGAATTATAGAGTGAATATGAATGGCTGTCGAATTAATTTAGTATGCAATATTTTTTCTAACAGAAATTGGAGAAAGTTAATCGACCTGATTTTAAGCGCTTGATAAAATTCAAAAAAAAAAAAAAAAATATATATATTTCAAACTTTTTTAAAACTTTTAGCTTGCTTATATAAATATGACAAATAAGTTTACATAAATCTCTAATGTTGAGTCCCAAGATCACCATCATCATCACCAGTTACAAATGGATTCTCTGTATCATCAAGTTCTTGAAAATCTTCACCTGTAGTGAAGTCATCATCACCAATGTCACTTGCAATACCATGCTCTAAAAAGCTATCAATTTCTCTGGCATCATCATCATCGGTTGCATATCTAAACAACGATTCATCTTCATCATCAATGATACTGTCGTTGAAGTTATGAAATCTACTGTAGTCACCATCAGCTCTTCTGAGTCTAGAGAATACCCCGTTCCTTAAGAAACTGGAAACAGCATGTTTCAAAGATGCCATAATTCCGAATGAATAAACGCCAAATCTAACTATAGTATTGACAACCTTATCGACATTATTTTCCTCAATCAAATGAAGTTCATCATCGTCATCTAATCTAATCTCGCCAAATCTGGCAAAACCTCCATTGCGTCGTATACCTCTGTCATAAACAAACCACGTAGAAAGTGCAAACACAAATAATGGGACAAATATAACTAAAAATATAGAAAAACCGCTAGTCTTTGTACCTTCTTTTCTGTTGTAATCAGATTCTTTTCCAGGGCAACTATGTCTAGTCCACTTGTCCAAGACAACACCACCTTCACATGTACTTAATGGCACCTTTCTATATCCTGTTGGTTCCCAGTATCCAAGAACATCGTCGTTTTTACAGAAAGCTGAATAATCAGGAGGAGATAAACCTGGAATTAGTTTACAGCTTCCATCGCTTGCCATTGCATAATTGTAGTCACACTCATAATCAGATCTATAACAAGTACAATTTTTCAAAACTTTGAATGCTTTATATAGAGGAGCAGCACCAATATAACAGTCGGTATGATCAGCTCTTCTACGTAAGTATTGAGCTTCATGACCAAATAAACAGTTGTCAGATACCAACGGATGCTTTGGAGTCCAGTATTCATAATCATACTTAGTTGGATCGTCAAAATCTAACATACACTGTCTATGGTGAACCTTACTGAAATCAATACTGTAAATAACGTCTCTCCCTGATTCTCTACTGAACAAAGTAAAACGACGAGCGGTGTCTAATGGCACAGTAGCAATATCGTAGATAGGTACAGCATCTGTTGTGAAATTATGTTCTTGCCATGTATCACCTTCATCCAGAGAGTAAAGTATAGACTTTGTTGGTTCATCTTCTTTAACGAGTACTAATATGGTACCTTGGTCACCATATTCCCACATATAACTACCTTTAGCAATTTCTTTCCAAGTGATACCAGCATCTTTTGTGAAGAAAGTTGAGCAATCTTTCTTTGGAAGCAAAGTAGAACCAACATTTCCAACACCAAACAGCATACCAATAGCTGAACCAGAAGAATATGTATCTCTATAATCAGTACGTTCAGTAAAAGAGTGTAAGTTCAAAGAGCATTCATCGATTGATCTTCCTTTACATGAGTAAGATTCACCATCTGCATCAATTGGAGGTGGGGTCAAGAAGACCCATTCAGCTCCATCATTATGTGTTATTTTGGTTTTCAATTGCTTTTCAGCACCATTTGCTACAACATCATCGGCATTTGACACAACATTTAATAATGAAATTCCTTCTAAACCTTGAATAGCTTCAAAATCAACATATCCCGCAGTGTTACGGTTAACATTATCAATAGACATAACATAAGAAGTACCATTATAGTTTGACTTTAACACAGCACCAAATTCGTTATTATAAACTGGATTTGTGGTAACATGCAAGAAAATGGCTTTGGATGAGACATCCATAACAGTGTATCCTCTTTGTTTGTCAACATTGAAATTTGGTGGGAAAGCAGCTTCAGCAAATGTCTTACCATCAACAGAGACAAAAGCAGTGAGTGACAAGTCATCATTTAAGCGAGCAACAACAATAAATTCACCTGAGTCGGCAGAACCAATTGTTTTGTCGAAGAGCACTTTTGGTTCACTAACAAAGTAATCAGTAGATGAAACAAGTCTAAAATATTGACCTTCAGTTGATTGATCACAAATTATGGTGCTTGGGTCTACATCTGGTGATAACGAGTTATCTAAAGTGGATCCCACATAATGACATTCACGAACATTATCAATCAGCTTTTTGAAGCTGTTTCCATTATCAGTGGTATAAAATGCTTCAATCTTACATTCATTCGAGAAGAAATCATCACAATTCTCACCACCATACCATATGAAATTAAACTCATTAGCCTTATCGAATGTCAAATGAGTAATACCTTTAAGAGTAACCTTTGTTGGTGCATTCACTTTGAGGAAATTTGCTGCTCTATCTGAAGAGATATATAGTTCAGAATCTTCGGTAAGAATGTAAACAAAATCTGGAAAATAAGGATTATTGTAAACAGATAATATATCACCTGTAATTCCAGCTAAAAGAGAAAGATCATAAAATCGTTCACCACCTGTATAAGAGACGTAAGCCCTCTTGTCTGTAACAACAATCATTGTCTCATAGAGATTAGTCTCTCTTGCTGCTCCATCTGATTGTTGAGCTTGTAAATATACGTAACTTTCAATCTTTTCTTGAAAGGTGGTAACAGATGTGCTAATGCCTGACGTCTGAGACCTCTCAAATGCCTCTTTACATTCAATTGTGAAGTCATTTTCAGGAGGTGTGTAACCCCTCTTTGTATCGCATATATCGCCTGGAATCATCTTTCTCGAGGATAGTTTCACTTTAAAATTTGGTTTCTTTCCTTTACAGTATTGATCTGCTATAATTTCCATAACTGGCTCACAATCATCTTCTTCATTTCTAACGAATCCAAAATTACATTCAGAGTCTCTTTTAGTACAAATACATGGCTCTTCAATTACTTCAATATCTTTATAGAGTTGATTGACAAAACAATCAGCATCATACTTTCTTCTCATAAATTTTTCATGGTGACCATACACACAAATTGGTTCCGATGTATTTGTATCAACACGAGCATACCATTCTTCAAAATCTTTTTCGCCACATGTTCTTGAAAATGCACCAGTGAAATCGACAGCATATACAGAATAAGATTGAAATTTCTCATGAGCTATTGCAAGTATCATATGTTGTGAACTACCATCAGTCAAAGTGGTTATGAAATAGGGAATAAAGGATACACCAAGATCATATTTCACCCAACTTTCACCTTGATCAAGCGAGTAAATAAAATATGTTGGCAATGCAGAACCTTTGTTGCTTCCAGGCATAGGAAAACTCAAAACTGCAGGAACTGCTATAATTAAATTACCTAAGTCACCAAATGAGTAAACAGAAGCTGTGTCGATGACCTTTTTCCAGGTCAAACCTGCGTCTCTTGAGACATATGTGTTGAATTCATTTTCATTATGTGTTAAGTATTTTCCTGTATTTCCAATAGCTAACAGTATACCAGGAGTGGCGCCAGTTCCAAATTTTCCATCACCTTCTCTTGTATCAACCGAAAGTATATTCAAACTACATTCTTCATCACCATTACAACCATCATCATCAGAAGTTTTCAAGTATGACCAAGATAATCCATCATCAAATGATATCTTTGATTTGGCATTCAATCTTCTATTCTCCTCATCAAATCCTTGAGTTTGAAGTAAAATCCAAATTCCATCTATCTCCTGGACTTTGTTGACATCTGTGAATCCAAAATTGTTAGAAAATACATTACTTATAATCTTCTTATAAAAGAGACCTGAGGAATCAGATTGGTATATATCAGCAGCTGGAAGATTATTATCAGAGCTTAGTCCACCCAACACAGAAATATGAAGAGAGTTTGGTGTCGAATCCAAAATTGCATACATCCAACTTTTCACCTGCTCTTCAAAATAGGCCTTTTTGAATTCAACTGAATCTTTTGAAACATAAAATTCAACAAATCCGCCCGATGAATATCTATCTGATTGAACTATAGCAACAATGAATGAACGTACTACACGTAATCTCATTATAGCAGAATCTCCAAAATCACCTATGAGGGTATCTCTAGTTTTGAAAAAATCATCAGAAGAAACAATTTGACTGGACAAAGCATATCCAAATGAGTCACGTTGAGTTTCAATACAGACAATTCTTGAGTCAGCTCCAACAGTGAAGTCCTTATTCGACTTTGTGAATGAACAATCACTCAATCCGTCAATGTCAATTTCCACAGGTTCAGTCTTAAGACCATCTTTAGAATAAAAGAAAACCTCTTTGCACTTAGATGTGAACAAATCAACATCACACTTTATAATTTTGAATAAAATTAAATCATGATTGGCAGTATTAACTGAAATTTTGGAAAATGACGTTTGATTGAGTCCTTTGAAATCATAGTATTTCCAATTTTCACCAAAATCAAATGTATAAAACAATCTTCCGGCAGAAGTGACAATGAAAGCCATTTTATTATCTTCGGGAACATTCAGCAACTGAATAAAGTTAAAGTCATGCTGTGTTGGGAAATCTAACTCAAGAGCCTTCCACGAATTCCCATTATCCACTGATCTGTAAACATGTTCTTTATCTGACAGTAAGGCAATGGAAGAGTCATCAAAATAAAACAAATTGCCTATTCCGTTAAAATCGTTTTTGTAAACTTTAGGTTTGAATGAACTACTTGTTTCTTTAAAAGGAACGATTGGATCAGTAGAAGTAGCTAGAGTCGTAGTGTTATCTGGAGCTTCTGCGATTGCTGATCCTAGCAGACTTCCCCAGAGGAGAGCCTGCGTGACAATCTTATGTAGCGGATCAAGACGCATTTTTTTAGTCAATTAACAAAACTATCCCAGGTTGTCAATATACTCTTATAGACACAGATATTATAATTTGGCTCAATTGATATCTGTTGTTGATTGTTAAAATGTTTCTATGTGTCTTTTTAATGGCAGGTGTGATATGATATCAGTTTCTTTGCAATTTTCCACTCAGCAGATTAAATGTGTGTATAGCTTTCTATTATTTTGCTCAATATTATTAGTAGAGCTGTAATCTGTCCTCTATTTGAGTTTGGAAATGCAATTGATCTGCTATCGTCGCAAAACTTCAATATTCAAAGGTATTTTCGTTAACCTATAGCTTCGCATTTTTATGTAATTTGTGTTAATAGCAACTCCTGGTAAGGAGTCTGGTGTCTTTCAGTGGCAGAGCACTTATAAAAGTGGCGAATGTGTCAGCCAGTGGCTCTTAACCTCGGACGTAGGTTTATACAGATAAGTGATTATATTACAGCTATTATACACAGTGATAGTACAGAAAGGCAGGAATCGGAGCCTGGTGGAGGTCCGTTGATGGCGTTTTAATGTTCAAGCAAAATTGTGGGCACTCTTTGGCCTTTAAATCAAAACCAGTCGAATCTATCTGGACCAGAAACTCCAGCCAAGTACTGGCACATCTCGTTGATCTTGATGTACCCTGCAACATCAGAGTACCCAAGGCTATCAAGTGGTGTAACATATCCTACAAGGGATGTGGAAACTAACTCTCTGTCATCACTCTGTATTCTAATTATTGCATTATCCTTTTCATGATGGAGAATATCAAATTGTACTGCCTCTCCTAGCAAACCATGCATTCTCTTCAGGGCATCCAATATCATTGTCTTCCACGTTATCACATCAACTGTCTCATTTTCTACAAATGTTTCATTAGAAGCAGGATCGAGAACTCTGTAACTAATATTAGTATTCGAAAGCGAAGAAGCTGAAAATTGATATCTTGTATTATACTTACAGCTGTAGAGAGAAGTAGAACCATTCCACATTATTAAGTTGCATTTTCCATGAGTTGTCCCCTGTTTTCATTTCAGATTATGCGTATCTTTGCAATTTGACTTTAATCTACTTAAACTGATAAATATTTCTTCTTCTGCTACATGGTAAGAATATTTTCTCTACTCAAAATTTACTTTGACTTGGCTAGATATTTAAGTCGATCGTCGGAATATATCTCAAAAGAATTAATTAATTAGAGATTTTTACTCATTTATATATCCTCACTAAACGTCAATAATGACTCTCAAACGTCGAATCCTTCAAGAGTGTCCAATACCTTATGTAGTCTATCACAACCTTGCTCATATCTAGTTGGATTAATAATCATAGAAGCACTCAGTCTACTGATAGAATCAATAATTTGTTCAATCAAATATTTTTCTTCAGATGGAATTTCTAAATCGTTAAACTCTTGACCAATAACAATACCATCTGTGGCATTTAATAATCTTGCAAGCGTATCATAAGAGAATGGTTTCACCTTTGAAGCACTGTTTTTTGACTTTCTTTTGGGGGTTTTCTTATGATGTACTTTAATAGTTTCATCTCTCGCAAGGCCCATGTCATCAATATCTTCATAATCATCATCTGCCACTGGATTGGGTAATAGCATAGTTTCTTCCCCCCTACCTGACTCAAATAATGACTCGTCCGATACAGTGGAATGAGTATTTGTTCTGTTCAACGGGTTCATTTGGTTATAGGAAGATTCAATTGGCTCTTCATCTCCTTCAAATTCGTAAGACACAGATCTCGCTGTATGGAAAGACTCTGTTCCCGTCCTTATACTGCTTCTGGATGCACTTTGCTTTCTGTGAGAGTTGATTAACGGATTGAAACCTTGAGAAGGGGCAGAGCCTGAGTTGGATAATTGCAATTCCTCTCCATATTCAGGGCTTGTGGATATTCCTCTTTCAAAATCACCACTAGATGGAGTCTCAAAATCTTTCTCAATTTCTGATTTTAAATCTTCAAATTCTTTCATAATGTCATCGAACTTTCCACTTACTCTATTAGATGCTGTCTCGCCCGATATACTTTTTTGACTTGCGCTAGAATCTTTAAGGTTTATTGGGGGAAGAGCTTTAGTAGCGTATTTTTGTTCTTCAGCCGCAAACTCTTCTAAAACATTATCAACTGCAGACGAGCTGAGGAGAGCGCTTTTTGGTCTTCTTGGGGATCTCGCAGGAATAGGGATATGTAATTCTGTAATTTCTCGTTTATCTGGGGATCTTGTAGATCTTTCTGGTGGGAGTAGTGTTTCCTTACCCTTTGTTGGAAGAGCTACTGGTTCACGCATAGATTCATTATCATTATTGGAGTATTCATCAGAACTTGTCTCTAGTATACCTTTCAAATCATTTGAAACTTGTGATGTTCTCATTCCAGGTGCTCCACTTGAAATTGTCTTGACCTCTGATATACGCTCACTAGCTGCACCTTCTTTTGCTTCTGAGTCAACAACATACCTTATAGTATCAATATCAACATTTTGAACAATTCCTGAATATTCTGAAAGCATTGAGCTTCTGTTTCCTGCAAAGTTGGTTGAAGGTAGTAAACGATGCATATCTGATTTTTGACTCAAGTTGTATTCTGATTCTGACCTTGTATGTGACGTTGATCCTGTATAGTTGTAATCACTTGTAGCATTTGATGAACCGCTTTCTTGTCTCTTTTCAGTGAGTTTACTATATGCGTGTGTACCCTTGTGGCCACTTGAAGAGCCACTGGATACACTTCCTTCCCTTATTTCTCTCGCAGAGTTTACAAAGCTAAACTCCTGGCTTTCCCCAATATTTGGAGAATTGTTGTAAACGCTACTACTCAGACTTGATCTTGATTGTTCCATTGCGTGTGTACTAGTGGGTCTGACCAGTAGAGAATCTATACAAGAAGTTCTGAATAGTATTAAGATTGAATACAGAAATAAATTTCAATCCAATATCAAATCAAACAACCCCTTTGATCTAAGCTCATCATCTGTGATAAGAGCCAGCCATCTTTAATTTATTTTATGTGTGTTGATGAATTTCCCAAAATGGAAGTCTAATTAGCTGCAGTTTTTTGGTGTATAGGTGTTTTGTAAAATAGCTCTTGTAGAGTCGATAGACGTGCTGGTACTCTTCGCTATCAGCTAGTATTTTCTGGAATTATCTTACCTGTAGGAAGACAGCTTTCTACTTTTTTTGTTTACTTACTGGTTATTAGACGCTAAACTTCTTTACACTATACTGTTCTACTAAGTTCATTTACATATAACTGCTATTTTACATCTGTGGGAAATGTTAGTTAGCCCAGACACATTCCAGCGAAAAGGAAAGCGTCATACAGACGCTTCTGATTTCACACATGCTACAAAGAAAAGAATGGTTGATAACCTGTCAAAGTTAACATTAGGACTTCGAAACTCATTTGATACAGATATGAGGCGAAAGGGAAGCCCATCGTTATTTGGAACAGATACCATGTTAGCTTCATCTTACTCAGAAGCCTCATCACCAGCATCAAGCAATGAAGATACCATTCACATTCCTAATATAGATGACTTTTTACGTCGTAATCCTGATCAATACGACATACAGGGTTCCACCATAGATAACTACAATGATTTTGATGTTGAAAAGCTATACATACCCGCTCTTAACCAGCTTGATGAAATATTCACTAGTGAATCTAAGCGCCGAAGTCAAGCGTACCTAGACTCTTCTAAACAACTTAGTTATGAAAGGGTCCTGGCTAGGAAACAGCGACAACGTGAAAGAGAAGTAAGAGAAGAGAAACGTCTGGGTAACTATTGTCATTATGGAGACGAGAGTGATGTGGAAGTTACCACTGCAGAGCTATACTATGATCAATATATTTTACAGCACTATTCCTTGATAAAATGGTACGATCCAACAAAGGTGATAATGGAAAGTATTGAGAGATGGATACTAAGACAGAGATTAGGCTATCAAATGCTCAACAATGGTGGAGTAGACTCTATGTCGACCGATTATCCTATGCAATTTGAGGAGATAGAATGTGAAGATATAAGTGAGGATGAAAATTTGGCAGATGTCAGCTTTTATGGAGAGGCAAGTTGGCAAGCACCACGTACTATGAATGCACAAGGTCCAAGTTCGGATCCAAATGACATTAATTACGACAAATGGACTTCAGATTACGGCTCGTATTATCAAGAAGTTCCTCTTTCAGCAGGTACATTAAATTCGATTCCAGTCTTAGATCAAGGAGAAGATGAGATGGATGTTGAAATGGATATAGACGCCGATTAGCATACGTATTTTTTATAAAAGGGGTATATATGATTTTATTTATTGACGAATATAAACGAATTTTGCATTATTCATCGTAATTTATTAAATAGCGATTTGGTTGATTCCTGTCTTAACGCTATAAAACTGAAATAGCATCAGATCAATTAGATACTGGCGAGCAGTTTCAAAACTTCGTGTAGTTTATCCTTCACACGTTTTCTTTTATTCTCTGATGTGTTGGGCGGTAATGATTTAGCAATAGAATTGATTAAGAGCAGTCCTGACTCAAACAACTTTTCCAAGGTTAACTTGACGTAGATAAAACTTCCTTTACGTTCCATATATTCTAATGCATATTTTTTCAACTCGACATCTTTTGTACGAAGCTTTAAAATGTTCAAGAGTTCCTTATTATTGGGGTCACTGGACACGGCGTGTATTATAGGGAATGAAAATTTCCCTTCCGTTATATCTTCACAAAACCCTTTGTTTTCTTCAAAAGTGGATGACTTCAAATTTAGATAATCATCCCTAATTTGATAAATAATTCCAAATAAGTTTGCGAGAGAGATCATATGAGCTTGTAACTCCTCACTACATTCAATTGTAGAGAGTTGAAGCATTATTTTGGCAGAAAGTCTGAATAAACCTCCAGTCTTATTCATCACCATATCCCAATATTGAGATTCTGTGGGGCAGATGAGGTTATCTCTCCAGTACAAATCGAGCCCTTGACCACGATGTAAATTGGACATTTCGTCAACCAGTATGATTTGAGAAGTGGTTCTTGCTTCATTCGTGGAGAATGTTGCATTTAGTATCTTCATTGCTTCGAAGTACATGTAATTTCCTGTGTTAATAGTCTGGGGGACTCCAAATATAGTGTGAGCTGCAGGTCTTCCCCTTCTTAAATTTGCATTATCTTCTATATCATCGATCATTAAAGATGATATATGCAAGATATCAATCATCTTCTGTATCATACTCAAAGGTAACTCTTCAACTTCCAACACAACATTAAATGTTTCAATTAACAGATACCTCAAGTTCTTTCCGGGATTTGTGGCCAAATAGTTAAATGGACCTCTCACAAGAGATTCATACTCTTCTGACCAATGCGGTTCCAAATACGAGAGTCCATTGATATCCATGTTGTATCTTACACTGTTCAATATGCTAAAAGCTCAACTCACTCAACTGTTTAGTGAATATTATGATCTGTAACTTCACGTCATGAGACTCATCAGTAATCTCCGAATTTTGCGCCATCTACACCTCATGCCACCATAAAATAGAGAGGTTTAACTTAAATTTGAGACAACGCATTCGGAACGCTAAATGTGTTGGGATCATATAGTTTCTTTTACAGTTACCAGAAACACATTTATATAGAAATCATAGCCCAATTGCTCTTAATGGAGAGAATAGCTTTACAATGGGTAATGGATGTGCCACCCGTTACAAGAGCTCTCATAGCTGGAGTTTTAGGAATGGGATTATTAGAATTTGCGGGATACATCAAGGTAAATGATTGTTACTATTCCTATGATAAAGTTTTCAGAAAAGGGCAATACTACAGGCTCATTACATGCTTCCTGTATCTAGGGAACTTTTCCTTTGATCTTGTCTTCAATATGTTTATACTAGTGCGACATTCTAAAGCTCTTGAATTATCATTTGTGAAAACAAAAGATTATATATGGATGGTTATGGTAATTTTCACTGGACTTCTAGCCATGTTCACATTCACTGAAAGAAATACGCTATTATCTGTACCCTTTGGAGACACTTTACTATACATCTGGTCGAGAAAGAATCCAGAAATTGAATTATCATTCATAGGAATAGTAACATTCAAAGCTGTATATCTGCCATTTATATACGCAATACCACCACTTTGTTTTGTAAAACAAATAACTTTGAAACATGTGGCTAGTATAATATTAGGTCACACTGTTCATTTTCTTTATGATGTATATCCTAAACTACATAATGGATATGAACCATTGGCTCCGATTTGGTACTGGAATTTCATGAAGAAGAAGACGGAGGAACTTGAAAAAGATGATGAACAAGTTGAAACCACTGATGTCGATACTTTGATTGATAATACGCCTGCAATGGCTAGTGGGACGAGCGAGGAAGAACCCATAATTATTGATGATAGTGATAATGAAGATATAGCGACTGGTCATGATCACAGATTTGGGCAAGAAGCACAAAGGAGAGCTGGTTTCCAACAAACTGAATGAGTTATGATAGAATAGCAAAAATGGATGAACCTTGTTGATGATATTTTATTTTCTATTAATGATGTGTATATGCTCTATGTCTGTTGTATGTATTAATGCTATATATAAACTATAAAAATTTAAAAATTAATTTTTTGAAGATTGTTGGAGGTCATTACGATCAAATGTTCTTACTGTAGCAATATCCAAAACGCTTAGACCTTCAAATGCGTTATTTTCATCTATGTCCTCATAATTCTCTGGATTGAATTCAATCGATTGTATCATATTCACTAGATCAAACTTATTTAACTCTTTGCTTATATCGAAAAACTTGATATTATTAATCTCATTGAGATCAATGTAATAATTCGGAATTTTCATCGAGTCAGATTCAGTGCATGAATACTTCCGGTAAACTTGGTATATGGCTCTATCTCTTTCTGAGATATCTAGGTAATTTAAACCGGATTCATTCTCTAAAAATTCACGATTCTCTCCAAATAATATGCGCTCAATTCTAGGAGGGAGTTGATGTGTACCTTTTTGTAACTCTAAAGAAACTTGAAGCGTAGAATCATGGGACAAATTGGGTGCGTTGACTTTAGCTAATGTATGTTGTTTAAGCGATTGATGCTGAGCATCTGTAAGTTCCTTTCTCACCAATAAAGTTTGAATTAGTTCTTCTCTTGTAGGATTGTAATTGGTGACATTACTTATAAGATTATGAGTATGTGCGGGCACTCTAACTGGTCCAATTGGCTTTGATTTGAATCCTTTGTGGTAATTATATTTAGGTTTCACTTGATTCGACACTTCAATTAACCATTTCTTCCTGTCTAGCTTCTTCTCTCTCTTGCTTCTATGCGTATCATCTACTTTTATTATGTCTGAGTTAACTCTATCTGAGATCTTGCATGGCTTCTTCAATCGAGTCTGATAGCTATCAGATACATCTAAAAGTCTCTTTTCTGAGATTTTAGGAGTAGAATCCAATACTTTAGTACTTGATCTTGTTGAAACCATACTCCTCTCCAATATTTCCTCTCCTAATCACCTCTTATACACTTAGATAGATCTCAAATCTAATACAGAAAAAAAAAATTATGCATAAAATTTTCAAAAAGAAATCATAATACGACGCGACGCCAAATTAAAAGTTTGCTGATTCAGTTAGTTTATTATGAATATTTACGAATTTATATATACTATTAACAATATTTCTCTAAATCTTCACCATTTTCACCGATTATACTCTTTATAGCCTTGATAATCTCTGGATGTAATGTTTTAGAAGCAGCAATAATCCCTTGGGAATTTAAAGTTCTACCATAACCGAAATCTAACTCGTTACCGTAAATGTCACTTACCACACCACCACTTTCTTTGATAAGAACATTACCAGCAGCATGATCCCAGATTTTTTCTCTGTATTTTGGATCCTTTGGTAGTCTTAGATAAATTTCAGCGTCACCTCTTGAGAGTGCGCAATATTTAGCTTGTGAATCTAAATTAGTTGATGGTGATTCAATGCTCAACTTTTCTTTGATCATTGATTGTAATCCATGGGATGAATGTCCCTTTTCGACACCTTCACATACTCTAGCTTCTTTGAAAGTAAAATCATTTTTGATTGAAATCTTTCTGGATTTGGTAACAGGTTGAATCAATTCTTCATCTAAATCCTGGTAGTATGAACCTTGGCCTGCAATGGCGGTGAATAGCCCACCTCTCTTAGATTCAGAGTCAGATAAGTCAGCAGGTAAGTTTGGACATCCAATAACACCCACTTTAACGACACCATCAACTATTAAAGCAAGGCAAACTGCAAATTGGTCACCCCTTAAGAAACCTTTAGTCCCATCGATTGGATCTAGAGCCCAAATTCTTCCCTTATTTCCTCCCTTGGAGTTACCTTTATCAATGATATTGCATACTTCTTCTACACTAGTAATGGACCCAAGTTCATTAGTAGCTTTAGAATCAATTTTTTCAATCTCTGTGATATGGTTAAAGATTAATTCGCCTAAACCTGGAGTACTCTTGATCAATTCAGAATCTTCTTCTCCCACGACTTCATCAGATGGGAAATTCTTCAGTATACTATTGATGATGATGGCTTGAGCTCCAAAGTCACCAATAGTAACCGGAGATTTATCATCTTTTGATATTCCTGATGTTTGCTTTAATTTGATTTCATCACTGATTTTTTTAGTTAAAATTGATGCTCTTTTCACTGCTAGTTGAGCAATGTATGTTTCTCTGAGATAAGGGATTGACATCTTCGCTAAACTGTACATATATAACCGGATATAAAGAGCAGATAACTATAAGAGATGAAACTTATTGTAAAGAGAAGTCATATTCACACAGTTTCCAACCGCTCACAAAATGGACTAGCAAAATTTCCAAATTCTGCTCCTTCACGTGACCTGTCGAATTAGTACAGTTTCTGACATTTTCAGATCTTAGGTAATGAGAGCTAGATAGGCATATACATGCTGGGTTTACTTAGGAAATGTAGGAAGTACATGTATATTTAGTATGTTTCACTGCCCTTGTACATCCTCTATCAAGAGCTACTTATTGTTTAATTGAGCTTAGCTATGCCAGAAAAAGGTACACTATGGCATATTACAGCTGCAGCGTGAGATCTTATAGATTGACTAGTAAGAAACCATCTTCAGAAATTCGGTTACCAGTACCCTTATACATTCTTCTGCAACCACCTCTTCTACAGACGTATGTACAACTACAACCACAAGAATGATGCAGCTACAACTCGCCTTGCCAGCCGTATATACATGTATGCTTCGTGTATATGTACTGAAAAGTTATTCGGTGCAAAGTTGTAGTCCAATTGCTTTAGCGAAGTAAAATTGTTTCACAATAAAATTGAATTATTCCTGAAACGGTGTAATTTGCGAATACTCCTTTGGGTCAAATTAGTTAACGTTTCACTTTGTTCCATATGTTTGTAATAGTCTTTTACATTGGCCATTGATTATCTGTCTGTGTATTTGATCATTGGGAATACATATTTCAAGTTGTGATACATCATATTGGCTCTTACTTGAATATTATCATTTCTATAGCATAGCATCTCTAAGCTTTCACTTTTACTATTGTTTCGTACCTTAATTTTCATCGTTTGATACAATTCGTGATTATCATAAAGACTCCAAAATTATTATTTGTAAAACAACATATTTTAAACTCAAAATAAGTCACATAAATGTTATCATCTTTCAAAAGATCATCGAAAGATAAAGAGAAGCAGAATAGGTTCTCTAAAAGTAGAGTGTCGTCTACTTCTTCCACAGGATCTCCTGCTACATTCACTTCAAATGGAAGTGGATCATTTTCTGCCCCAAGTAAAGTGATTCAAGCTTTGTATACCTACGTTGCACAGAGGCCAGGTGAACTCAACTTCGATGAAGGTCAATTCTTCCATGTTGTTGGAGATTTCAATACCAATTCTCAATGGACTCAAGCACATGACCCTGTGAAAGGCGTCTCTGGTGTTGTTCCAACTTCTTACTTCAAAGTCTTTGAAAAAACTCATAAACCAACTGAGAGAGTATCCAGTACTTCTTCAAATGGAAGCAATATAGTTCAAACTATATCTACTAATACATCAGGAGTCTCTAATACTAGTCCACTAATGCCAAAGAAAGTTGCACCTCTTCCTTCTTTATACGGAAGGTTACTCTATGATTTTTCAGCTGAAAGACCAGATGAACTCAATTGTGAAGCAGGAGATAGTATTATAATATGTGCACATCATGAGTATGAATGGTTCATTGGTAAATTTCTGGATAAGATTGGAGAGCCAGGTCTTGTGCCAGTCTCGTATGTACAATTATTCGATATAACGACTAGAATACCATTAAGAGAATCTGCCAAAGATATCATAGATAGAGAGAAGTTACCAGGTGTTGATGAATGGAAAGCCATTAAAAATAAGCATAAGGCCAGTGCGAGGGCAGTGGGTCCTGCTGCCATGGAGCAACAACAACAACAATATATGCAGCAAAGAGCTAGATCATCTAGTAGTGGATATAAATCGAGAGGAGATCTTGTTTCAAATTACGTTGTCGATGTAAATATTGAAACTTTTTCATCAACAAATGATAAATATTGGTATCTCGTCAGAATATTATTATTAAATGGGGTCACAAGAAGTTTATGTAGATTTTATGAAGATTTTTTCAATTTTCATCAAAGTGTATTAAATGCTTGGCCAAAAGAAGGTGGTAGGTATGATAAAAGAGATAGACTTATTCCATACATTCCAGGTCCGTTGCCAGATGTCAGTGAAAGTCTATGTCACAAAAGACTTCCAGATTTAGACTTGTATCTTAAAAAATTAATTCAATTAGATGATTACATATCAAGAAGTGCATTAGTAAATTCTTTTTTTGAATTAAAAGAAGGTGATAAAGAATTTGGACCGATGCAAATCATTTCTCCAGTTCAACCATTCCGCTTGCCTCCTGATATGGTTGTCTTACATACCCCAGAAATATCAAACAATTCCCCAATGGATGAAAGGTCTACTATCCAACCAAGTAATAGTATAAGACATTCACAATATCAGCAAGATAGAATATCCCAATATGAAAATGTGAAAGGTGCTCCAGTATCTAATCTAGCTAACAGACTAAGTGGAATGAACTTCCAACGTCAATCATCCATGAGATCGGCTTCTTCATACTCTAATGAAAATGGTAAAAGATCAGTATCTGGTGGTCCACTTACAACTAACTCATCTTCGTCCTCTTCAGCTATAAATGGCGACTCTGTATCCAAATACAAACTTAAATTTTACTACAAGGATGATATCTTTGCCATTGTTGTATCTGACAATGTATCGTTGAAAGATTTAAAGAAGTTGATTGTTCCTAGAATTGATGAAAGTGATGATCCAAATGTTGAACAAAGAATTAAAATATTCCCTAAAAATGGTGCTAACATTGATCAATACGATTACGAGAGCAGTAGTGAGATTTCATCTGATTCAGAACTCTGGGGTGTCTCCAATTTCATAGACAAGGGAAAGTTCCTTGTTGTTGTTTTATAGTGTATATAGCGTAGTTATAGTATACCAGTTAATCAAAAATTTAATAATTATAATTCAACTTTAGTTCGCCGAACTCCTCGAGCCGCTAAAAAAATAACTCTGGAGAGATCAAGACATGTATCTTTTTGTTTTCTTTTCACATTTTTCAGTCTTCAATCTTCTTGATTTAGTTGATCACAATTGTACATATACACATTGGCGAGTGATGCCAGAACCTTTTGTATCTCTATTTAAGAGTTCTCCATTGAACGACTTTTTGATCCCATTCAAAAAGGCTCAGTATCAATGGAT
Organism: Wenyingozyma methylovora; assembly: GCA_030570175.1. Lineage (NCBI taxonomy): Eukaryota > Fungi > Ascomycota > Pichiomycetes > Pichiales > Pichiaceae > Wenyingozyma > Wenyingozyma methylovora. The sequence goes on along the minus strand of JAJLVC010000001.1, from coordinate 416,252 downwards.
AGCACGCTACACAATCATACTATTTGCAATCATTGTAAGATGTGCTGTTGGACTTGGGAGCCATTCAGGAATGGGAGACCCTCCTATGTATGGTGACTTTGAAGCACAAAGACATTGGCTGGAAATAACGACTTCATTACCTATAAGTCAATGGTACTATTATGACCTTCAATATTGGGGATTAGATTATCCACCACTCACTGCTTTTCATTCTTGGTTATTAGGTAAGATTGGATCTCTTATAGATAAAACATGGTTTGCACTTGATACAAGTCGTGGATGTGAAGCTGATGACTTGAAATCATATATGAGAATTACTGTATTGGTTAGTGAAATGATCCTCTATATACCTGGTGTTTTATGGTATACGAGATGGATGGGAAGGTATTACAACAAGGCTTCGTCTATTGATCAAACCATTATTGCAGCAGCTATTCTTTACCAACCAGCATTGGTTATCATTGACCATGGGCATTTCCAGTATAACAGTGTTATGCTAGGTTTGGCCTTACTTTCACTTGTCAATTTACTCTATGACAACTATTCATTAGCAGCAGTACTTTTCGTTCTATCATTAGGTTTCAAACAAATGGCTTTATACTATGCTCCTATTATATTCTTTTACATGCTTAGCGTTTGTGTCTGGCCATTTCCTTCTAATTTCAGAATCACTCGCTTATTATCTATTGGAATAAGTACGGTGGTGACATTTGCATTACTGTTTGCTCCATTTGTATTATTTGGCGGAGTCCAACAAATAGGACAGATCATTCATAGAGTTTTCCCATTTTCAAGAGGTATATTTGAAGATAAAGTTGCTAATTTCTGGTGTGCTACAAATATAGTCATCAAGTACAAGAATATCTTCACTCAATCTCAACTTCAATTGATTTCTTTGATTTTGACTTTGGTAGGAATAGCTCCTTCATGTATTGCTATCTTTTTATATCCTAGAAAGAATTTGCTTGCATGGTGTCTATCATCCTGTTCCATGGCATTTTATCTCTTTTCATTTCAAGTTCATGAAAAATCAATCTTATTACCTTTAACACCAATAACGTTATTATTGAATGAAGTTGATCCAGATGTAATATCGATGGTTTGTTGGGTTTCAAACATTGCTTTGTTTTCAATGTGGCCTTTACTAAGCCGTGATGGATTGACTTTACAATATTTAGTATTGGGAATGCTTTCAAATTGGCTAATGGGTAACCTAAGTTGGATAAGAAAGTGGGTATCATTCTTTAGTGTTCCTACATATCCTAGGAAGAAGGCAGCAACAGTATTACCACATAGTATTTTCTGGAAGTTAGTCATTGTTGGATCATATGTATCTGTTGGTATACTCCATGTTGTTGAATTTAAATTTGAACCCCCATCAAATTTACCAGATTTATGGGTTATTGGCAATGTACTGATCTCTTTTGGAAGTTTCAGTCTTTACTGGGTTTGGACTAACTATAAGATATACAAGATATGTACTACAAAGGTTAAAACTAATTAAAAAATTTGTATAATATTATTTAGAAAGTTATTTCTCATTTATCTCTATCTATATAAGTTATAATAACAATTTTACGACATTATTTTTTTATTGCAAGTTGGAAATTGTATACCAGGTTTCATCTTTCTATCAGCAGTAAATACTCCCCATTCTGTCTCCCATTTTCTATCTTCCTCGTGCCAAATCTTCTTCCAAGGTTCATCAAAAGCTTCAAAATAGAACCAAGCAAAGTCATTCTTATACGCTTCACAAACCCATTTGTTCAAAAAGTATTGTAATTCTGGAACACCTGCTTTAGAGTTCATAAATTTACCTCCACCTGATGGCCATCCAACTTCAGAAATTACAACATTGCAGTTAGCTGCATTCTTCTTGATCAGTGGAACAACTTGCTGCATTGTAAAATCTAAAGTCCACTGAGTAGCAACGTCAACAGAGGAACCGCCAAAGAATGGATGAATATTGGCACCTATGAAATCACAATTATGTATCATTTTGTCGTTGATTTGAGATCCAAGCTCGGATATTCCAATAGGCAGGTCAGAAAATCCAATTGCTTCGGTGAAAAGTCTTGTCTCGTCAACATAAGCTAAAAGTTCATCAGTAGTTTTGTCCTCTCTGAACAGTACTTCGTTACCAATATAAATTGAGTCAAAATATCTTCTAGGATACTTTTGCAATAAAGATTTCATATCATTCATTTGTCTTCCATTAATCCTGTCATCAGAACCTATCCAGACACCAAGCGCTAAAGTCATGTTAATGTGTAAATCATCTATAGCCTGTAAAATGTACTCAGCTTGCTTGCATTGTGTTCCATAAGTACGAACTCTAGTAGTAACTTTTGACAAAAGTGCCATGTCCAACAAAACCTCTCTTGATGTTGCACCACACATTGGCTCAATGACACCTCTGGGGGCATATGTTAGACCATAGAATACATTGAATAAATTATCGTTGACCATTAAATCGTATACTTCTTTATCATTGTGGTATTCTGGATTTATATTTTCAAAATAATTAGATGATCCTAAATTGTTTCCTCTTGCATATGCGTTTTTGTTGGAACGAGATAGGTAACCTTGGTCAACAAGGGAATCATTACCAATACCAAACCTTGAAGTGGAATTATAGTAGTCTAATGGATACTTTTCTAATATCTCGTTAACAATATCAAGTTGAACAGAAGTATTTGAGCGATCAAAAATATCTAATATCACTTCTTTTGTGTCTTTATAGTTTATTCTATGATTTTTGTAACCCTGGTAAATATTGATTGCAATTGAAGCTGCCAATATTGATAGCATGATTGCAATAAAGATCCATACAGCAGAAGTTTGAGAAGATCTTTTTTTCCAGCTGCTGGTTTCATCGTCATCTGAATCATTGTCAACATCTTGCTTATTTGGAGATTTCTCGGTATTCCTTTTGCCAAATATTGATGACTGAGAACTATGACCACCTAATTTCCAGTTTGGATATGATAGTGAACCACGCTTACTAGTGATTCCAGCAACTGAAGCTGTTGACAATGGAAATTGAGACTCTCCTCTTTCTTCCACTTCTTCTTGAGGATAAATGACTACTGTATTGGCATTTGAATGCGGTCTACTTCCAGTTGCATCAGGCTCAGCATTACTATCATCTAAAATCACTGGTTTCATCATTGAAAATGCTCTTTTCTCCTTATTTTCAGCTGGAGTAGCCACGTACCCGTACTGATTAATCATATGTTGCCCATCAACCCAAGCACTGGGTGTTTGAGCTAAAACTGATCTTGGAGAAATAACCAAACTTTGGTTTTGATCAACTGGGCTCAATTCTTGTTTCAGCGCAATATCTTCAACCGGCTCGTCAGTATGCTTCTCTCCTTCTTGTTGGTATTCACTATTAGTCTCGGTTACAGAAGGGGAATCATCATCAGTCAAATCACCTTCTCTTATTACTTCATCGTTTAAATCAATAAGTTGTGGGGCACCATCAATCATTTCACTCTGGAACTCAGCTTGAGGGTAACTCGAGTTCAGAGGTTCAACTTCAGATGTTGGAACTAAAGTTATATCGTTGACCTTATGTAAAGCAGATACTTTTCTAATTTGAAAATCTAGATCAGTTTCTAAGTCTGAATGAATATCAATAACATCAGCTACGCGATCATCAGTTATTGCACCGTTGGAGATGTAAAATGTTGGAGCAGTTGTATCTTGAAATCTATGTAGAGCACTTCCAGTCAAAGAGCTTTGCTCTTTGTTTTCAAAACCATTCAAGTCACCTTCCATACTATCTTCAGAGATGTCAGAAGCATCATCTAGTAGAGGATTTCTAGAAATATTGCCTTCTTCAATTGCACCACTATTGTTCTGTTGTCTATTTCCGGATGGTGTAGTTTGATCATCTACAGACTTAGAACTGACTGCAATCTCAATAGATCTTGAAAGTAGAGATGATGGGATCTCTTTTGATGATTGGCCTTGTTTCTTGTGTACATTTGATGAGTTTCCCTTGTTAGAATTATACTCTGAATCAGAAACCTTACTAAAAGACAATTCCACACTAGATAATGATGAACCTGAGGAAAGGTTTAGCAGATTTATATTATCTTGTTTTTTGGATCTTTGCTCTTCAAAAGAGCTTGACTTTACTCTTCTAATCAATGGTTGTCGAGATTCATCGGATTCTGGTGAAGCAGAGTAGGGAATCCCAGATGTACTGGTAAACCGTTTCCTCGCTTCTTTAATTTCAGCAGTTGATAACATTAATTGTTTGGACTTTAAAGTGTTGTCTTTAGTATATGTATCCTTCATTTTGTGATCTGTAAAATTATAACGCTGTTATCTTTAGAAATTTAATATTTTTTGTAAAAAAATTAGACGCCAAAAGAAAAATAAATATTGGATCAAAAATTAATTTTACAACATTTTATTTCTCTTGGGGACATTTTTACATACTTTCTCATATATTCAGAATACTATTTGGCAAAAAGACAGATTCAACTACGACAAATCAGTTATTAAAACAGCATTTATTAGGAATGTTTTGATATAAACAGATATATAGTGAAAGTTAGACTAGCTAATGATTCAATAAATATATATTTAGCGTTTTTCATAATGGATAAGCTAATGATATTATTCAATTAGGTTATAAGACACCATTTGGTCTTAAACCACAGAACCAAGCGTAACCGTAACCATCATCGGAAGCTTTGAAAGTGATAGTACAACCTTTCTTGAAGTAAAAGACATCACCTTGTTTAGCAGAAACGGAGTAACCTTCTTCATCAGTGATAGTGAAAGTACCAACAACATCAACGATAACCTTCATTTCATCGTAAGAGTATGTGTAAACTAATGGTTCACCTGGCATTTGCTTGTAGAAACCACAGGAAATTTGTTTGTCTTCTGGAGCTTCAGAGGTAAAGATATCACCTAAGAATGAAGTTGGACCGACAGAAGGTGGTAAGACATCGTAACCTTCTTTCTTTGGTTTATATAACATAGGCATTTTGATGGTTGTTTTGTGTTTAGAATTGATAACTGGATTGTTGTATGAAAGAGAGAAGAGAACACTGAAGATTGGAAAGTTCAAAGAGGACTTGAACCTCTATTTATAGCGGTGTCAAAGATTCTTCCGTCAAGGAGTTATAGTGGTACATCCCACAATCCATTTGATAGTAGTGAAAAAAGATTTCCTAATCGGGAGTAAAAATCCACGATAATGCAAATTCTGATGCACCGCCTTGTTTTCTCCAATGGTTATTCACGCTTAGGGAGATTGAACGAGATTAATCTATTAACAATGCACTATAAGCTGCTAGAGTTTCCAGTAAGGAATACCGAGATTGGCCTAGCTGCTGGATATTATGTCTCAATGGCATATATCTTAAGTCCTCGATCTGTCTTTCCTATTTAGTTGACGATAGATTAGTAATATGGTATGAAGTGAAAAATTCGTTTATGAACAAGACGTGTGAATTTTTCAAGTTACTTTTACGTCAACCGGTAGATCTTAAAATGTGCAAACACATGTTTGAATTACATTGGCCAATGGCACTATCCACTGCCAATTATTATCTACATTGATTTCAATCTAATTATGGGGGATAAACCAGAACGGAAGAACGGGTGCAGGTGCCAGTCAATTAAAGTTTACCGCACATTTAATCTAAGTGTGCACTCCCTTATTTTTTTTAAATTTTTCTATATACTATAGATTTGCCATACCCCAAAATTTCACAGAAAGCTATATGGATAAGGGCATGTCTTAACTAGAGCTTGGCTTTAACAGCGTGAGCTTAGCTGAATACAAGGTAGTCTGTTTTACCATTTAAAGTAAAAAAAATCCAAAAGCCGGGCGTACATGTAGGAATGAGTTGGTTTGGATATCAACGAGACACTTGAAGCCATTGTATTCTTACTGTCTGGTGAAGGCCAGCATATACAACTAGAGTGATCAGTCGACATACTATAGCTACAACTGAACAGAATATTAATAATAATCATGAATATATTAGATTTGTATATACTATACTAATAGAAATTAACACTATCAAAGTGTAAAGATTATGATCATCAGCTTTTAAATATAATGTTTTTTAAATTAAATGACTTGGAAAACTTAAGCAGTACCGTTAGTTCTTAAACCGGTGAAGAAAGCATAACCGTATCCACCTTCATCATGGACTTTGAAAGTGATAGTGGTACCTTTCTTGAAGTAGAAAACGTCACCTGGGGAAACAGTAGCTTCAAAACCAGTTTCATCAGTGATGGTATATTTACCCTTAACTTCTAAGATAACTTTCATTTCATCGTAGTCGTATTCGTAGACTAAAGCTTCACCGTATTCTTGTCTGTAGAAACCACATGAGATTTGTTTATCTTCTGGAGCATCTGAAGTGAAGGTGTCTCCTAAGAAAGAGTTGTTACCTGGGGATGGGATAGCTGGCTTTGGTTGTTCGTAAGATTCAGCTCTGGCGGCATATAACATAGGCATCTTGAAAGTATTTATTTATTAATTGATATAATAATGGGTTGATAAAGAAGGAAAAGAAGAAGATGAAAAGGAGTAGAAAAGAAATGAAGTAAAAAAGGAATTAGAGTTGGTATTTATATTGAGTCAAACTGGATAGTAAATCAATTGAAATATTCCTGGGAGTGGTACAGAGGATATGGCTTATCCTATTTGAGATAAAAGTTGCGGTACAACATGGCAGTGCAACTATCTCCCCAATTCGGTAAGGTTTATCAACTATTAAAATCTGTCAATTTGAAAAAGTGCAAATTATTTTATCATCAGCCACACCGGTGCACCAACCACAAATTAAAAATGATATGAGTGAATGAGTGAGCCACACATTCTAAAAAGCTATCAAAATGAGGATGAGGAGATAAAAATGAGATAAGAGTACAGGGGAAGAGAAGAGCAACTTTTGTTTAAATCAATACCTCATACATTGATATATTTCAAATACTTTATCATCACAACTAACTCAACTTGAATATATACATACATCTAATACATCTATATCTTATTTAACACTTAATACTAGGAGATGACAATTGACGCCTCCTTATCATCAAATTTAAAGTAAGTGTGTCAATTTTCCCCATTTTATTTCATGTTGAAACAGATCTTTAATACTATATTTATGAACAGACATTTTACTAACTCCTGATTTTACCTAGCTCACGTAACCTGAAATCGAACACACATTCATTCAATACTAGTTTTCTGATACCCAAGTCAAGATATTACAATACTAATATAACCGCAAAGTAAGTATGACGTCGTTGTTTATCAAGGCAATCTTTTGTGTTAAGATATTATCTTAGAGCTCTTTACTAACAAATTTACAATATAGTCACTGGCAGCTGAAAGACTTAGTGTGCAGATCTTCAACTTCGGATCAAATATATTATCCATCAGATAACTCTATAATAAGTTTGAATGTCAATCAAAAACTTGTCTCAAACGCTTCTTCTTCTGCGGCAACCAATAAATTAAAGAAATCCACAACATTTGCAAAATTTGATTCATCTCCTAGATGTTTCAAGGAATTGAACGGTGTTTTAGTAGCTGGAGGTGTTAAAAATAGTGGATCTCCAATGGGCGCTTGGAAAGGTCTTTTTGGACTACACATCAATGAGACAAATTATACCGAAAGCTTGAATATTGGTTCATTGATTAATAACTCTGTTTCAATATACGCAAATTCAAAATACAACTATCTTTCTTATGTCTGCAATAATGATCAAAACCTTTATATCATTGATATTAAAAATAATGGAATATTGAATTACAATAACATCAATTTAGGAAATCCGTTAAATCACTCTTCTTTATCTCCTGACAAAAAGAAATTGATTGTTGTTGGAGATTCATCTAAGATTTTCATATTACATCCAGAAGAAAACATGAGATCAGTGGTTAATAGAGATGTGATATCAACTAATTATGATAGTGGATTTTCTACAGACTGGCACCAATCTGGATTATTTTTCACAGTTTGTTTCCAAGAAGGTGTTAATTTGGTTTATGATATGAGAAAGAAAGATGTTCCAATGACTTCGATTCACTCAACAAGACAAGGTAATCAAAGTGGTGCTTTTAGGGTTTGTAAGTTTAGCGGTGGAACAGATGACTTATTATTTATTAGTGAACATAATGGAAGAGTTCACATGATCGATACAAGAGACTATTCAAATCATCAAGTTATCCTATTACCAAATCAAATAAATGAAGAAAATCATTATAAGGCTTTAGTCAAATCTTATAACGAAGTAATTGAAGAATACGGAACTAATTCCAATGTTACTATGGGTGCTTCCTCTCCAAACACACTACCTGCATATTTGAGGAGCGTTTATCAGCGACCACGCCAGGTTATTACTGAAACAACTTCAACTAATACAAGATCGAGAGCTATAAGAAGAAGATTGCCTGGCCGTCAACCTGAATCAACAGAAGCTGCGGAAATGTCAACTGGTCCCACCACAACGACTATTGTACCACCACAACAACAAGATCAATATCAACAAGAACAACAAACTGAAGAGGTACCACAGTTAATAAGGAGTTGGTCGTATTCCACTGAGGCATCTAATGAAGATTTATATAAACACTGTGAAATTGAAATCAGTGGTTTGGAATGGATGGATCATAAATATGGTAATTCATTATTTATTGGTTGTGAGAAAGGATTACTAGAATGGCAAATTGATTCGTGGCGTAGAAGATGCTTTCCTAGTTGTACTTACTCTTGAGTTAATTATTATTTAGTTTTAAACAATTATTATTCTTTAAGTTCGCCATTAATATAAGATTTACTATTTTATCTAATCTACCTTATGAATTGTATCGATCTATATATATATATATGTACCGTTAAATATTAATTATTCGAAGAAAACAGAAATTTGAACTGAATGTCTCTTGAAGTTAAACCATTGTTACTAATTCTTCGGCACTAGTTGGATGAATAGCAACACATGAATCAAAATCTTCCTTAGTAGCCCCCATCTTAACAGCAACACCAAAACCTTGTAAGATTTCAGAACTTGAATCACCAACTAAATGTAAACCAACAATTTTTTCTTCTGGTAAAAGACAAACTAATTTATAAGCAGTTGGAGACTTATGTTCAGTCATGGCATAGTACATAGAAGTAAATTTAGAAGTGTATGTCTTGATCTTATCTTCACCGTATTTAGCAACAGCATCCTTTTCACTTAAACCAATCGAACCAGCTTCAGGATGTGAAAAAATGGCTGAAGGAACATTGTCGAAATCTTGCTTTTGTTGAGCAAAGATTGATGGTCCGAATAATCTGTTAGATAATTTACGACCAGTAGCAATAGCAACTGGAGTCAATTCAACATTACCTACAACATCACCTAATGAGTAAACATTTGGTACGTTAGATTCTTGGAATTCATTGACAATTACTTGTTCGTGATCGTTCAGTTTCAATCCAATCTTTTCAGTTCCTATACCAATTAATGATTTTCTACCAATAGTCCAGATTAATTCATCAACAACGATATCAGATCCATTAGTTAAGAAAACATGTAATGAACCATCCTCTAACTTCTCAACCTTACTAACATTAGATTGTTTATGAACATTAATTCCTTCCTTTTCATAATGATTTGTAATTGTATCTTGAATTAAACTATCAAATTTTCTTAAAACTGTATCACCTCTAATAATTAAGTGGGTTTCAGAACCTAAGCCTTTGAAAACACCTGCTAATTCAACACCAATATAACCAGCACCAACAACAGCTACTCTCTTTGGTTGTCTTTTTAATTCAAAGAAACCATCTGATGTGATACCATATTCGTAACCTGGAATATTCTTAGGGTTAACTGGAGCACCCCCAGTAGCAATTAAGATTTTGTCAGCTGAGAAGACACTGACTTTAGAGTTATCATCTTTGTGAACAACTTCGACTTTACCGTCATCGGTGAATCTAGCAAAACCAAAGATATAGTCAACACCTTCTTTGGTTAAGTTTCTTTCATAAATACCATTAAGTCTCTTAATATATTCATCTCTCTTGGTTTTGAAGACAGACCAGTTGAAATCATCAGCAAATGAAGGGTCAACTTTTTCAAAGCCGTAATCTTTGGCAATTCTGAGTTTACTTGCCATATCAGAAGCGTACCACATAACTTTCTTTGGAACACAACCAACATTGACACAGGTACCACCCATAGCTTTAGATTCAATGACTAATGTGGAAGCACCATGCTTGGCGGCTCTTCTAGCAGAAGCAACACCACCAGAACCACCTCCAATGACTAAATATTGATAGTGAGACTTCATACTCTTTAACATAACACTGATAATCTATTACAAACACAATTACAAGATGATATCAATGTATAATCTTATCTTTAGAGTACTCTGCTCGTGCTTAAATACAAATTTTTTAAGAAACACCTTTACTCAGTTGCCCGCCAGGCGAGAACCGCTGACAAATTGGCAGAATAATTCTAGAATGGATGTAATTTTTAATTTATTAGCAATACGATATAGAGTCTACTGTGTTGTGATGGTCATATATCAGCTGTTATTAGTAATACAACAGGGAGGTCATGTCTGAGGAGCAAGATAAGGTACCAGAGCAAGAACAAGTCCCCCAACAACAGGGAACTCTCTTCAGCAATGAAGATGTCGAGGGCTTAATGGGAGACGAAGTCGAGAACGACGAAGAGATGGGAGATGAACAAATTACCGAACACCCAACTGATGATGCACAGGAAGTCGGTGCTGCCAATGAAGATGGTGAGGAAGAGGAAAAGAATGAAGAAGAAGTGGAAGAAGGAAAACAAACAAAAACAAAAGCTAAGAAAGCTTCAAGGAAGAGAAAAGCTGATGATGAAGATGATCCAGCGCTTAGTAAACTTCGAGCACCTGTGCCGCAATTGCCTGAGTTCACTCGTAAGGATAAGACCTTAGAAGAAATATTGGAAATGATGGATGATGAAGAATTCACACCAATCATTCCAGATAACGTTACTGATTATTATCTTTCCAAGAATGGTTTCCAAACATCAAATTTCAAAATAAAGAGATTGTTGGCATTGGCTACACAGAAATTTATCAGTGATATAGCCACAGATGCATACGAGTATTCGAGAATAAGATCAGGTTCAGCTGTTTATAATTCAACAAATCCTCAAGCTCGTGCTCGTGCATTATTGCTCGCTGGTCAGCAAAATGTAGGTGCTAATAGTGGAGATGATGGAAGTGCTAATCCACTTACCGGTGGTAATATCAGTCAAAACCAAAATGCAAAAGTTGCTTTAACAATAGAGGATCTTAGTAGTGCTTTGGATGAATATGGTATGAATGTGAACAGACCACAATTTTACAGATAAACAGCTAATGTTCATCAATTAATTCTATTTATAATGTATAAGTTTTTGTTTTTGTAAATTAATAAAGATCTTTGAGAGATGAGACGATAAATTAAAACATTATATATTATTAGTATACATTGTATATTGAAATTGTAACTTTTCAAATGTATATAAAAGTAAAAGAGATTAAATAAACACATACAAAATAAGCTAGCTTATAAGCTAAATAAGAGAAATAAATATAATTAATTATTCATGAGATTCCATGACTTGCTTGACTGGTTCTGATTCATTAATGTATAATTTGTGTTCTTGAATATACCTTATTACACTATTCGGCAAAAGATATTGAACACTCATTCCTCTTCTTATGAATAATCTAACTTTAGTCGAACTAATATCATTATAGATCAATTGTTTAATAACCAAGATATTCATACGATGTTGGTACATTATATCATGACTTAACAAGAATGAACGAACATCTGAACCAGTTCTTTCTACAATCAAACAACCATAGTTTCCCAAAATATGGTTCAAATCTTGATCTGCCCAAACATTAGGCTCTCCCATTGATTCTATAAGATCACCACCAGCCAGCAACATGATTTTACAACCAATTTTCTCCTTTGAATTACCTGCTTTATAGACACCACCACGCTTGATGTTTATTTCTTCATTGAAATGGTCTAGTACTAATGCTGTTCTAGTATACTTCTCTTGTAAAGATTCCCAAGCATCAACCATTAACCACGAAGATGTTCTTTCACATGCTAATTCACACATACGCACACGATGTGATGATTTGGCTAAACCTTGTTTTTTATAATTATCACTGACAGGAGAATAGTAACCACCAATGACCTCAAATCTAGTTTGCTCTCTGATAGCATCTAAGGCCATTTCAAACATACGAAGATGTAAGTATGTTATTGGAGAGAAAGAACCACAAGCAACGATAACCAATGGGAACTTATTTGGATCTTTAAGACGAGTCTGTAAACGATGAGAAGGGAATTTATAATCTTGCAAAGTCTTAGATTGTCTTTGTATACCGTGTGGGACTTCTTCTAAATCGGCAATTTGAAATGAATGAACACGAGGTAAATTGAAATGATCGTTGAAAGATTCAGATCTAGCTTTTTTTCCAGAACCAGAACTAGCACTCATACCGCTTTTTATACTGGCCTTCCCATCACCTGTAGCATCTTCATCATCACTAGAGCTACTCATTGGTTGAAATTCTGTTGGCATTCGACTAGGCACTTTGTGATGCTTAATATGGGGTGTATTGGGGCTAGCGACTCTTGGAGGAGTATCGACTGAAAATACGACATTTTCCTGCTGATTTGAAGATTTACCATTTGGATTAGTACTTGCCATCTTTGATTTCATATACTCAATTTCAGATGGATGCAGTATTGGGGCGTCAATTGCAGATAAATAATCAGCTAAAACTATCGGTTGAGCTTTAGGTATAACAGAAGATGGTGCTGTTGGTTCTATATTTGGGTTTGAGGAAGGCGGTAAAAAATCTGGATCTTGTGTTGGATCCATTGATCGTGTATGTTCAATATCTAACTTGCTATAGTTATTGTTGTATAAGATCTCTTCTTCTGCTTTCTTTACCTGCTCAACTTATATAAAATCTATAGTTGCAGGTGTAAGGTATGGATGCAGAAATAGCCTGTCTGTGAGCAACAAAAAGAGTATAAGTATTTGGAATTCTGTGTATATAGAAGGTATATCAGCAATACAATCTAATGGAATGGTGAACTCTGATTGTAAGTAAGTATTTTAACGGCGATATTCAACCTTATCAATAACAAAAGAAGGGTTGAAGGAGTTACTAATTAAATGATTTAGAAAACGTTAACTTAAGCACAAGCTTTTTTTCCGAATTAATTTGCTGAAAAAAACAGTTAAGCTGAAACAAAAAAATGTGATTACCAAATTGGGTGACCTGAGCGGAGTGTGTGAGCAGCTTAGAAAGAGAGATATGAACTCGGTTGTAGATAGTGATATAGTGGTTTATGATATGAGTGAGTGAATAGAAGGAGGAGGATAGAGTACTTATACAGGGAGCAGATACTCTCCCTTATAAGTAACTCGAAGCTGCGTACACTATCGCTCAGAGTGGGGGTGTCAATGGCTGAGAGGAACCTTCGGAGCGCACACAACTCCGGTGATGATTTACCCAAATTCCACTTGATGTATCGTCATGTCAATCTCTTTACATTAAAAAGATAATATATATATTTTTATGAATTATAATCTACACCATCTGTCTACCCATTCGTACTCTGGGTTAGACGAGAAGTAAGTTCTGAGCTCTTCTAAGTTAGCGTCAACTACGTACATCTTACTAGACTCACCACCTGTGAAACTAGATACGTTAATTCCGTTAACCTGTCTAAGTGGTTCGACTAATATTCCTTGTTCGATCAGTTTTTCCCACGATAGTAAAACCACATCTCTACTCCATTCTCTGCCAACAGTGACAAAGCCAACACTGGCCAAGTTGGTTAATGCATTGAAGTTAGCCGAATGTGCCATCTTCTGACTCTTGATCATCTTATGATACTCTTCATAAGCTATATTGAAGTTCAACTGATCCATAGAGTTCTTTAAACTAGATCTTGCTGCGCTTATCAATATTTGTAGTTCTAGTTCCGATAATGACTCTAATATAGTAGAGAAATTACGATTATTTACTGGTGTATCTATCAGATTTGATTCATCTGGAATTAACCCATCTAGCTTCACAATCATTGGCACAATTGCATTTTTCAAAGAGTTTATATCTCTGATGGAATGAAAATTCTTTATTATCATCTTTCTTAGTTCGAAACCTTTTGTGAAAATTAGTTTATGTATAACTGAGTTGTAAAATAGTGATGATTCATCTTGTAAATCACATTTCAGTATCAAGTATAAGATTTCACAAAATTCATCAACCGTCTTTGGTTTCTTCAATTGTAATATCCTCTGCGAAAATCTACTCTTAACTCTCTTCTCCAGCATTTCTCTGACGGTGGTCTTGGTACTCATACCAATGATAGATATAGGAGAAGTAGTACTTGATTGAGCGACATCGAATAAGTTGTAGAGTAACGTTTGCTTAGGATCTAAAGTATAAATGTCAAACTCTTCAAGTATAAAGATAATAGGTATATGATTAGCATTCACCTTTTTAGATTCTCTTTTCCCATCCTCAGATTCTTTCAATTGTGAACTATCCAAGATGCCCATGACTGTTGACATGGTTCCAGACAAAGTAGTCTTTTCAAAAGTCACTTCCACGTTCTTACCACTATTAATCCTACTTTCAATATCCATAAGATTCCAATCTAGTTGACGTGCAATTTCTCTCACTGCACTTTTATCGTCTCTTTGGAAATTACCATTGATTTTGATAGTGAAGAACCCATCGGGGAACTTCTCTTTTAACGTCAATAGAACATTGTTCACCAATGTAGTTTTACCAGTTCCTCTTGGTCCTAATATTAATACTGATTTACCTTCGTTATACTTGATTGTATTCTCACATAAACTGTACAATTGAGTATACTCGTTATCCAAATTGTACAATGACTGCCATTGTATACCATCTGTTGATCTCTGTGATAATTTACTTAGCACATTGCGCTTTATCTTATTAATATGTTCTTGATTTGGTGCATTGACAATTTCAAGATCTGGGAATAGTTCTCGTATTTTTTTCCAAGTTGAACTGTTATTCGTGATTGTAGTTGGTTCATTTGGTAATGCGTCAAAAAACACATCTTCATTATCTGAAAACTGTTCTTCGTAAGTCACTGTCATCTATACTATGTTTCTGCTATGAATCTACTCATAAATCATGCCTTCTACAGTTACTTTCATGCATCAGATTTTATTTCATCAAGTTGTAATGATCCAGCGCGAAGAAAAAAATGTATGGTTCAAATTAGATATTCTATTAAGATATAATTAATATACACAGCGTTTAGCTATTATTTTACAATATTATAGAGATGTATACACATAAGTGGTGGTTACTCACCAGCATCTCTCATTCTTTCCCAAACTTTCTGTCTTCTATCATTAGGAGTCACATTCAGCCTTCTCTTGACTATTTTTCCGTGAGCAATTTCCGCAGCTCTTCTTTTCTTAATTGGTGATCTTCTATCAGCGTCTTCTCTTGATCTCTTCGTCGGTGTATTGATAGGAGAAGATTCAGGTGGAGGGGTAGACACCGATTTTACTGGAGATTGAGTCTTTGCAGGAGATGAATCGTTTGAAGACCCTGTACCAGAAAAGAATGACGATTTAATAGCTTTTATAGTCTTATCAGCCAATGAACCAAACCAAGAGTTAGTCTTGGTAGCTTTAGTAGCCTTGTCTTCAGCTTTGGCTTTAGCTGTTTTCTCTTTCTTTTCAAGTCTACCTCTGCCCTTTTTAGACAGAATCTTAGACTTTTCCTCTACGAGCATATTACCAATTCTTCCTCTAGCTTGTGTATCTTCTTCTACAATTCTTGGTGCATCAATGAAAAACTTATCCATTTCTTCACGACGACGATCATCTTCGTCTTGTTCTTCTCTGTAGTCTGCAGTATATGGAGATGATAACAGCTTCACATCAGTCTGTGTCTGTAAATCATCTTCAGTCTGTATTTGTGACTGACCTTCAGTATGGGCCTCTATATCTGATTCCGCTCCATCACTTTCACTCTCATTGGAATCTTCTTCATCAGTATCAGTAAGCAACCTATTTACAGTCTCATACACTTGATCTGATAAGTTTTCTGGTAATTCACAAAATTCATCTTGTAAGAATTCCTCTACAGGTGATTTCATTCTTTGTATCATATTTTGCTGACTTTGAGTGCGATCAACTTTACTTTCTGAAATGGAGGACCTGGGTTGAGTACTAAATGCATCATCAGCTTCTCCCGATGATAAAGATTCATCTTGCAGGTCTTGCTCATCAGTCCTTATCTCTTGTTCAGCATGTTCAGATAACACAACTTGTTTATCATGTTGGTCAATCTCACTTTCATTTCGTATTTCATCAAGCGCTTCATGATATACGTCAGGCTCAGATGAAGCCTCTGAATCATTATTATCTTCTTCATCTATTATAAATCTCTTATCTGCTTCCAAGATTTCAGATTCTTGCTCAAAGTCATAATCTGGAAGGAATAAAACTGCATCAGATCTCTTATTTCTATTTTCATACTTGATGTCTTTGTACTCTCCGATCTCAATTTTACCAAATGGCGATGAAGAAGTTGGCATGGGTAACAATGTCAACGCCGCAAAGTTCCCCATCATTCCAAGGTTAGATCTCTTATGGAATTCCATCTCACTCTCTATGTACCTATCTATATCCACAGCTTTAACATGGCCGTGTTTAACCGTGTCTTGTTGCTGTATTGGAGCAGGCGGCTCTCGTAACTGTTCAACTGGCAGCCCTATTGGAGAAGCAGAGGCATGTCTCTTGGACCGAGACCCAAGACCCAGAAGGATAGACATTGCTTTGTAGTGTAGTAATACTGTATTCAACAGAGAGACTTGTAGCTTTTCTTCTCTTCTCTTCTCCACTGTTTACTTATCAAAAATAAAATTTACCTTAATCTCAAATTTCGTGATGCCAAATTAGTTAGCTCACCTCTTTTAATTTTTCCTGAGGAGACAGAGACAAATTTTGGAAATTAGTAATTCGTTATCCCATTTATCTATGATAATTGTACTTGATGATATTCAATATTTGTACTTAGTCAATCGATAAAACAACCAACGAGCAATGTCACAGAGTGGTCCATTACCAGATAGCGTCTTAAGTTTACTTAAATCAGCACAATTTTTACATTTTGGAACATGTTCAAATAATATCCCCCACGTCTCATTAATGAACTACACCTATGTTCCATCTGAGCAAACATACCACAAGGAGTGTAGTCATCCATATATTGTATTAACTACTCACAAGAAGACACAGAAATACGAAAATCTCGTTGCTAATCCAAATGTATCTTTACTTGTGCATGATTGGGTTACTGCTAAAGAATCAACTTCAAATCCAACTACTAGTAACGTTTTCCAATTGTTAACGAATTTGAATCAAAGTGAGTTGAGTTCATTGAGTGCTACATTAAGTGGTACTGCTCAAATATTAGAAGACGGTGAAGAGAAAGAATATTATAAGAAATTACATTCAACTCATAACTCTGATGCTAAAGTTTTCATAGATGGTGATGATGTTGCTATCATCTTAGTCAAAGTTGAAACATCAAAAGTTGCTGATTTAGAAAACAATGTCGCTCAATATAAATAGGTAAATATAGTGTAATTTAATCTAAAAAATTTTATTACTGTTGTTATTACTATGTCGATGAATACATGTAGTTAAAACTATTGCTCAACTTCCTTCGGAACCAAAATCATTGGTGAATTCAACAAATTTATCAAGGTCATTTTGGTTAACTGTTGGCTTATTTGATTTAATAGCCTTGATAAAATCTTTTATAGTTAAAACTGGTTCTTGTAATTCATTACCGTTCAAATCTAACCAATTCATTTCTTTGGCTCCTTCATCACCTGGAGAACATGGAGTATATTGATCTATTTCTTCTCCAGTTTCAGGATCAGTTCCTTTAACAAGTTTGAAATGAGTAGCAGCTTGTAATTTTCTAATCGGCTGCATTAATGCATCTCTTACAACAACTGCAACATCATGACCTGAGTAACCTTCAGTCATTTCCGCTAATGTCTTGTAATCATGTGTATCTAAAGTACATGGTTCATCACCGATATTTATCTTGAACATTTCAGTTCTTGCTTCAACATCAGGTAAAGCAATGTAAATTCTACGTTCAAATCTTCTACGAATAGCAGAATCTAATTGCCATGGAATATTAGTGGCACCTAACACTAAGACACCATTTGAATCATTACCAACACCATTCATTTGAACTAACAATTCAGTTTTAATACGACGAGAAGCTTCGGATTCATTTTCACCACGAGGACCACATAATGCATCAACTTCATCAATGAAAATAATAGCAGGTTTATTTTCACGAGCCATTTGAAATAATTGTTTAACTAATCTTTCAGATTCACCCATCCATTTAGAAACTAAATCTGAAGAAGATACTGAAAAAAATGTAGAATTTGCTTCTGTTGCCACAGCTTTTGCCAAATAAGATTTACCTGTACCTGGTGGACCATATAGCAATATACCTGATAATGGTTTACGTTTACCTTTAAATAAATGTGGGAATCTAACAGGCAAGATAACTGCTTCTTTCAATGCATCTTTAGCAGCTTCTAAACCTGCGATATCTTCCCACTTAACATTTGGCTTTTCACTTAAAATTGAATTAGCCAAAGCACCTCTTAATTTTTTATCATCTTCAGAATCATCTTCATTACTTCCATTTGTCTTCTTAGCCTTAGTGGAACCAGCACTACTGTTATTTTCGCCAGTTTGATTACTTTGATCTTTATTATCTATATGTTCTTTCAATTGTTCAGCTCTTGATAAATAATCTGTGAATCTTGACCTTATCATTTCTTTAGTCTTTGGATTTTTCTCATATTTTAAAGCTAGCATTAAATAATCTAAACCATTGTAGTATAACTTATAAGCTTCTTCATATTTTGTAGCAGTGTCTGCTTCTATTGCCTGTTGTACAAGTTCAATGCCTTTATCTAAAAAATTACCTGACATGATGATGATGATGATGAACTTCTTATCTATAATGAACTTGAAATAGGTTTTATATCAGATTTATGCGAGAAATGAACAGATGAAACAGAAGGACAACAATCAATATATCTATTGCTAGCCCAATTGATGAGAATGAACACAAACTATATCCTATGTTACACTTGTGTAACAGACTTACTGATCATCTTCTCGTCTCAGTTTTATTTTACCCTACAGGGCAAAAAAAGGGATATCACAACAAATTGAATTATTTAATTTTTGAGCACCTCACACCTTTAATTTTATTTACTATGAACTATAAAGAACTATTTAAGATGTCAATTGGTGGATCAAATCAACATGTTAGGGAAGCGAGGAGAGTGAAATGGAAAGAACTTTTTTCTTATTTAAAGACAACGTATAAACTTAAGGAGCATCTGTACATTCCCAATCAGTTGGATCATAATCATATGGATGATCTAAAGTCTTGACTTCTTCATCTGATAATTCAAAAGAGTAAACGTCTAAATTACCAGCTAATCTCGATTCGGTCTTCGTCTTAGGAATTGGAATGTAGCCCTTTTGCAACGACCAGCGTATAAGTACCTGAGCTGTAGTGACACCTTTCCTGTCTGCTATTTCCTTAACTAATGGATCGTTAATTCTCTTTGAGTGAGCTAAAGGAGCGTAGGCAATGACTTCAATCCCGACTGAACGACAGTAATCTGCTAGTTCCTGTCTCATCAACCATGGAGAGATTTCAATTTCGTTAACAACAGGTTTATACTTCAAACCTTCCCAGTTTAGCAATTCTTCGATATGATGCTTACCGTAATTAGAAACACCGATTGATTTGACCAATCCTTCGTCAACGGCTTCTTGCATAGCTGCATAAGTCTCCAATCTCAAACGTTTACCTTCTAATGGAGAATGGATTAACAGTAAATCGATATACTTCAATCCATTAACTTTATCAAAAGCCTTTTCAATAGCACGTTTAGCATTATGGTATCCATTCTCTGAGTTCCATAATTTAGTAATATAAAAGACTTCACTACGTTTATCTTCATTTTGTTCATTTAACCATTTACTGATACCTTGTCCACACTCGTATTCGTTACCGTATAACGAAGCACAATCGATTAATCTATAACCTGTCTTCAAAGCTTTATAAACTATGTTAGCTGTTTGTGAACGTGGGATATCCCAAGTTCCTAACCCCACTGTGGGGAATTTAACTCCGTTGTTGAAAGTAATGTATTTAGATACACCAGGCATGATTAATTGAGTGAAGAAGAGATAGTCATATATGTATGTATGTAAATAGCAATAATAGTTGTTGAAATAAAATTTAAATATACTCACTACAATTTTCATTCAATGCGAGGAGAAAAAGGGGAAAATGACGTATTTTACATAACTTTTGTTTTTTCAAATTGAATAAATCTATTATATTTTATTAAAACTATTTAAATTAATTAATTTGCAAAGAGTTGTTGTGTTGATGAGTTATTTCTTTGGTAAACCGGTGGCAACATCGATTAAAGTCTCATCAGTTTCCATAGGACCTTCACCAACTTCAGTTAAGATAACTTTGGAGACACCGTTTGACCAATCATCTTGAATAAGATCAACAGGGAATTTTTCATCAATTTTGAAACTATTGACATTGTCCAATACTTTATCCCAACCTTCAACTTTGTTGAAAATCTTGTATAATATACCTAATACGTAGTTTTCATTTTTTTGCTCATAATAAATAACAGCATTTGGACCAGCGTCAAAAGTATAAGCTGCTATAATTTCACCATGTGATTCATTTAATAGATTGATTATCTTAATTATTCTCTTAGAAGTATCATTCAAGTAGAAGATAGGTGGGTATGAATCAAGACATACGGCATGGAAAGAATTTGAATCTTTCATTGTTAATTCAGCAAATTTAGGGAAATCTTTATCAGTTATTGATTTTTTCATTTCGATAAATCTAGGTGGTACGACATGTTTAATACGATATTGAAATAAATCAGATGTGGCAACGGTTAATTGCATACCTGAAGTACTTGGAACATCTTTCTTGTCATCTGATACAACAAGAATACAAGCTTTCATATCTGGCCAGTGGCTTAATGGAGCTACTTCAACAGCTTTTGAATCTTCACCATTTGCCAATTCACCCATTTCCCAAGCTACAAATCCACCAAATAATGAACGACATGCAGAACCTGAACCTTTTCTTGCAATTTTACTCAGTTCAGATGGAGATTGTGGTAATTTGTATAATTTAGCAATTGCTGAGATTAATGCTGCAAAACCAGCAGCTGATGAAGCAAGACCTGCAGCAGTAGGGAAATTATTTTCAGAAGTGATAGTTAATTTCATTGTTGATAATTTAGGTAATGATGGATCCTGAGATTCTAATTCTGATCTATATTCACGTAAATCGGCAAGACATTGCTGAGTTCTTGGATTGTCGATTGAATGTGGTTCACCATTTAGATACAATACATCTTTGTCAAATTTTGGAGAACAAGCAGCAGTGGTTAATGTTCTTAAATCTTTTTGCGAAAGTGTAACACTAATTGATGAATTTGTTGGTAAATTCAAAGATTTATCTCTTTTACCCCAATATTTTAAAGTCTATTAAGGAATTGAAATTGTTAGTATAGTAATAGTAGAAGAGTAATGAATAACTCATGATATATATAACACGTTGTGAATTGAGTATACCAAAACCAAAGACACATAATCACTCCCTCTGTGAGTAAACGGATAACTTACGGCAATATTGACAGGAGCAGTACTAGAAGCGTAATAAATTTCAGACATAGTTAAACTTGAACTTGAACTCAACTTAGCTTATCTTAACGTTAAATATACAATGGTACTCTCTGTTTGATTGATCACTTGTTAAACTCGAGATCGAAACAAAAATTGAAATTAAAATTAAAATCTCGTATCGTCTTTCTTTCTCGTCGTTAATTTCGTATCTCACTTTTAAAATAATTAATTAATTACCCGTCCAGTCCAGTGGGTAAATGAAGCGAGTATATAAATAGTATAACACATAATAGTAATTAGTAAATTAAGTAATTGAGTAAGTATAAAGATAAAATATAAAGAATATAAAGAAGTAATAATAGTAACAATAAAAAGAGAAAATTTTAAATAAGACAGAAAATAAGTAGGTGAATTAACTAAACTAAACTATACTCCATAAATACAACTTATAGTAGTTATGTATAATTAATTAGTTCATAAGATAAAACCATTAATTTAAAATAATAGTAATATAATACAAGTAGAAAAACAAGTAAGATAAATTCATTTCATGAGGAAGGAAGGAAGGAAGGAAGGAAGGAGAGACAAACAAATATTGATTGATTGATTGAACTTTTCATAATTTTTTTTTTTTAATTAAGTAATTTTTTTTTGGTGATTTATTCATTAACACGTTCCCATCTCCAAATTCTAGCTTTACAGTCACCAGAACCAGTAGCAAAATAACCACCATTAACACCTCTCGTAGGAGCCATAACTGGAGATACACTAACACTAATAACTGAATTACGATGACCTTGTAACATAATATATGGTTCACCAGTTGCCTTTTCCCACATTATAACACCACGATCTTTAGAACCTGATAGGATGAATTTATCATCTGGTGTACAACATACTGATAGTACAAAATCTTTATGTCCAACATAAGTTACTTCACAATTGGATAATGGTTTAGTAGTTGATGAAGGTTGTTGATTTTTAGAAATATCTAAAGACCATAGTTTAACTGTACGATCTAATGAACCCGATGCAATTTCTTTACCATCGTGAGTGAAAGTGACAGAATACACAGAATCCATGTGTCCATTACCTGATTCATTAGCTGAATCTAATCTCTCTACCAGGAATCCTTGATTTGCATCCCATACTCTAACGGTACGATCTAATGAACCTGCAGCTATTAATTTCCCATCAGGAGATACAGCAACAGTGGTGACACCGTCTTCAATTGAAAGAGTTAAACAACATTGACCAGCAAATACATCCCAAATTCTAACTGTTCTATCACCTGAACCTGAGACTAATTTTGAACCATCAGGGAAGAAATCTAAAGAATAAATATCTTGTTCATGTCCTTTCAAATATTTTACAATTGTTCTAGTGGCTAAATCCCATATACGAATAATTTTATCTTCTGCACCTGTTGCTAAAAATTTACCATCTGGAGAGAAACAAACTGATCTAATGTATAAATCACCAGTATCGGTATCATAAGAACCACTTGAAGAAGCAGTAGATTCATCACTTAATCTAGCTACTAAATCACCAGTTTCCACAGAGAATACTTGTGTTAATTTATTACAACCAGTAGCTAAAAATTTACCATCTTTTGAAAAACGAACACAACAAACAACAGAAGTATGATCAAAAGAATGAACTAATGAAACATCGGCAACTTTAGGAACTTTAGGGTTATAAACAGCATAATATTCATTATGTTGTCTCTTATAAGGTAATGAATTATAAGAATCAAAATCTTTTAAAAATGCTGGAATTGGTTTATTATGTTGAGCTCTCTTCATATAAGCTTCATCAGCTTCTGATTTGATTGAAGAAGGGGAAGTCACTGTAGCAACGGCAGTAGTGGCTGGGGTTTCCTTTGCTGCTTCAGTAGTGGTGGTGGTAGTTGTAACTGCTGGAGTAGTAGCAGTGGCAGCAGCAGCTGGTGTTGTTGTAGAGGCAACATTTGGTTTAGTTTCAGGGACTGTAGTTGGAGGTAATGTAATTGGAGAACCAGAAGTCTTTGCAGGAGGCAAGATTTGAGGTAATGTTGTTTCGCCAGTAGCTTGTGTAGTTGTAGTTGGAGCAGTACCTAATTGTGGTAAAGAACCATTAAATGGAGCAGCAGCAGCAGTACTTCCTCCTGTACCGGTGGAAGCAGGGGCATTATTACCAGAATTATAAGAGTTTAAATTTGGAGGAGGGAGTTGTTGAGGAGTATTTGGATATTGTAATTGTTGTTGTTGTTGTTGTTGCTGTTGTTGTTGTTGTTGTTGTTGTTGTTGTTGAACATGTTGTTGCTGTATTTGTTGTTGTTGTACTTGAGCTTGTTGTAATAATCTATCTCTATTTTCTAAATCTTGCTTCAATCTCATGATTTCCTTTTCATAAGCTTCTTTCATAGTTCTATGAGCTTGTTCTAATTCATAGACTGCGTTTCTAATGTTTGTCAATTCTTGATGTTGTTGGTTTAATTTTAACTCGTATTCATGATGATGATCTTTATAAATTGTTGTTTCTCTTGATAAATTTTCGAATTCTTTTTTAACGGCATCTAATAGTTCATCTAGATGAGTACGTTCTTGAATTGAGAGGTTGTTATTATTCCTTTGATAAGACATTGTTAGAAGAATAACTAATCGGAGATATGTTTATATAGTAATATAGATATAGATATAGATATATATATGTGGAGATATAGTATAGTCAAGATAATTGATATAATAGTGAAGAATAAGTAAGTGATTGATTGATTGATTGATTGATTGAGAAGTATTATAATATAATATAATATAATATATAATATATAAAGGGATATATATAGTTTGTATAATCTTTCTTTCTTTCTTTCTCTGTTGTTTGTCAAGAAAATATGAATATGTTGTTGTGTTAATAGATGAAGTAATTGGTTGAGTAAGGTACACTACTCTTTGCTTAATCTTAAAAAGAAATTTAATTTAAAGAAGAAAAGAAAAAGAAATGGTACTTGGTTGATTATGTAATAGTAATAATAACAATAATACAATAGATATATAATATAATATACTTATAATATAACATATTTCACTACTATTCTACTTATTTCCTAATACGGATACTTCAATAGAATTATATACGGTCTATGGTGTATGGGTGTATACTGCTAAGAAATTAATATATAAATATAAATTTTTCAGATTCATCCATATATACTACTACTTATATACTACTTATATACTACTACTACTACGACTACTACTACTCTATCATGTCAGAAGACGAATACTCCCTGGAAGGTGACCTGTTCGAGGAACCAGAAGACTTCAGACCACCCAAACCAGAATCTCATTTCGTCAAATACGAATCCATCATCTCCAACGATAATAACCTAAATCTTAGATTAGTAGGTAAATCTCCACTATGGGGTCATTTACTCTGGAATGCCGGTAAATTTACCGCTAATTTCATTGAAACAAACTCTGGTTCTTTCATTAAGGGGAAATCTGTGTTAGAACTAGGTGCTGCCGCAGGGTTACCTTCTATACTATGTGCTAAGCAGGGTGCTTCTATAGTAATTGCTTCTGATTATCCTGATAATGATTTATTAGAAAATATTCAATTTAATTTGGATAATAACAATGTATCGGATAAAGTTAAAGTACAAGGTTTCATATGGGGGCAAGAAATAGAACCTATAGTGGAACATCTCCATAATTTCAACGGTGACACTAAATTTGACGTTATTATCATGTCTGATTTAATATTCAACCATTCAGAACATTCTAAATTACTCAAATCGTGTAAACAATTGATAAAACCTTTGAAAGACAAATCTAAGCCAAGATCAGGCGGTCAGTGCTTAGTAGTCTTCAGTCCACATAGACCACATTTACTCAAAGAAGATTTGCAATTTTTCATAGATGCTAAAGAAGATTGGGGATTCGATGTCGAAGAAAGAGAATTAGTTCATTGGGATGTCCCCATGTTCCCTGATGATCCAAAGGAGACTGAAGAAATAAGAAAAAGAATATATTCGTATATCTTACATCCTACATGGTAAATAAAATAATAAATAGAAATAAATTTAATGAAATGACTAAATAAAATACATATATATATGATATTGGTGAATTAAAAAAGTGAATTCACATGCAAAAGTAAAGAGTGTTCTATAGAAATGAATAAATTATAATTAATGAGCATGATGTCTATGTCCAACATTACTTCTCTTAAATAAATCAAAAAATCCATCTCTTTTAACAAAAGAACTCTTTAAATTTTCATAATTACAACCAATATCAACCTCTGAATTCTGAGTATATGCAAAACAAGTAGTTCCACTGGCACATCCCAAGTCTACCCATTTACCAAAATTACAAACAGCGATGGTTCCACTTGATGAACATGCAAATTGTCCCTCGGTAGAACAAGAATCTGCTGATCCATAGTATAATCCAGCGGCAAAATTGGCATTGAGACATTTGGCTTTATCTGTACCGCTCAAGTTGGAACAATCGGTGTATGATGAAGAGGAAGAGGTGGCGGCAGCAGCAGTGGATGTAGATGTGGTGGATGTGGCAACTGTAGTTGGTGTGTAAACGATAGTAGCTAATGTAGTCATAGTTGGAGCAGCTGGGGCAACAGTAGTTGAAGAAGAAGTCTCAACAACAACAGATGTAGAAGAAGTGGTTTCAACAGTGGTGCTGGAAGAAGTTGGGATAGTGACAGCTGGTGGCAATGTGGTAATATCATCAAAAGTGGTATCTAAGACATATGAGATACTTTCACTTACTTCTGGAGTGGAAGTAGTTTCAACTGAGGAGGAAGTAGTTGAGGAAGTGGAAGATTCAGTGGAGGAAGTAGAAGAAGTAGAAGATTCATTAGTTTCAGTAGATGAAGTGGTAACTTCAGTGGAGGAAGTAGAAGAAGTAGAAGATTCAGTAGTTTCAGTAGATGAAGAAGATGTGGAAGTAGTTTCAGTAGATGAAGTAGAAGAAGAAGATGTAGAAGTAGTTTCAGAGGAGGTGGTAGTTTCAGTAGATGAAGTAGAAGTAGTAGATGAAGTGGAAGTAGAAGAACTGGAAGCAGTAGTAGAGTAAGCTTCAGTTAACAAACTCTTCATAGCTTCAGCATAATTTTGACCGTCAGAAACATCATTAGTAAAAGCTTGAGAAGCATCCCAAAGCATAATACCACCAAAATTAGAATCAGATCCAGAAATAGAAGATAATGTAGATTTTACAGTATCTACATCAACGTAACCTGTAGAAGCAGCAGAACTAGATGCTGGTAATCCAATAAACAATTTAATATCTGAATTTGGTGAATCATTAGTAGCAAAATCGGCCCATGTATCCCAATTGAAAGTTTTGTCAGTATTACAATAATTGTTATAAAATTGAATAAAAGCAAAATCAACATCAGCATTGGCTAACATATCACCAATTGAAGCATCTGGATAAACACATTGTGGAGCTGCAGAGATATAATAGTCTTTGGAAGAATCTTCACTGTAATAAGACCTCAATTTAGTAGCCAAAGCAGCATATCCAGTATCATCATTATTTTCAATATCAAAATCAAATCCATCAACAATAGAATCACCAAAAGGACGTTCATCAGCGGAACCACCACCAAACATGTTCCATAGAGTACCTGCAAAACCTTCAGCGTCATCATCACTGGCAAAACCATAAGATCCAGAGGCACCACCTAATGAGAGGAAAACTTTCTTACCTAAAGATTGACAAGTAAGAATATCAGCAGCTATAGTATCACAATCTAATAAACCATCAGAAAATGTAGATGAACAAGCACTGGCAAAGTTGAGTGTTGGTAAAGTATCAGCATCAGAGAAAGCAGTCATGAATGAAAGCAAGAAGATATCAGCAGCATCGCTTTCACAATAAGTAGCTAAATTATCCTGAGTACCAGCTGAAGCTTGACCCCAGTATAAAGCAACATTTGTCTTTGAATCAGCACTGAAAGCTAATGAAGTAGTTGATAATAATAAAATAGAACAAGCTAAGTTCTTGAGAGTTGTCATTGAAAGCATTTCTGATAAATAAACTATTTGTTATGTAATAAATGAATGTAAATATAGTTGGTAGTAAAAGAGTGACTAGTAGTTAATAGTTATAATAAATAGCTTATAAGATGCTTTAAAACGAGGGAATGAAAGGAAGAAGAAAGAAGAAAGAAAAAGAAGTAAATGTTAGTTGAACTCATCATCAGAGCATGGGTGATTCCTGATCATATTTATATTCATCTTCATCATGGAAGGCTAACATTCTCCATTCTTAAAACAGTTATATGTGTCAGAAGGCTGTTACAAGATATTTCCTAAAACAGTTTAAATTGATCTCGAAAAAGTATAAGCTTTTTTTAAAAAAAGATGGCTTCGCGCTTAATTAGGAAAGATATTAAATTTTTGATCGATCGATCTGAATCGAATGCTCGAAACTGTTTTTGAATGCCGATCTGCTGGTAGCTCAGCTGGCTGGTTTGATCCAGCCAGGTATAGTTAACTACTCGGTCGGTGACTGTGGGGACTGGTACTACTGCAATACACATTTGCGCTGTTTCATATGCAAATGAAATGAAAATTATATTAAGAGATGTCTATATAGATAGATTACCAAGTCGGATGAAGTATATATGAGTAAACTCGCGACCTTATCTCTCTGGTACTTTCATCAAGATCATCTTTGAACAAAGGTGACCACATTGTCATCTCTACAAATTCAGCATCAAACCCAAATTCATCTCTGGCAATATCGAAGAAATCTAGATCTTTTTGTAATAATTTAGGTCTATGTGGACTAAACGTTACTAATACTTTACCTGATTTAGGAGTAATTGTCTTCTTACACATGGTTAACAATTTCCTCTGTTCAGTATGGTTGAATATCACATCACTCAATATAAGTAAATCAAAAGTTGATCTACCAATACTCTGTAACTCAGATATTAACTCATCAGTATCATTACCCCATATATATCCTCGACTTACACATGTCTTAATACATTCTCCATTATGTTCAATATTATACTGAATATTTTCAATTAAGTCGTTGTCTGGATAATCTGTAATGACAACTTTAGCTGGGTTGTTTAATCCACATATTATAGAAGGTAATGCTCCACCAGCACCAACTACCCGATATATATATGTATGTTAGTAAAATTAACATGAAATAAAATATGTAATTGATATACTCACCTTCTAGTATAGTCTTCCCTTCTATGAGATCCTCAGCATGTGTATCCAAGTAGTTGGCTATATACTGACCCGCATGGGTGAGAATATGGCCATATAATGGTGAAGAACCAATAAGTCTTATCTGGACAGTTTGACCATTCAATCTTTCAAATGGAACAATAGTAGCTGGAGGAGGTTTAGGACGGAAATCTTCAGGTTCTTCAAATATCCCCCCATCTATGTAATCTTCCTCGTTGTCTGACATGTTGCTCAGTGTGATGGGTTTCTTTATTTATATGTTGGTATATCAGTTGGAGGTTAAGTCATCTCATCTCATATTGAAAAAAAGATGAAATATTTTTTGTGTGGATAAGATCAAATTACCCGGCACGGTTGCTAGGTTAATGTGTGTGTAGATAGATGAGCAGCTTGTGTATACTTATTAGTTCTACTGGTTGTAGTTGTTGATATTTGAGGAACTATGGAAGTGGCCTGTTTGAATTGATTGTTTTCTTGGTACATCTTTTGATGGACTTCGTTTGTTGAAAATTAATACTGAATAAAAAAGAGGATTTTAAATTTGTAATATCTTACGCAATTACTCCATGATATCATGAATCATTGAGTCATTTAATCTTTAATGGAGAGAACAACTTCTTCTTGCATATCTCATCTTCCTTACTTATTAACACCAGCTACTTGATCAAAAGACAGTAGATCAGTACTTATATATATAGGGGTACATCCGCTTATCATCTGCAACGCTAATCCAAATCTTACCAAAAAGCTATATTTGGGGTGAAAAAAACACATTAATTTAACAAAAGGGGAAAAGAAAAATTAAAGTCAAAGGAGTTAATCCCCACTGTGATTAACTAACTTTTGATCTGTTAAGAAGGCAAATAAGTCAAACTATACCAATTATGGCACAGACAGACCATGATCAAGAACAGGAGGAGAGACTGATCTCTTCCCCGTCTTCTACAATGGATACTTTCGCAAGCTCGCCGTATTCTGAAACAACTTCTACTTTCTCATCCCCATATAAACCGGTTATTGCTACCGAGACTTCAATTATTCAAACATATTTACCTGACAAGTTCAATGGATTCTATGAAAGAGTCATACAACCCAATATGGGCATATTCTTAACCCTTTTAAGTCAACTGTTTAATTCTTTCATGTTATTATTTTGTAAACTTTTGCTATTAGATGATGATTTTTCAAGTCCAATTCACCCCTTCCATATTTTATTCGTTAGAATGGGGATCACATATATATGTTGTATTATATACATGTGGCATTTTAAGACTCCAGATTTCCCATTTGGACCTCGTGATCTCAGATGGTTGTTAATTGGAAGAGGTACTGGTGGATTCATTGGTGTGTTTGGTCAATATTCTGCATTGATGTACTTGACAGTTAGTGATACTACAGTTCTTACATTTTTAGCTCCTACAATGACAGCACTCACTGCATGGATTTTTTTGAAAGAAAGATTTACCAAAATAGAAGCAGTTGGAGGTCTCATATCTTTTGTTGGTGTGATATTAATTGCTAGACCCTCATTTATATTTGGTGAGCAAGAAGGTCCAAGTATAGGACAGGATCCCAAAGCTGGTGATGGACGTTCTGTTGAAACAACAGACTCTTACTTAAGACTTATAGGCTCGTTAACAGCTTTAGTCAGTTGTGTGGGAACGGCCACTTCAATGTGTTGTATCAGAAAAATTGGATTTCGAGCCCATCCATTATTAACTGTATCTTATCATTCGTTAATAACCATGACATGTTCATTCTTGGGAATTTTGCTATCGCCAAGTTTAACTTTCATAATACCTTCAACTGCCAAACAATGGTTCCTACTATCAACTATTGGTTTCACCGGATTTGCAATGCAATTTTTGTTAACCGCTGGAATGCAAAGAGAAAAAGCAGCAAGAGCAATTGCAATGACATATACACAAATGATTTACGCTGGTTTATGGGATCTTATCTTCTTCCATCATTTACCAAGTTTACTTAGTTGTCTTGGGTCTTTTATCATTATTGGCGCCGCTTTCCTTGTTGTATACTTTAAGCCAATTGATGAAAATATTAAAATTGGTCCAAATGATCCAGAAAATGGAGCTCCAGTAGACCCATCGGATATTATTTCCTTGGGGACACTTGGTGGACTTGGATCCGAATTCGATATAGATGCACACTCTATAGATACCACAGAACTGGACGATCTGTCTAGAGAACGATAGATTTATTTATTTAGATTATATACATCCAACTATATATAACTTAATGATAAAAACTTAACTAACTATGTGAAAAATGTTAAATACACAGCCGTAAAACCTCCCATCGGTTAAAGCGAACAATGCGATGATAAGGATCAACTTTCTTGGCCCTTATATCAACTGAGAAGGAAAGAGATGAGATGTGATGTGATGTGTACAGTATGGTCTAATGAAAGCATGGAGGCTGAATCTCTAGAAAAGCCACCACACTATGCAAGAATCTAGGCCACTACAAAGCAATTACTCCTCAAATATATGACCATATCAGTTCGTCAATTACTTACTTCGGATAAGGTACTCTGAGCGCACCTGAGGGATTTTTTTTTTCCCCAGATCTAATATATAAACTATGTATTATGACGTCGGTTGTAAATCATCTATATATCTACCAAGATCATGCTGACTTGAACACAAATCTAGTCTTCATGAATTAGACACACTTGAGTATTCAATGCACCAATATGTCACCGTTGAACCAGGATCTTGAAACATATGAAACTGCAGTCTCACTTCTTCAACATGAGGGTGATGATGATGAGAATTTATCTATACAAATGAGGACTAATAATGCACAGATAGAGAGTCTTAGGGTCAGATTGGATAAGTTCTATGATAGAGCAATTGAGCCAAATCTAGGAGTGATATATTCTCTAATAAGTCAAGCTTTCAATTCACTCATGTTTTTATTTTGTAAGATTCTTTTGATGGATGATTATGGAGATGATCCAATTAACCCACTACATATTCTAGTTATTCGTATGTTTATAACTTATGCAATGTGTATGATATACGTCTACTGGCGTCAAATACCCCATTTCCCATTTGGACAGAAGGAAATCAGAACAATGGTAATCATTAGAGGGCTTGGTGGGTTCTTGAGTGTTTCATGTGTGTACTTTCAATTAATGTATCTCAGTGTTGCTGATGTTACGGTACTTGGATTCTTGGTACCTATATCTGTTTCTATTGTTGCAGCAATTTTTTTAAGAGAAAGATTTACAAGATTTGAAGTGTTCACTAGTGTGCTGTCTTTTATTGGGGTTGTGCTAGTCGCTAAACCATCTTTTTTATTTGGAACTGTGGAGACAGGAGAGGAAAGTGATAGCAATGGAAGGTCAGTAGACACACAAGATCCAGCAAAGAGATTTTTAGCATTTGTAGGTGCTTGCATAAACATCTTGGCATCATGTGTAACGATGATCGTACTCAGAAAAATTGGATTCAGATGCCATCCCTTAGTCACAGTTGGAAGTTTTACACTAGTTACGTTCATGGCTTCAGCAGTTATTATTATGGTAATGCCAAGTATATCAATGGTATGGCCCCACTCAACTAAAGAATGGCTAATGATGATAGCTATTGGAACTGCTGGGTACCTGATGCAATACTTAATGGCTGCTGGGGTACAAAGAGAGAAAGCTGCTCGTGTGATGGCAATGAGTTATTCCCAAATGTTTTATGCTGTTATATTTGACTATGTATTTTGGCATCATGTTCCCCCAATTTCAAGTATTATTGGCACTTTGATTATTATGTGTTCCGCTATAGCCACGATTTATTACAAAGAAAGTACGAAAGTTGAAGGTGATGAAGAATCAAATGTCGTGAATGATTCTGAGATTGTTCTTGATGATTTAGAAGATGTGACAATTTACGAAATTGAAGCAACTAATTCAAAATAAATACAACTTAATAAAATTGATATTGTTATATATATATATTATATCTAATCGCTAAATTCTTCTTCTTCTTGGAAGACTACTGGTGGTGGTTTAAAATATTCTTGATCGGCAATAACAGCTTGCTTGAAAGCTTCCTTATCATCAGCAAATTCTAATAAGTAGTCTAATTCTAATTCATGGACTTGTCTACCTAACATGACAACTGAGTGTAATGGTTCACCAGCGTCATATTCAGCGAGTTGTTTAAGAGTAGCAGCTTTGAAACTTTGAGTTGGAGAACCTAGTCTTGAAACAGCTACACATGGAGTGTCTGGAGTATAAGCTTTTTCTTTTCTTTTTTCTTCAACTTCTAATAGTTGTTGACAACAAGTGGCAACATCCATATATCTAGGTGGATCATATACGAAATTTCCCTTTAATAATTGTTCATAGTTATGTTCTTTGACTTTAATATCTAATAATAATAAAGTATGTAACCCAATTTTTCTATTTTCCATGACTTTGTTATAGAATGAATCTGGTCTCCAAGATTCAGTGAAAAACACAATTGAAACAGCTTGACCAAAAGTATATAATTGTAAACCACATGCACCAACAGCGTTCATGACTGAAGCATTATGTATAGATTCAACTTTGATTCCTAATTCTCTAGCTCTGATGACTAAATCAGTATGAGTGGTGGCACCAAAGACATCACCAACGACAAGGAAAGCAATGTCATCTTCTTGAGCATTTTCTAAGATTTGGTCAGACCCACTTTCAACTAATTCTCTGTCCGCAAGTATGACTTCTCTACCATAAAATTCTTCAAGTGAAGCTTTATCAGCTGCCATTAATATAGAAGTATAAGCTTCTAAATACACTCTCTTACATTTTTTGACTGTTTCTAAACCTCTGACGGTAATATCAGTGGCATGGGATAACCCTAAACCTATTAAGTATAACATTCTTTGCTGTTTCTTTTACACTAGTCTAACAAATTTATCACTAATAGCTGAAAGCTTGAAAGATAAAAAAAATTTCAAATAAAAAAAAATATTTTCAAAGAGGCTCAAAGTGTAAATAAATTAAATGCATGCCTTTCTAAAAATATTTGCCTACAGTTTAACCTCATCTCATCTTGTCCGATCTGATTTAATCTAATCTGATCTAATCCTGTCATAATCTGCTAATGGGGAATCTTTCACAAGATCATAACTCTAATAACATGACAGATTCACCAGAGGAGACAACTCCTTTGATCGGACAAGTATCAAACTTGTTACATGAAAATGATGTTATCAATAAGAAGAGAAAAAAGGCTTTTTACCGCTGGGATGTTTGGATACCTATAATCTTGATTACTGTTACTTTCACCACTATTGGATTAGTATTTGCATTACATGTTGCTCCTATATTTGGTGATTGTATTTCTCAGTCTACTGATTTTGACCCAGAAGAGATAAAATTTATTGGACTGGGGAACGATGGAGGTATAGATTTACAAATTACCGGAGTATCCACAAACCATTATTCTAATATTAATGACACAATCTCACAATACTATTTCAAGACAGGTGGGTTTATTGGACGTCAACTGAATTTAAAGATTGAAGCTCTAGATTTACTTGTATTTGATGAAGATAAAAATGATTATAAAAATTTAGGAACTGCGGAGATTGCTCCATTTACAGTTAAGATCGTTGATGAGAAATCAACAGATTTGAAATTATTTTTAACAGTTTATCCCAACACAGATGGTGTACTACGTATTATCAAGCGTATGTTGTTATCTCCAGACTCTAAATTCAAGTTGAATGGTGATGCTAGTGTGAATATACTTATATTCAATGGGTATATTCCAATAGCGGATCTTATGATCCCAATTGATATTGACATTCCAAATGGATTTTTGAAGAAACTGAGTGCAGAGGATATGTCAATTAACGATTTACAAGTTGTTAACAACGGTGGAGAGTTGATTGGTGAATTCAATGTACTAGTTGAAAACCCTTTGGAAAATTTGAAGTTTTTAGGCACTAGTTCATTCAGTATGCCAGAATGCTTGTGGAATGTCTTATTAGATGATTGTGAATCTAAGCCATCTGTTGAAATTGCATCTTTGAAAACCGGCGAGTTTGGGTTAAATAACTTGAATGAACCATTGAACATTTCTATGAAAGCTGTTGTTAATCCAGAAAACCCTAAATTATCTGAGAATTGTTCTAAAGATATTGAAACATTGAAAAAAAGCACCCCTCTTTCTAAGTTAATCGATAACTTACTCAATGAAAACAACATTCACTTTACTGTAACAGGTAAGCAATTAGTTAAAGATGATGATTTATCCAAACAAGTTAATCAAGTATTCAAGAAGATTGAAGTACCAATAACTTATCCATTGAACATTTCAAAAATCTCAGATAATTTATTGAAAAATGTTACCATGGAGAATATAAATTTTGAGTTCACATCAGAAGAACCAATAATCAACGGCGACTTAAAGATATTCATTTCTATACCCAAGAATTTAAACGTTAATGTATCTATATCTGAACTCAGAGGAACTGCTGATTTACTTTATCAGAATGGAGTATTTGGTAATATATCAATTAACGACTGGCAAGATACAAAGACGACATTCATTGAAACAGATGAAGACAACAAGGATAATTCATTACTGCTTATAGAAGCA
The DNA here is from genome assembly GCA_030570175.1 of Wenyingozyma methylovora. Taxonomy (NCBI): domain Eukaryota; kingdom Fungi; phylum Ascomycota; class Pichiomycetes; order Pichiales; family Pichiaceae; genus Wenyingozyma; species Wenyingozyma methylovora. Next base: position 380,573 of record JAJLVC010000001.1, on the reverse strand, counting down.
AATTTGAAACATTTGGTCCTGGAAATAAGTAACATTCCTTTATTTCAACAAATAGTGTCAGAAGTTTTGAGAGTTGGTAAAGCACCAATTAATATTTCTGCATTGGTTGATTTAATCGTTGGTTCTTTATTTGGAGACTTCGAAATTGATAATGTTCCGGGAAGTGGGTCTACTTATATAAGTAGATAAATACGTCTTTGCATACATATATATATTTTTTTATATAATTTGGGATTTTGGGAAAGGGAAATAAATTGGATTTTTAACGTGAAAGGAAATTTTATTCAGCAATAATATGTAATGAATTAAATATATATGTAATTAGAGTAGAGATATGACAAGAGTAGATTAACCTGGTGGTAATTGAGAAACATCAACAACATCGGCAGCATCTTTAGTTGGATCAGTACCATCTTGTTCTTCAGCAGCTTGATCTAATGGAGTTCTTGGTAAAGCCATCATACCTGATCTAGCCAATTCTAAGATACCAAAAGGTTGAATTAAAGCAACAAAAGCACTTATTCTACTTGGCTTTGCACTTAGTTCAACAATACAGTTACGATCTGAAACATCAACGATTCTACCACCAAATTGTTTAGTTAATTTTGTAATTGCATCTAAATGTTCGTATTTTTGTCTTAAAGCTTGTGAAGGAGATAAATTGTTTGGATGGAATTGAGTCTTTTCAGAATCCATATCTGGCATTTCAATATCTTCATTATGATGAGCTAATAATTCTTGAAAATATTCAGGACCTAATAAAGAAACTCTAGCTAATAATAATTCACGTTTAATAATTTCAGAATTTGTGTAATCAAGAACAGCATAAACTGGAACTAAATCTTCAATTTGTCTTCTAGCTTGTTCAACAACACCATCTTGACCATCTAATACAATTGTCATTCTAGATAAATCTTTAACTTCTGTATTACAAACAACTAAAGAATCAATATTGAAACCTCTGGCGGCTAAAGTACCAGAAACTAAAGATAAGACACCAGGCTCATTTTGAACCAAACAGTTTAAGATATGTTGAGTGTTTGGCTTGGTGGAAGCCATTGGAGTTTCATAAATGATTGATGAAACAGCAGCACCAACTGACCAATTTGGAGCATCTACAGTTGGTAAACTTGGTCTTTTCTTATTACGATGTAATTGTTTATAAGCTAATGCAGACGTTGAAGAAGATGAAAATCTTATTGATGATCTGGTGAAAACACCACCAGATGTTCTTAATCCTCTCAACATGATGATTATTGACTAATTATAACAGGAAAATTAATAACAATGTGGTGGGTACTCTCGATGATATAGCTGAAAATTAAATCTCTTCTCCAACCTTTTTTTTCTTGAAAAATTAATGAGTCAAGATTTTAGAAAATCAGGGTAACAATAACGAGAATATTTAGCTATTGGCTAACTATACAAGTGATGTTTAATTAAGTATGATAGGTTGTAGATTATATATCATCTAACCACTTGGTACCTTCATCTAACTCATCCAATGACTTCCCTAAAGTAACATCAATATCATCAACTTTCTTAATCTGTTTATTCAATCTATCTAAATTATTCTTTATTGAGTTTTTAAAACTTTGATATGTCTTAGCATCAACTTCATTAACATTATTAACGAGAACATTGAAAGCCTGTGACACATGTGGGGAAGGAGACCCTCTTATTCTCTTTGTCCATTGTTGTGAAGATTGTTGCTGTTGTTGTGCCTGTGTTGTCTGTGATTGAGATTGATTAGGCTGTTGTGGTGTGTTCTGCTGTTGTGGTTGATGATGATACTGGAATAAATGATCTTGTTGAGCATCATGCGACACAGGGTATGGGTTAACCTTATTAAGTGTAGCTGTATCTGAACTCATTCTGTCAGTACTTAAAACTAATACGATAACAACAAGATGATCAAAAGTACACTATAGCTATCAGCGCCTAAATAATTAATTAATTAGAAGATTTTAAATTAACATATTATATATGAGCGACGGGTCGATACTTATAAATAAATAAATAAATATGGGGTAGATTTAAATTACTTAGAAGTTATACATATTTGATTTACAATAATTTCTTTAATCTATCAGCAACAGCAGTGATAAATTCTTCAGTTGTGACATAACTATCTCTAGAAGTTAAACCTTTAGCCAATGCTAAATCTTTAGTCATTTTTTCATCAATACTAACTGTTTCAATAGTAGCTTTTTCTAATAATTCAGCGAATTTAACAACTTCTGGAGTATTATCTAACTTACCTCTTTGGATTAAACCTCTTGACCAAGCGAAAATTGAGGCAATAGAGTTTGTAGAAGTCTCCTTACCTTGCTGATGTTGTCTATAATGTCTAGTAACTGTACCATGAGCAGCTTCTGATTCGAAAATTCCATCAGGGTTAATAAGCACTGATGTCATCAGTCCTAATGAACCAAAACCTTGGGCAACGATATCTGATTGAACATCACCATCGTAATTCTTCATAGCAATGATATAACCACCTTTAGATTTTAACATTTGAGCAACCATGTCATCAATAAGACGATGTTCATACCAAATTCCCACGGCTTCAAATTTTTCCTTATATTCTGTTGCGTACATACCTTCAAAGATATCTTTGAATAAACCATCATATTTCTTCAAGATTGTGTTCTTTGTTGATGAAAATAAGTTAAGTTTACGAGAAAGTGCCATTTCGAATGAAGATTTTGCAAAATCTTTAATTGATTGTTCAGTATTGTACATTGCTAAAGCAACACCTTTTCCCTTATAGTTATAAACTGGAATTTCAATTGTCTCTTGAGATGGATCTTCTGGTTTGTATACCAATTTGAGTTCACCAGCCCCTGGGATAACTAAATCAGTAGCCTTGTATTGATCACCAAATGCATGTCTACCGATAATAATTGGTTTTTCCCAATGTTGTACAATACGTGGAATATTATCAATGACAATTGGTTCTCTAAATACAGTACCACCAAGTATATTTCTAATTGTACCATTTGGTGAAAGCCACATCTTTTTCAATTTAAACTCTTCAACTCTTTGTTCATCTGGGGTAATGGTAGCACATTTGATAGCAACACCATACTTGAGTGTAGCTTCTGCAGAATCTGTGGTAACTTTATCATCAGTTTCATCACGGTACTCAATTGATAAATCGTAGTATTTTAAGTCAATATCTAAAAATGGTAAGATAAGTTCATCTTTGATAAGTTTCCAAATAATTCTAGTCATTTCATCACCGTCCATTTCGACAACTGGTGTCTTAACTTTAATTTTAGTAGACATCTTTGATAATTAAATTAAATTAATAAATACAGTTTTATATAGCTGAGATTATGGAATATGAATAGAGGAGTAGAATATGGAGAAGTAAGTAAGGAAATATAAGAGTATATATATAGTAAGATCGGACTCCTTATCGGTATTTGATCAACCAATAAACTATCGGAAGTACCTAATCATTGAAAATCTAGCATATATTTGAAGCAGTTAGCTGCTGGGAATATATTCTCCGGGGTTGCCCAACTCTGAAATTAATTTTTCATCCTCGGAAATAATAATTAGCTCGATAAAATGTGGAGAAATATTAGTTAAGGAGAAAAGGATTTTTTTAACTATGTGGGCCGGGAGATTAGTGGTGGGGTTTTCCAAGTATTGAGTAGAGAGATAGGTGTACTGGTGTAGTTTGATATCCAGCGCTGGATCAGATAGATATGAAGTATGAACATCTAATGCTGTACAGTACATTCTCTTGAAATGTATAAATATGGGGTAGTTAGCTATATATATGTTATACAGTTAACGTAATTTCTTGAATAAGGTATGTATTAAAGGGTAAATATTAAATTAAGTGTAAGTATATGAATGAATAAATTAGGGTATAAGTATGATGTTAACTAAATGGCAAGAGTAAGTGATGGAGCATTAGGGTATTTTGTTATAACGGAGGAGTTTGAAACTTTGATATTTTCAATTTTGATCTATCTAAATTAGTCAAATTTAAAATCTTTTCAAATTTATTATTCTTTAACAATAATTCATCATTTTGATGTTTTAAATTAGATAATTCTAATTGTAACATTTCTAACTGTTGCTGTTGATTCATAATTGTATCCTGGTGAAGTCTTAACTGCGATTCTTGCGAATCTATTTCTATTTCAAGGTTTACTAAAAGTTTATCTTTCTGTGTTAGTTGTTCTTGTAATGATCGTATTTTATCACTCTTCCGTTCATTTTCCAGGAGTATTTCATTTATATATTGTTGCGTACTCTCTTTACTATCTGATAACTCTTTATTCTTAGCGGCAAGTTTGGTATTGCTTTCCTTTAAATCATTTATTTCAGATTCATAAAGTTCTTCAAATTCTTTATTATTTTTAGTAAATTCAAGCAATTCTTCTTCAGTTTCTATTAATTTCTGTAGTATTTCATCCTTTGTAGAGTTCTTATATACTTCTATGAGTTCGTGGGACATCTTGAGAGAGTATATATAGTGTGATGATCAGCAAGTTCGGAGTAGATCATAAAGGTTAGGCAGTGTTTACATATGAATTTAAATGTAAATAAAGAAGAATATGGGCGATATAAATAAATTACCCGGATTTTGTCATACATCAGAGAGAGAGAGAGAGAGTTGACCAGGGTACAGATAGTATTACAATATAAGAGATCAGAGCTTAGAGTATGGTAGACTAGTGTAGTATAGAAGCTATAGTACAAGGGTATATCATACTCATACAATAGTATGACACAGAATATAAATATTTTTACTCACTTCGTTCGTAGGTAGTAGTTATATATTGTACTCACGTTCGATCTTAGAATAGACATGACATGAGATGAAATGTATGTGACGCTGGAGACACCGAAATGTATTGGTGATCGATATCCTTTAAGAATATCAATTAATATCGATGTACTATGATGCACAGGTCTTTAAACCATAATTAATTTTGAATAATCTTCTTATATATTAATATTAAGAAGTATCAATTGCTTTTATAAAATCACCAAAACGGGTCAATATACAAAAGATGTTTAAACCTTGAGGTTTAGATCAATTGATAACACTATATCGTTAAATATAATGCAATAATTCATACTAAAAGAGAAGAGAAGAGAAGAATATAAGTAGTAAGTAGTATAGTAATCGTATTAAATCAGTCTGATAAATAAATTTTCACTAAGTAAAGATATTACCCTATCCATATCACGTGATAATAACACATAAACACACCTCACCAATAATCACCCACCTGACACCTACTATTAATTAATTAATCTAATTTTAATTTTAATTTTAAATTAATTTTTTTTTTATTTGCGATAAAATAAATTTATTTTACACAATGAAAAATTATATAAATTTTTTTTTACTCACATAATATACCAATTAATATAATTTATATCATATATCTATCATTTATAGTCAGTCATCTAATTAATGATATAACAATATACACTCGCTATACAATATGACTTCTTTCCAACAAACAACAGCAAATAACAATCAAACACATACTCTATACACACCACCAACAACGACCAATCATCATACCCAACAACAACAATCAACACATCATCATTCTCATCGTCGTTCATCAATATCTACTGCTCCTTATGCTATTCCAATCAAGCAATCCTCTACAGCTAATAATAATATCTCATCTTCTTACAATAATAACAATACAAATGGATTACAGTACTCTTTAAATGAATATTCTTTCAATTCAAACGTATCATCGTCACCACATCAAGGAACAGGCGGACCTATTCATTCTACTTCCCTGTCAAATTCAGTTCCACAGATGTTATCTCGTGAATTCGTGGTAAGAAGAATATCGGAAGGTGAGACCGGTAGACTCAAAGAAGAACTAAAATGTGAAGCTTGTGGTAAAGGTTATAAGCATATTTCATCTTTAGCTAAACATTTATGGGAACATACACCTGAATGGAATATGACAAAGAAATTACTCATTTCAAAGCACCAGCAAGTTCAATTATTAGAAGCTGCTTCCATCCTCTGTTCAATCAATGAACAAATTCCTGAATCAGCTAGTAACAACACTCAAAATAAAATGTTCTCACCAACACCAACTCCACAACCACAATCACAACAAGTACATAATTCAAATGGTATGATTTCACCAAATTCTGAAAATGCAATAGATGATGAACCTGTTACCATTACCACCTCTACTAATTCACCTATTCCAACTCATAATAACAATGGATTCGATTTCTCATTAAGAAAAAATTCAATTTCACAATATCCACCAACTGGAATGTTACAATCTTCATCTATGAATTTCAAGAAATCAAACTTAATTAACATGAATAAAGGTTACCTAGACAATAACTCTATGAATGGTACTGATACTAAGAATGGAAATGGAAATAGAAGATATTCTTTGTCACCTTCTGTTGAAGTTAATGATAAAGATAATTTATTACATGTTCCAAATAAACAATCTATTTCCACAACAACTCAAGATTCACTATCACAACCATCTCAACCATCACAGCAATCGTTCAACATGAATGGTGTTCAATCTGTTACCAAAAATGAAAATGCAATCGATGACGAAGACGATGAAGAAGATGATGATGACGAGGATGATGAAGGTGAGAGTAATGATAGTAGTCATGATAATGATTTAGGCAAAGTTGAAAGTGAAGTCAAGTTTGTGCCTAGGTTTAATGATGATAATGATGGAGTATTTGGTGAAATGGAGAGTTGAGTAATATTACTTACTCTATTTCTATGCATTCATTTAACATACCCATTTCATTTCGTCATATTATATTATATTTAATTACATATCATAGTCATTCATTGTTTACTCATTCATTCATTTATTAATTCATTCATTCGGTGTGCTCATTAGTTTAGGAGTACGATTACTGGCAGGTCCATTACAAAGAAAAAAAAAGACACACACACACAAAGTTAATCAAAAGTTTATCCATCACTGAAAAAAGATAAAGTTCCATCATTAAAAATAAAATTAAAATCAACCTTCAAATAAAGCAAGATCAAAGATTCAAAAATACAAAATTCATATCACGTCGCTCAATAAGATAAAAGTTCATTATTAACAATTTTGATACTACTATAAAGTTCCAATTTTGTTAATAAATCATTTATAAATCTGATAATTAGTTTACTTAGAAAATAAAACTTTATAAATATATAACTGAAATATAAAAGCTGATTTATTATTAACTTTCCCTTCCTCTCAAATCGTAATGATGAATGGAATTTTTTAGTTCCTAGTATGTTTTTTAAAATTTCTTATGTTCTATTTTATTAATTTACATAGTAATATACAATTTTCCAAATGACAACCACAAACACCAACATATTATCTTCCTCTCTATACAAGCATCTCCCTTCCCGTCTAGTCTAATTCTCTCTCCATTGATTTGAACATTTACAACACTTGTAAAAAGTAGTCATAGGTTCATCAGCAGATCTGATCTGTAATTGAAAGAAATAAGCCTTATCATTACCACAACTCTCAACAGGGCACTGCGTGGTGGTCTGATCAACGTTATCCCATGCTCCTTCACCACCAAGGACATCATCTACTTGTTTTCTAGGAAGTTCTTTTCTCTCAAACATTTGTAATCCAACAATGGGGAATTCATATGGGCATGTTGGACATGTGAACCCATTTGCGTGTGTTGTTTCTGATCTTGCTATTACTAGCATGTTGGAACAATATGGACAGAATGTTAACATCTTCAATAGCTATTTACTATTCACTAACTAAGTATGCTCAAGTGATTATTGATGAGTAGGTTCTTATAGATCATGAAGAAAAATTTATTTCATGCATGGAAATTATTTTTCTCTTGAACATCTATACACCATTATTTCGAAACATCTACCGTACCAGATCTATAAATTTCAATATATTTATACGTGATGGTTTAATATTTCATTTAGTTATAGATCAGATATAGAACGCAGTACACGATGTCAATTGGATCACCTTTTGTGCTTCCGAAGACGGGGAGATCAGGACAACGATCTCCACGTAAACAACGAACCTACAATGCATTTCCAGACACCAAAACCAATGATAACTATACCCTCCAAGATGAAGAAGATATAGATAATTTCATCAAACTTCGATCACCATTGAAGAGATCGATGAATGAGATAAACAGAAGTGCCGTGAAAAGGGCAATGACTAAAAAAATTATGATGGAGTACGGTGATGATTACGAAGACGGAGATGATGAGTATTTAAACATGGAAGAGAAAGCATTGGCTGATAGAATTATCGCTGAGAGTAAGAAAGACCAGTATGGGGAGCTATACATTGAGGATGAAGAGAGCGAAGATGACGATAAGGAAGGGGACGCAAGTGATAGTGGTAGTGGTAGTGAGTTTGAAGAAATGAGTCCCGTACCTCATAAGTTAACTAGAGTGAGTCCCGTTCCTGCTCAAAGTAAACCTGAATCAAGTCCTGTTAAAACTGAACGTGATACTCCGACAAAATCTATCTTTGGTAAACGTTTGAAATTGGGAAGAGTAAGACCTATGCAGAATAAGACTGCAGCTCATGTTGTTGAACCTGTTACGAAACCTGCTGCAAAGCCAGTGGAGGTTCCTGCTGCAAAACCTGCTCCAAAACCAGTGGAGGTTCCTGTACTTAGTTCCCCTTCTAAAGCACCAGAAATGGCAACACCAACTAAATCTAAAAAGAATACAAGTTTTAACTTTACCCCCATTTCAAGATCTGCATCACCATCCAAACCAAAACCATCAATATCTGAAAAATTCAAGAATGAAGTTGAATCACCTGAAAAGCCATCTTCTTTTAAACCAATTATAACACCAACATCGCTCAAACTAATGGAAATCCCAAAATTGGGTAAAAATGAAGATAAATTGTTATTACCTCGTAGACCTGATGATAAATCTGTTTTCTATGACGGATACGAGGGTTTCTTTGAACAGTATAAATTAAGAAGTGCAAAACCATCAAAATCAACAATGACACAGGCACCTGCTATAAACTATGAAAGCTTCCATAAATTTAATAAATTATTCAAGTTTTTAAATAATGAACAACGATTGAACTTGATTAATTATTATAAATTACAATATTCACAATTCTTGTTTGAATTAGAACAGGGGTTCAATTTGTTGTTTTACGGAATTGGGTCAAAGAGGGCAATGGCTTTGGAGTTTGTTAAGAAGTTTTTATTGCCTAAATATGACAAAAGATATACAAAATGTATAGTTGTCAATGGTTACAACCCAGAGACAACTACAAGAAATTTAATTAAGACGATATACGAAGTGGTCTTTGATATAAAGAATATTTCATTCCCTACACAGTTACACGAAGCATTACCCAAACTGTCACAAGATTTTCAAGAACTAGCGAAGGAAACGTCCCATACTAAGAGAAGAACAAGTCCAAGGTTGATACTCATGATAAATAACATAGATGGTGATACTTTCAGATTGGATAAACATCAAATTGTCCTGTCCTTACTTGCCAAAATCCCAGATATTTGGATGATTTCTACAATTGATAATATTAATACTCCCTTACTTTGGAACTCTGCATTACTCACGAATTTCAACTGGTGTTGGCATGACTTAACCACATTTGAGAATTACTCTGTGGAAACTACATTCAAAGATCCAATATCCATAGGTAAATCGAACAAGTTTGTTGGCTCCAAAGGTGCCAAATATGTGCTTACTTCTGTTACTGAGAAGGCTAGATCTCTGTATCGCACTTTACTTGAAAGACAAGTTGAGAAGATTGACGAGTCTATCGATGAGGAAATCGTTAATAGAGGAACGGTCAAGGGTGCCACGAAATACAGTATTGCTTTCAAAGAATTTTATAATGTGTGTCTTGATGAGTTGATTACAAGTAACGAAATCAATTTCAGAACGTTATTAGGTGAATTCGCTGAACATAAGATGGCTGTACTAACAACTGATAATTCAGGTTTAGAAATTATTTATGTTCCATTTACAATTAACGAAATGGAAAAATTAATGGCTGAAGAACTGTAACTAATTATCTAAATTATATTGTTAATTAAACTTGCACTATATATCTTTATATAATTAAGAATGACCCCTTTGAAATTTAAACTTGTTACGACATAAAGGACATGTAGAGCCACCAGAACTCTTGAACCATCTATATAAACAAGCCGAATGGAAATTATGATTACATGTACCACAGACTTTATTAGGAACAGAATGATCAGTTGAATGTAAGACACTATAACAAATTGCACAGTCTTCGTATCCTGAAAAATTCATCTTAATGTTGTTCTTGAAGTGCTGGATAGCTTCCATTATTGTACCATTTTGGATGTTAAGCACGTATTGACATGATAACATCCATGTTTTCCATTTCTTTTCATCAACACCTAATCTTGTCACTCCGTTAACTTGAATATTGGATAATGGGTAATTTGAAGGTAATGTCATATGCATTTCTAGCTTCTGTTCATCTATTTCATAAGAACATTTAACGTCATTGGATACTTTGTTTATCCTAATTGTCAAATCATTATCTGAAGTTAAATCTTTGTTGTTATTCAATGTATTAAATTCTTCATCTATTAAGATTGGACTAAAGTATTTGAAAATGAATTTTTCAACATTGGATTTCAGTTGACGATCACGAATATTTAAGAACCACGATTGTGCAATGGCTCCGTAGTATTTCAACGATAAGTAAAGTATATGAACAATCAACTTCTTTGACTCTTCTAAACTGGTCAATGATTTACATTCATTAATATCATATTCAACAATGAAACTTGGATCTAATAATAATCTAACAAAATTTGTATCATTATTTGTATCAATTTGATTGAATACAAAATCCAAAAATTTGAAGATTAAATCATCAGAGTTCTCACGTAGTTGTGAAATATAACTTGAACGAATTTGATGTGTAATGTTCTTGAAGTGATCTAGGATTAAATACCAACTCCAGAGATAACTATTAGTCAATGATTGCTCTTCATATTCAATATATTCATCAGCTGGATTAGATATATTCTTGATTAACTCAGCTGGTAGTTTAGCTAAATCATCAACATCAGTTACACCCTCATCTTCTTCAGCTTGTTTCCTCTTACTCTTCAAAGTAACTTCCATAACAACTTCATCTTGGATTTCAGGAATCAACTTATGTAATAACTCAGTAGCTAATCTTTGACTATCTACGTTCTTAGAGCTAAGAAGCTTAAATAAGTCATGATAGAAAGGTTTTAGTTTCTTCAATGGAATCATCTTTGTGAATATACGTGAAATTAAATCATTGATTAATCTCGTAGATTGGTTTATCTCAGTTTGTCTAGATGATGAATTGAAAAGTTCGATTATTTCGTCTTGCATTCCTTCTTTTTCTTCATCCCAATCTTCAACCATGTTTGAATACTGATTCAATAAGATAAACATTTTCAAACTATAGTATTCAAGAGGAAAATGAACATCAGTATTGACAGCATTTAACGATTCGCTACATAACTTAGTAGCCATTTCAAAAATCTTAGTCGTAGAATCAGAAGGTAATCCAGTATCCAAAACATTGTAAACATTTTTAATAAATAATTCACAGAATGACATTAGTTGAATTCTAACTGGTATGAACTCAGCATCATAAGAAGCGTCACAATCAAGCCATCCGAATAAGTTGTTTAAGAGCATCATGAATCTCTGAGGTGGCATAAGGGTGAAAGAATCTAAGTCTCCGTAATCTGAATCAAAATCTAAAAATAAGTTGAATAAAGTCAAGTAAGTTAGACCTTTATCCATGATTTGTTGTGAGCTTCTAACACCTCCAATTTCTGCACCGATACCACTTCTAATTCTATCAAAAATGTTTGAAGTAAGAAATTTCTTTGAACTTAATAAAAGAATTGATAATTTGATTGGTGTTTTCAATAATTTGTTGAAATTGATTTTCAATGATTGGAAACTTGCTAAACTTTGAGTCTCTATAATTTCAGACAACACAGTTTTCAAAACTCTTGCAGAGTAAAACTTTAAATTATTCAAAGAATCTTCATCCATGATCAACTCATTCAAATAATGGAAAACTTTAGCAGGAGTTGATGTTGGTGAAGAAAAATCATCAACAAGAATTTCAACTAACTCTCCTTCAAATGCTGTCTTAGCAGTCAATTTGAAAATAAGTGAATATATGGAACTTTGCAAATCAATAATAGTGGTTTCTAATTCTTCATCTATAGTAGAAGTTCTCAGGAAGTTATAGTCAATAATAACTTCACTGATAATAGCTAATTCACATAATAATGAAATATTTTCATTCCATGAAAATTGTGATAACTCTTCAAATGACTTAATAATAAATTTAGTCCATGATAATAGTTTTGAAATTTCAGTGTCGTTAAATGTCGCAGAAGATGCTAAATCTGTGAGTAATAACATTGATAATCCTAATGGGTTTGATAATGAAAGTTGAGCATTTAGTTCAGTGCCAATGGTTGATTTGATCATCGGTATTAATGTTTTTGGCAATAAGTTTGTGGAAACTGTTGCCTGTGACTCAGGAGATAAGTTCTTCAGTCTATTGATGACAATCTCTTGATCTATAGAACTACTTGAGATACAATCATTCAATGACTTATAATAACTTTCTCTAAACTTTTCATTGGTTGCAAGATTGTTTTCTAGCTTAGCCATTAATGAAGAGGCACTTTCATCAGCTGTTTCCCATAAATATTTCAAGAATTCAAATGATTTGTCATCTTCAGTGATAAATTCTAACATTGCATCATTTTGATAATGTTCATCACAGTTCTTTATGAACAATGCTAAGTCTAACGAGGGTTTGTGGTATAAGTTGGTTAATATTGCCGGTGTGATGAATTTGAAAATGATTGATTGCTCATCAGATTCTCTTGGAGAGTCTGCAGTTTCAGAGTTTCCTGACTTATCATGGATATATTTATTGAGATCTTCAGATTCAGACATTTTGAAGGAAGTAATTTGGGGTAATTTTGATAATATCGAGTTCACCTTTGATTCATTATCCTTGACTTTTAAAAAGGTAGAGTTGATGATCTTATGGAGAAATTTGTCATCATTCAATTTAGATTTTGAGTAGCTCTGTAAGAGTGACATTTGCTTTTCAAGAGATTCTGTTGTAGATACCGATTCTTCAGTGAACTTTTCAATGAATGAATTCAATTGTTCGCTGTATTGTACCAAATTCTTTTTCACAATGATAGACATGATATAGTATGAAAGAGTTGGGAATTGTTCATCATCATCTTGTTCATCATTTAATGAATCCAATGCATTTTCAACGACTGAATCTAATATATCAGATCTACATGCTATAAGTAATGAAATATAATTCTCAATGAAAGATAGTTCATGTTTCAACTTCGATCCAAAATTTTCAAATTCTATTGTCCTGGAAGGTAATGCTGATAAAACTTCTTGGTTAATATCGAGTAAAATATCATTATCTTCAGAGTGAATATCTTTAAGTGGAATGATAGAGCTTATTAATGCAGGTGATAGAGGTCTAGCATTATCTAAAAGTTTGACTGTAGATTTCAATACTTCCAATGTTAACTTATCTTGAGATTCGGTATCTAAGTTTCCTAAAATATCTTGAGTAAATTGTAAGTAACATTTCCATGCAGCTTCTGAAAATTGTGGTAATCTTTCACTGTTGACATCTGAATTCAAGATATTAACATAACACTCCAACTTGCTGTAGTCACTCTTAGGAAGAATAGATTCTGGTAAGACTTTTAATAAACCGTATAAGTATTCGTAATACGTATAATGAGAACTGCATGAGCCAAATGATAATAAATCAATAAGCCTATCTTCGGCTTTCTTGACTGACCAGAGTTCTTGGTTGTATTTAGTTAAATAGCAAAGAGAATCTATGACAGGTATGATGACATTTGAGAATAGTACTGGGTTTGTCTTTGAGTTTCCCAACTTAAGACCTTTTATGATGCTCTTGGATAATGATTTGAATGCTTTAGGAGTTATTGAATCAGATGAACAAAACGTGATCATTTTAATGCAGGAATAGATAGATCTCTTCATTTGTAAGTCAGACAAATGGAAAATATCACAAAATTTATCAAGACTTAAAATTTCTTGGATAAGTTCCTCAGACTCTGGCTTGATTTGGAAATCATCTGCCTTTTTAGTCACCACGATGATCTTTGTGAACACTTGTGTTGCTGCATTGAGAACTCTTAAATATTTGGCCTCAGATTCATCTTTACCAACAAATCTTTCATCTGATAAAGTATCCTTAGATTCATATGCAATAACTTGCTTGACAAAGTTCAATATCTGCAAATTGAAAGCTTTCCAGAGATTGTTAACTTTTTCTTCATTGCCACCAAAAGCAAGACTAATAGAATCGGTGCATGACTTAGCTACCACTCTATCATTATCAAATGAGCCAGCAAGCCAAACTCCTATGGTATCTCTCAAGTACTTTACATACTTTTTCCCGAGTATTTCAACAAATTTGGATTGAATCTGGTGGGAAATTAGTCTAACCTTCTTAGAAGTATCAATGGCAAGCTTAGCATATAATTGCACCCATGATATTATCACTAAGTCGTCTTCAATCTCTGATGGAGAGTTTTCCACTAATTGCAACAAATCATGTATACCTTTCTCTCTTGTAGTATCATTACTCTTAAGTAGAGACTTGAATACTAGCTTAAGTACTGCTGAACATGTAAGAATATTGGGGTCTGGTACGGCAGTGATATAATTCAAAGACACTTCAAACCCATTGGTACCCAACTCAGTTGTGGTAGTCCCTAAACCTCTTCCGAACATCGACAACTGTAGTGTGTGTTTATCTGTAGTCGTATACTATCTAAAGTCCGGACTTTTACCAGGTAGAGCAGTGTGAAAAATGTACAGATCCATTCATCTATAGACCTCCAACGCTGACAAAATTGTCACATACATCCGTACACCATATGAATTTTCAATTAAAAAAATTCCCCCATAGTTAACGATAATCTTCATATTAACCGAAATAGGCACAAAAACAGCTAAACGTAAACAAACAAACTCACAATAATTATTTGTTTACAATTAATTCTTGAGAAGTCTTTTTTACATCCAGTTGAAATCTTTCTGGTTCTAGTCACTAGACGTCTTTTAGTCATATACGTACAACTTCCTCATATCTACTTGAGTCACAGTGATCGTTAAGGTTAACAAGTCTCTGTTCATCAAGTATCTAGTCTTATTGAATACTATCTCTTGAGATCGTTTCCATTTCTCTACAGCTGAAATTACTGATTTCTTAGATAAGATTTATTAGGTTGAACCTTAATATTTCTAGGCATAGCATCCTTTTAGTCTTTTATATTCGTATAAACAAGACCTGATCCACTGCATATTCTCTCTACTGTTTGCATTTTTTACTTTACCTCTTTAATACTTAAAAGTTCATTCACAAAACAAAAATAGAAAATACATAATCATGGCCAAGAGACCCGCTATAGATGCTATTGAATTCTTGAAAGGTAGAGTTTACCTTGGAGCTTACGACTATCATCCTCAAAATACTGAAGATTTGGTCTATTTCACTGTTGAAGATGCATTACCATATAATGCATTCCATCTTGATTTTGGTCCTCTTCATATTGGACATCTTTACAGGTTCGCCGTTGCTTTACATAATATTTTGAACGATCCTAGTAATAAGACCAAAGCTGTTGTGTTTTTCTCATCTACAAGCTCAAGAGAAAGAACTAATGCTGCTTGTCTCTTATGTTGTTACATGGTCTTAGTTCAGAGTTGGTCACCACATCAAGTTTTACACCCAATCTGCCAACATGACCCTCCTTTCATGCCTTTCAGAGATGCAGGTTATTCTCATGCAGATTTTGAACTCACTATTCAAGATATTGTGTACGGTATTTGGAGAGCCAAAGAAAGAGGTATGATAGATATTACTAACTTCAATTTGGAAGAATATGAACAATATGAAAGAGTAGATCAAGGTGATTTCAATGCAATTTCAAAAGATTTCATCGCATTTGCCTCGCCAAAGCAATCAAGACCAGGTGCGCCATTGAATCAACCATTCAGAAAAGTTTTGGAGTATTTCACTGAAAATGATGTTCAACTTGTTGTTAGATTAAATTCACATTTGTATGATAAAAACGAATTCGAAAAAAGAAACATAAAACACATAGATATGATATTTGATGACGGTACCTGTCCAACCATGGAATACGTTCAAAAGTTTATTGGTGCTGCTGAAACAATAATTTCTCAAGGAGGTAAAATTGCTGTTCATTGTAAAGCAGGTTTAGGTAGAACAGGTTGTTTAATTGGTGCTCACTTAATTTATACACATGGTTTTACCGCCAATGAATGTATTGGATACATGAGAATGATCAGACCAGGTATGGTTGTTGGTCCACAACAACATTGGTTATACTTACATCAAAATGAATTCAGAGACTGGAGACATACTATGGTTATAGATGATATTCCAGATGAATCAATTGGAGGATTATTCCCTCTTGTTGCTTATGAAACTTATAAATCTCGTACCAAGAAATTAGCTGCAAGTGCTAAGTTGAGTGCTTCTTTGAATGGTGTTGATGAAGATCAAGAAAACATATCTTTAACTCCGGTTAGAAGAAGAAAAATATCAGGACAATTGAAAATTGCACATAAAGCTGTCCCAATGGAAAGTCCAGGCCAACCAAGAAAATACAGATCAGGAGCTAGTGTTCCAAATAACTACAACAACATCAACTCTGACGAAGAAACTACTTATGACTCTCACCAACAATTCTCAAGTCCAGTTCGTCAATCAATGGGGCAAGAATATGTTGATGAAAATGATTATGCTTCTCCAAGACGTACTAATTCAATACATGAAAATCAAGATGGTAATTATAAAGTTTTGAGATCCATAACAAATCCAAGTAACGGATCACCAATACAAATTACAAAGACAAGAACAACAACTGTAACAACAACAATTGCTTCTTCTCCACCTCCACAAAGTCATGATACCTCATCATCTTCATTAAATGTTTCAAAAACTAGATCAAGCTTGACTGGTTCTGGTAAAAAGAGTAGATTATCAAGCTCAAATGAAAAGTTCATCGGTAATCCAGGTGTTAGAAAGACTAGTTCCTCAAATCCCTCTAGAAGATTAACTTCCGGTATGTAATAAAAAGATTTTTGCAATATAAAAATTTATTTTCACCTATTTTCCTACTGATTGATACCTAAGATATATATGTCTTGAAGGCAGCATATTTATCAAACTCGTTTATTTGAAGAAAAAAAATCAATTTTATATAAGTATATATATATGTACATCTAATGTAAACTCTATCTTTTAAGTTGTTGTATAGTGATATAACAATGTCGTCATAAAGATATATATGCTTCATAGGGGCTAGTAAAATGATTTGCGATATGGAACCTTTAAATCCTCTTTTCTTTTCTTAACAAGAATTTCGAGAGTAACAAAAATCTAGATATCATTGAGATCTGCATGAAATTTTATTTTACTATATAGATAGATGATAAACTATATATACTCTCTTTTTTCTGCTGATTAAAAAGATCACATTCTCTTCCAACAGTGCTTTATAGAATTCTACTAAGCAAATACAAGCACATAAAATGAGATTTTTCAGTTCACTTGTATCCGCTCTCGCTATAGCGAATACAGTCGTTGGGGCCCCTATCGTTTCAGAGGACCCTCCAATTACACATAAAGTTACATTTGAAGTGGAGCAAGCAGAAAAGAGCTTAGGTAGCATGACCTTAGGTCTATTTGGTACTGTCGTTCCACAAACCGTTACCAATTTCTACACACTTGCTACTATGGAAAAAGGATTCGGTTATAATCAAACTATCTTCCATCGTGTCATTGAAAATTTCATGATCCAAGGAGGTGATTTCCAAAATTTTGACGGTACAGGAGGTTACAGTATGAATGGAGTAGGCACCAAAATCAAGGATGAAAACTTTGATTTAAAGCATGATAGAGTAGGAAGACTTTCCATGGCTAATGCTGGACCAAACACCGGAGCTTCTCAATTCTTTATCACATCTATTGTTACATCTTGGTTAGACGGTAAGCATGTTGTCTTTGGTCAATTAATCGAAGGCTTTGATACCTTAGATACCATCTCCACTACAAAGACAACTAGATCAGATAAGCCAGAAGAAGAAATTAAGATTGTCAACATTGTCTGTAGAGAAACCAACACTACTATGAGTTCTACTACTAGTAAGGAATCTTCAGTCGATACTGAAAGTAACAGTACTGTTCCAGTTTCCAAAGAACCAACAGATAATGGTGAAGATGATGATACCAATGGGACTGATGATACAGCTTCCGCTAGTTCCCATTCTTTCTTTGGTGCTTTCAGTTTCATTGCAGTAATAGCTATCCTTGGAGCTATCTTCTTCAGATATAGAACTGCAATTTTATTCAGAATCAGGGGTCCAAAATACAGAAGAATATAAATCAATTTCTTTATCATTATAGACAAATTATATATTTACATTAGTCCTTAGACATCTTTTATATTTATTTCGTTCGTTTTATATTCAATAACAAACATTTTCGTATGTATACAACTGGGGTTCTGTTCTAATTAGTTGATCGAACAGTTTCTTTATGAGCTTGAATTTTAGATCTTTTATGTCAATGTAAAAACTGTAAATTGTATTTACAGGAGTTTTCTTTAGAGAATGTGCAAGATCTTTAATAGGTGTTAAGTTTATACCTCCAAATCCTTCAGTGACGTCAACCTTCACCCATTCACACATTGGAACAGGACAAAGCTTCTTGAATCTTTCCTCGTCTGATATGTCTCTGTTATCATTGTCAAAATCTGTAATGACAAATTTGAAATCTCCCCAGATTGCGTAATCATTGAAACTCAACTTATCCTCATCTTCAGTTTTATCGTATGAAATAGTTATGTACTCTAGTTTTTCTGGATCGATTTCACCAAATAAAGATACTCCAGTCATACATGCTGGGACATCCAAATGAACTGTAAGTCCCCTTTGGTAAATCATAGAGTTTTCAGGGATATCAAGATCTAGAAGCCTTTCGTTCAGTTTCTTGAACGCAACACCACCTGGATAATTAAGACTGGAGATATATGCTTTGAGCAGAGAAGTTGCTAGTGATAAGAGAGTGAAGACTAAGAATATTAAAGAGACTAATTTGGATGACCATGATTTAGAGTAAGTTAGTTTTGATATAGTTGAGGCAGCAGCCATTGTTAATCCCGGAACTGCGTAGACAATAAATCTCCATTCTTTATGTGGCTGTAATGACATAATACAAATATACAAGATTGAAGTAATAGATATAGTCTGCAATCTTCTTGTTTTAAAAGTTCTCAAGTCGGACTTTAGACCAAATACCGAGAGAAGTGGTACCAATGGAGGCACAAACATTGTCGCAAGATATTTTGTAAAATATGTGTATATTGGTTCAACTCCCCATTCCGAACTTTTCCCTTCGATGACATTGAATATGAAAGATTGTAATTCAGGAATTATATACTGTTGTGAATTCCAAAAGTATGTATCCACAAACATAGTAGCAAACAATCCTATGAATCCTCCTATGGCAACACTTATTGTTCCTCTAATAAACTTCGTTTGTCTATTATACAAGCAAACAAAATACAAGATTGTTGTAAATGCACATAGTTCAATTCTGAACACAACTCCACTGAACGCAAGAATCGCAAGAGCTCTTTCTGTATCTCCTAATAACAGATTTGTTAATGCAATGTTAACTAATGGTAATGCTAAGAAATTAGGAAGTGTATGAGAAGCATAATAAATTATATGGAATTGAGAAAGCTGAAGTAAACCATACCACATTGCTAGTGGGTACTTTGAACTCTTGCAAGATGTTTGTACAGCGCTTCTGAGTTGTACCAAAGCAATACCATTGAGTAGTCCAAGTATCAGTCTAGCTACAAACTGAAAGCCTAGTTGCGTCTTTTCATATATGATACCAAAGTGAGATCCGTATCTTTCAATGGTTGATCTGAACGGTTTAACCATCACAGATAACAGAAGTGACCCAATGAAGGATCTCTTTACTGCACCTGGAAACTCGTTATGATCATATTGAGAAAGGTCTTCATACCCATAGTTTAGCATGTTATGAATCGCCTGTATATTGAAAGATTCTTCAACTTTTGTATATGGCGCTAGCACCAAATAAAGTACAATCAGCGCAATTAAAGCAAAATCTAGCAATCTCATAATATGTGACCTGTTGTATACCTAGTGCGGTAATGTTTCTACCTCAAGAAACAGTGACGGACTATATAATGAGAGCTAGCTGTTAATATCCATCACATTGTACCACGTTTTTATCTGGAGAACTTGAAGTAACTGACAAATTATTTACATCGCACCTTTAAAAATGGGAAATATAAAATAATTTGTTTCTTGCTAGTTTTATAGCTCAAGACACAGCTACTAGCTTAATCTTTTCCTTCTGTTTCGTCTGTGAGACAATAGGAACGAAAGACTGGAAATGGATGAAGAAGATTATATACCTGAATTGGTAGCTGACATAGATGAGATCAAAGATGATAAACTCGGAACATATGACATTGTCAACCAAAAGACATATAGAAAAGAAGCTGGACTAGTTGAAGATGTTGTAGAAAAGAAAGTTCCAGTCACTATTATCACAGGTTATCTTGGTTCTGGTAAATCAACATTACTAGAAGCTATCGCAAAGAAAGGTGATCGTAAGCTTGCTGTCATTTTAAACGAGTTCGGAGATTCTACACAGATTGAAAAATCACTCACAGTGAGAGATGCAGAAGAAGGTGCTTTTGAAGAGTGGTTGGATTTGGGAAATGGATGTTTGTGTTGTGCTGTGAAGGATAATGGTGTAGCTGCCATTGAAAGATTAGTCGCTAAGCGTCAAGGATTTGATCATATCTTACTCGAAACAACAGGTCTTGCTGATCCGGCTCCTATTGCAACCATGTTCTGGTTAGACGATGCTTTATCCAGTAATGTGTACATAGATGGTGTTGTCACTGTGCTAGATTCAGAAAATATTGAAAAGTGTCTCGATGATGTAGGTGGACACTGGCACAGTGAAGGTGGTGAAAAGAATGAAAATAATCATGAGGATGGTGTAACTACAGCACATTTACAAATTGCATTAGCAGACGCTATAGTCATGAATAAAATAGACAAAGTAGAAGGTGATGCAAATAAGATTGCAAAGATAGAAGAGAGAATTAGAAGTATCAATTCTGCTGCTCCTATATATCAATCAAAATTTGGAAATATTGACTTAGCCAATATACTAGATTTACATGCATATGAAAACAAAGATGTTAAAGAATTAGTCAAAAACATGGGAGCTTCCAGTTATCATGACCCTAGAATAACAACATTATCTTTAAATTTTGCCCCACTAAAAGATGAATCTCAGTTTGATTTATTTGAAAATTTCTTGCAAACATTGTTATGGGACAGTGAATTAAAGGGCAAAACTATAGAGATCCATAGAGCCAAAGGTCTTATTCTGTTTGAAGGTGGCAAATTCAAAGTTATTCAAGGTGTAAGGAAAACATATGATATCGCAGATGGGCATGAAGATATCAATGATTTGAAACTTGACTGCTGTAGATTGGTTCTCATCGGCAAGGATTTGAACTACGATGACCTTTGCAGTGAGTTCATTAAGTCAGTTAATATCCCTCTCATATAAGTATATAAACTTTGTATATAGATCCCTAACTTTAATCACTGTTCATCTTTCTGTAGATCAAAATCTAATCCTTCTGCGCCTCGAAATAAATTACGTTTTCATTTTTCCTGTGCAGAAAAGTGAATGTGTACACAAACGTGGATCTTGGATATTTAATTGCATCCTCTTAGATGATAAGAAAACAATTGAGTCTGATATTACCCAACAGCCTGCACGGCATTGATCATAAATGAGTCTTGATAAACCTCGAAGCTCTACATCTTCAAGAACAGGAGGATTCCCGTCAACTGGTGGTAAATCCTTTATGTCTTCGGAAAGCAAGGTGATAAAGTCTAGTTCGAAGAATCCCAGTATTGCTACTCCAGTGATAAATGAGATCAACTTGGGAGAATCAATTCAAGCCAGAGCCAATCTGCTACCTAGCTACCAAGAACTTGGTCCTCCTGACTTAGTACACTTATCCATTACACATAAGAGCCATAAGGAATCTGGTGAGTACCATTATGTGACAGGTTTAGACATTTCAGGAACAGCTGCTCCTTTCATGTATCTGAAAACTTTACAATTGGGTAACTTAAACACATCATCCACAGCAATACCTACCGAAGCACATCCTCGAGTGGGGACGTACTGCAGCTACAATTGTTTCAGTAAAGGAGATCTTAGAATTCGTTGTACATTTCCTGGTCCACCACCACAAGCACAATTCCTATCAGGAATCAAGAAGAATTCGATAATTACTGTCAATGAGAAGTCACAACTATGGAAAGAAGCTTATGTTTCAGGTATTATTAGAGCGTTGCTATTTTGTGATGATATCAGCAGGCAGTTACCAGGAATGTGTAAGTTCAATCCTGTACCTTCAACACAATCTGCCAAAGAAGCGATTACATTAATGATCCAAATGCTTCCTAGAGGGTATTTGGTTGGATGCTCAGACTGTACTAATCAGCCGACGATTCATCAAAACTATCTCATAGATGCATTGTTAATATTGGTGAACTTGACTGGTTTGTATGATCTTGCAATTGGCAAATTGGACGAACTGTCTGTTAAGATCAACTCAATTTATGAATTTTCTGTTCTTAAAGTGAGATTATTATTGTTACAAGGAGAACAAAATAAAGCTGTTAAATTAATGTATGAAGTACTAAAAGCTAATCCAAGAGACGGTTTAATGTTAACAGAACAAGCCAAGTATCTAATAAGCAAGAATCGTGCAGATCTTGCTGTGAAGCTTGCAAGCAGAGCAGTTGAATGTCTTCCTGCAGAATTTGAATGTTGGGCTACCTTAGTTGAGGTTCATATTTTGAACAAAGATTATGCAAATGCTTTACTAGCACTCAATTCGTGTCCGATGTATTCTAGTAGAAAGAAAGATATCCATATGGCAATGAAACCGGGTGATTTCTATTTCCCCTTACCATCAGAAGGATCAATCGAACAAGTATGGAGGGATGCAGAAGAAATGGGAGCTATCTCAGGTATGGGTGGTATCGTAGAGTTCTCACCTAGCTCTTACATCTCGGCGGTTAATCCTTTACATTTACAAGCATATCACAATGCCAAATTACAATCCACTTTCTTGAAGGCATATGACTTCCTAGCTATTCTTGCCAGACAATTAGGATGGAGTGAGCTTTTGAGATTGAGATCTAATGTTTTTGTAATGGAAGATGAGTATAGTATCAGTATTGATGAAGAGAGAAAACAATCTCGAGAAGATATTTCCTCTATATCTGATAATACTAGTATTCTGACTATTCCTAATGGTAACGGGAATACCAAGAGTAGTCGTAGTTCTAGGTCGTCATCCCCTGGTAGGAGAAGAAGAGGCAGCATTCAGGTTGCAAAATTTAGAGCAAAGAGGCTCTCAGAAAGATGGTTAGATAGTTTATTCTTAGTCTTTTATGAAGAGCTAAGATCAGTGTTAATGTGGGAAAACGAAGCTGACAATGAAGACTCTAGTGATATAACGCATATACCACTAGAGTGGGAGTTGGTTGGTAACGCATGTTTTCGTGCACATCATTACAATACCATTCCTTTGAAAACTGCATTGGAAGGTAGGTTCAGTATCTTCGCAGCAACCCAATTACTGTCATACTATCTAAACTACAAAGAGAACCCAGTAGAGTTCAAGAAGCTCAACAACAAGCTGAGACCACAGTCGTTCCTCAGCACTGACTATGTGATCAAGTTAGTGATCAAAGTTGTGTCTTACAACTACAGATGGTACGGTGAGTTTTCTGTTCTGTGCCTACGTGTGCTCAAGACACTCGTAGACGAAGAAGGCTCTGTGTACATCAGGGGCACAGTGGGTGTGCTGTACGAGGGTGAGACCGTCTCCCCTGTAATAGACAAACTGCTACAGTGGATAGAACAGTTTGATGACAATTAAGTACTTGAGTATCTAAAGTGTATAGCAATCTCCTAACAAAAAAAGCCATTACCCTACTTCAACGAACAGCGGACTTCTCTAAAAAATAATTACTAAATAATTCGTGTGCTCGGTCAACAAACTGAGAAAAAAAATCATTCAATCGAGCTAAAACGCTATACGTTAAAAATCACTAATGGTAATAAGACTAACGTTTCCTAAGATTTAGGCTGCTGTTAACCATCTAATACATTATTGGCTACCAAGCATAAGCTAGGAAATAAGCGAAGGTCTTAGTTCCACAAGAAACTGCCACCTCTCATCTTTATTGATTCATTTTAGAGCTAAAAAAGAGCAATAATTAACCATACTAATTTTACTATCTGGTAATTTCAGAGAGGAAGCTATATTATACAATTTGTCATTTATCGATTTGACATTATCCAATTTTATCTATAGTTCTTGCATATTACTTCAAGTCTGGGTATTGTCGACTACATTGATTTTGGTATCGCTGATAGATATAAAGGCTATATATAACGTCAATTTCTATAATCTCGCCAAATTTTGTCTGTCTGTTCTGATTTGACTGAGATCGGCAAATTTCTGGATATTAATCAGGTACCATACATTTTATTGTACTTTTTTTACACGTTCTAATAAGCATCAAATCTATTCATACTCTTAGACAAAAAAGGGTATCAAGTGTGCCATTTATATTACACCCCTTCATTTGCATTTATCAAAAAGAATCAAAAAGTCTTTTAATATAAAACAATATTGCATATACTTCATTTAAAGTCATTTTCAATTTATATTTATTCAATTTGCTAGAAAGACATTTTTGTACATACAGTGCTTTTTAGATATAATTCCATTTTACTCAATCAACATTTAATTAATAATACAATTAATATAAAAAATGTCTGGATTTTGGAAATTCACAAATAATTACGCTTCTCCCGTGACAAAAATACTAGAACGTTCAGATTTCACTTTGGAAGAAATACTCGATGAACAAGAAACTATTCCTGAATTATTAGCTTCTAATGCTAAATTAGTTGAATATTTAAGAGAACAGGATGTTTTGGAGGCTTTAGTAGACTATGTCGTTGAGGACGATGACTTCCAATTGAGACAACAGGAATTAGAAGAAGAAGAAGCACAAAGGCAACTTCAAGAACAAAAAGATCAAGCTGAAGAGCAAGATGAATCGAACACAGATAATGTCGATGAAAGTAAAAAAAATAGTCCTGTTGATGCCGATGTTAATGGTGTGAATAATGAATCTGAAAAGGTATCAGGTGATTTTGAAAGCATTGATACTGAATCAAAAAATAATGATACTGATCCTGAAAAGGCCGATGAAACTGAAATTGATGGCAATGATGAAGAAAATAAAGAAGAAGAAGTTCAAACTGAAGATTTAAACATAAAAGAAAAAGTTCGTGAAACTGGTAGTGATTCTGATTCTGATGCAGATTCTGATTCTGACTCTGATTCTGATTCTGAAGAATTGGTGGACTTATCTGCTAATTATGATGGATTTGCTGATGATATGAATATGGATGAAGAAGAAAGCGCTCAAGAAACTTTAGCTGAACAACACTCACGTCGTGCTCAAGTTTGTGCAGAAATTTTATCTGTTGATGTATGGTCTCTCACTGATACTTTCATGGAAAATACACATTTATTGGAAAAATTATGGAAGATTTTAGATAAACCTGCTCCTTTACCAATATTTTCTGCAACTTATTTCATGAAAATTAATGAACATTTATTAGATATGAAAATGGAAGAAATGATAAATTTTATTTTACAGCAACCTTCTGTTGTTGAGAGATTCATGAGACATATTGATACTCCACCATTAATGGATTTCTTATTAAAGGTCATCTCAACTGATAAACAAGATATTTCAACGGGTGTGATCGATGTATTAAAAAGTCAAGGTTTAATTCCATCTCTTATATCTTATTTGGGTCCAGATGTTCCATCATCAGTACAATCAGCTGCAGGTGATTTCTTAAAAGCATTCATAACAATTTCTGCTAATAACACAGATAATAGTACTATTGGTCCTAATGAATTAAGTCGAGAACTTGTTTCTGAACCGATAGTTAGAGAATTAGTCAAGCTGATGCTTTATGGTGGTACAGGTTTATCAAATGGTGTTGGTATTGTGATTGAAATAATTAGAAAAAATAATTCAGATTATGATTTTGTTCCTGTATTATACATAACTGTTGAATCACATCCACCTACTCCAAGAGATCCAATTTACTTAGGAACTCTAGTTAAAGTATTTGCAGAAGCTATCCCTGAATTCACCAAGATGCTTGAAAGAAAAGAAGATAAGATTTTACAAACTCCCTTTGGTCAAATTGAACCTTTAGGTTTTGAGAGATTCAAGATTTGTGAATTAATTGCAGAATTATTACATTGTTCAAATATGGCTTTACTTAATGATGAAAAAGGTGAAGAAATCGTTAGAGAACGTGATGAAGTTAGAAAAGCCTTAATTAGAGAACAGCGTGAATTACTTAGAAATGATGGAATAATATCAAGTCCAGTAAGTAGTCATTCTGATAATTCAACAGATGAAGATATATCAAGAGATGTTGGTAATTTGAAACTTTCTCCAGAGTACAGAGATGATGAAAATGATAATGAAATTGATGATGATGGAGCTACTGATGAATCCAATGAAACACAACTCACAGAGCAAGATATTGAAAACGTTTCTCTTCACGAAGACGGTGATGCTACCATTGCTGATCAAACAGTTGATGAAGAAGAAGAAAATAACTATAGTGTTGATATGGATGAAACGGAACTTGAATATGATGAAATGGAAGTTGCATTAAGAAAAGATCCTGTTGTTGGTGATCAGTTAAAGATTGCATTATATGATAATAATATTATCATTACAATTCTAAACATGTTTTTCAAATTTCCATGGAATAATTTCTTACATAATGTTGTGTTTGATATTGTTCAACAAATCTTGAATGGTTCTATGGAAATTGGTTATAATAAATATCTTGCCATTGATTTATTTGAAAGAGGTGAAATTACTAAACTCATTATCAATGGACATAATAAATGTCACGAATATGAAGAAGAAAATGGTTTAAGATTAGGTTACATGGGTCATTTAACATTAATTGCTGAAGAAGTTGTTAAATTTACCACAATTTATTTATGTCATGCTAAGTCGCAAATAATTGAAGATGCAGTATCAATTCCTGAATGGACTCACTATGTCTCTGAAACTTTAGTTGAAACTAGAAACAAATATAATGCAGTTTTAGGTGACCCAAAAACTGAAAATGATGAAGATGATGATGATGAATATAGTCAACATAGTAATGAATTTGATCTTAATGATCCAAATAGACCTGATCATGATATGTCATTATACTTCAATGAACATACTTTGAAAGAACAACTTGAAGGAGAAGGAGAAGATGATGAAAACGATGACGATGTTGATCACAATGATGAACATGGAAATAACAATGAAAGACTCATGGATCCTTATAGACAAGATGATAATAGTGAAGATGCAGATCAATTCTCCAGGTATATGTCTCAACAAATGACAAGTAACTTACCAGATAAATTTGCATCGTCAGATGAAGACGATGACGAAGAAGAAGTTGATGAAGAATCTGATTCTTATTACAGATATAAAATGAACTCTAATAGTAAATATGCTACTGTTGCTTCTGCTGTTGGTGGTCAAAATTATCATCCTATGGGAACTTTTGAACCTCATCAAAATCAAGATGAAGATGACGATTATGAAGATCCTAATGATGATGGTATGAGTTATGCTAGAGATTCACATCCTTTATATGGCTCTGATGGTTCAATGAGTGGTTCTGTTATGTTAGGTAAATTGAAATCTAAAGAAGACTTTGAATTATCTGATAGTGATTCTGAAGATTCTGATACTGAAGTCATTGGTGATATTGATGAAGAAGAAAGTAACAAGCTAACTAGAAGTACTAGCAAAGCTGAAGTTTCTTAGTCCAATATATTATTCATCTTTTCAATTTGGTATACGTTTGTCTTCTTTTTTCTTTTGTTGGTTTTGTGGTTCTTTATACACTGTTAATGTGTATCTTTTGCTTCGTCATGAATTTTGTTTGAGCATTTTCTATTTTTTAATTTAAACAAGAGAAGCTGAAAGAAGGAAACTACACTACTTCCATGTTGTTTTAGTACTTTGTATTAGTTGTGTTGTGTGTTTTTAATATTTTGTTAGGTTGCTGTTTGATACACAAATATACAAACTTTTATATATATATATACATATTATAGTCGTACACATTGTGTATGATTGTCTGATGATGTAACGACGTTGTGCTGTTTTTTGGTTTTATTTTCTATATACACATATATCACTCTATTCCTTTCTTAAAAAATTAATACAATATTATGTTATTCCTATATAATATTTTCAGTAAATTAATTTAATCCAGAGTCGAATCACCGATATTTCAAAATAAGTTTTTTCTCATCAAATTATTTGATGATTGAGTTGTTTTAGTTAATTATCTGTCTGTATAAGAGTATATCTATCTTCTTCTTTACATTAGATATCATCATTATTTCTCTGAATCATGTCTGAAGCAGTACCTAAAACAACTGTCAAACCTAAAACTCCAAATTGGATTGTCAATTACAACTTGATCTCTGGTGGGCTATGGGGTTTCGTGTTGATGAATACCATTGCCTCAGCCGTTGTTTATGGTCAACCACTTATGTTTGATTTAACAGCTAAATGGACAATTGGAATTCAATCACTTGCTCTCATTGAAGTTTACAACTCTGCTGTCGGTAATGTTAGATCTCCTGTCTTCACAACTGCTTTACAGGTCGCATCAAGATTACTTATAGTCTGGGGTATTTTTTACTTATTACCATATTCTCCAGCGAATGATCACTTCGCTTACATTACTCTTAGCATTGCTTGGTCTGTCACTGAAATCATTAGATATTACTACTACGCTCAAAATATTCTAAGTGAGGGAAACCCATCAAAAGTTTTAACCTGGTTAAGATATAATGGTTTCACTGTTCTCTACCCAATGGGAATTTCCAGTGAAGTTGCTATGGTTTACATGTCATTAGGTGAAGCTGAATATGTTTATGGTTGGTGGTATTCACTTTTCTTGAAAATCTGTTTAGCTGTTTATGTTCCAGGTTCTTACGTTTTATACACTTATATGCTCAAGCAAAGAAAGAAGGCCATGAAAGCTTTGAAAGCTGAAAAAAAAGATGAGTGAATACTTCAAGAACCACTACATATATCTATATATTCCGTTTGTTCTATTCATAGCATATCTCTTGTATAACAATTAAGCAAAAGCTTTCCCCACAACAATACAAAAATATTTCAAGAATTAATAGTTCCCTGTAGTTTTTTGACTTGGTAGATATTTTGATAATATTAGTACTTATTACTATGGTGTTTCTGTTCCTATTTACCAAACACCCTTCTGGTGAAGGTAGGAAAGAGAGTTTGAAGAGTGATTCTCTCAGATCTTGAACTAGTCCTCATAGAAAATGTTGTCGTGTGTCTCTCATTTTCGACGACAAATTTTTTTTCTAGTTTGCGAGCGCTAAATCGTTTTTATCTCGTTGAAATTTTTGATGATATAGTGAGATGGGAACTTGTTGAATAGACACCGATACAAGTAGTATTAAATCAATAGTTTCAGTATCCATTAGCAAAATGTTTACCAGATCTATAGTGAAAAGTTTTAACCGTTCACTAATAAATGGCTCACTTCTGAGACCAGCTGCAACTTCAATGATCGCAGTTCGTGGATTCAAATTTACCGCATTCCAACAGCAGCAAGCACAACAAAACATAGCACAAGAACAACAACAACTACAACAACAACAGACGCCAAATAAAGCTGTTCAAATACCTGATTTAACTCCTTTGAAATACGAAAAGAATCTATATGCTACCCTCCGTGTTCACCATCGTCCATATTTAGTTACTGAAGGTGATGAAGTTATATTACCTTTTCGCATGAAGCACGCTGAGGTTGGTGATATCTTAACCTTCAATGATGTTACCACAGTTGGTTCAAAGAACTATACATATCATGCTGATCCTATTGATCCATCTCTCGTCAGTGTCAAAGCTGTTGTCACAGAAAAGACAAAGAAGCCAATGTATGTCAAGGAAATAACAAAGAGAAGAAACCGTCACGTTCGTCATGTGAAAGTAAAGCACGATATAACTATACTAAGAATCTCTGAATTGAAGCTCAATGTTTAGTCAAAATAAACTTATTTTTTAGACATCCAACTATATATAATCATGTATCAGACTTTATCTGAGCTATCTTTTGCCTCAAGAAGGCAGCATTCCATGTATATACATCTACTTAGTTAATTATGATACTTAAAGTTTTCTTCATAATAATCGTAAATGTTTAACAGAGAGTAGTATCCTCAATATAACTTTGTTGAAAGTTGAATCCTTTTGTTCATTTTGATTATTGGGTCGATAGACTCGATTTTGTCAAGACGAAAATGTTCTAAAATTGGAAACTTAAGAAGATAAAGAAAGGTATTGAGAAGAGGATTTAAGAGTATTATAGTAACCCACATACTAAGAGGTTGAACTCCCATTGGTATTGTGGTACAATGTCACATAGGCCAAAGCCAAAGCCAAAGCCTTCCTCAAGAGGGAAGACCAGAAGAGAAGTGAAAGATCAATTGCCTAAATTTCTTTACGATCAGATACCCACCGAGATAAGCAATGCTTCTGCACTAAATACTACAATTAAAAAGTCTTTGGATCCAGTATCGCCATATTCTTCTGTTGCATCAAATGACAAGCGTAAACAAGGACCATCTCCTAAACATACAGGAAGATCTTCGTTGAAAGTTGATACATCATTAGAATCATTGACCTCATCTACACCCTCAGCTATTCCAGTCAAAGTCGATACTTCACAGGTTAAGCACACCACTGCTGCAGGTGAACATAAGAATAACATTCTTTTGGAACCACCAACAGGACACATGAAAGAGCAAAAAAGTATCAGAGACGTCTCACCTATATACGATCAAGTGTCGGATAGAATGCCTTTCATACTAAATAATTCAGATACTTCTCACCATTCAAACTCGGCAGACAGTAGTTCATACCAATTGACAGACAAAACTCCAAGAAGAGTTGAGGGAGCAGTGAATACTGCAGATTTATCTGATTTTTTTTTCGATAACAATACAACTCCCATGAAGAAAGCAGATAGAAGTACAGAGTCTAGATCGATATCTTTAGAAGATTCAACTATGGATGGCTTTAGTTTTTCAGAAGCTCCGTCGATTAGCCAATTCAAAACACCTAATAGGCAGGAATACCAGCACCCATATAGAGCGACTCTTTCTCAGGCAGAAGTTACTAAGACACCTCCTAGTAATGATATTATTCAATCGTCGACTCCGTTGGCTGTCGGCGAATCGTCAACACCTCCTTATACTAAGAGAAAAAACAAAGGTTCACATTCTAACAGTTCTTCAATATCATGGTCAGTGAATATTCCAGAAGAGTGGACGATAGAAAGAGTTATTCATTTTTTGAGAATAAACAGGTTTAATGATTCATGGGTTGATGTGTTTGTCGGTAGAAATCTTGTACAGGATTCTTTTATTCAATTACAAAAGTATGATGTTTTGAAACAATATATTCCTTATCTTGATACCTCAGGAGAATCAAACCCAAGCCGGTTCATTCACTTACTGAAAAAGGTTTTGGAACGTCAAACTTCTCAGCATACAATCAATTCACCCATCTCACTCATTTCAGAATCATCTACAGTAGCATCTGCTTCAGATCCTCATATACCGGAGACAGTTGGTGAGGCAGACTTTGATGATTTTCATTCCATTGCTACAACAAACTCATCGGTTATCAACGATGGAGATAGCTCTCATAAAACCAGTAGGCAACATTTGCCTAAAGAATCAATTTCATCAGTTGGCGAAAAACTGGTACCCGTTGTTTCTGCTCCTGCTTTGGCAGCTACTCAACCAAAAGACCATGATGCAAGTATCAAAAGATCCAATGAAGATTATACTAGCAAAATTTCAAAGCCAAGACCAGTTTCTACTATTGAGAAGTCGTCAACTTCCCAGTTCAATCCAACATCTCCTTCTGTAACAAAAGGATTCTTTAGAAGGCATCATAAATCAAACTCATCAGATTCCTCATTACTAAACACAATCATGTCATCCTCAAATCATAGTACATCAGAAATATCAAGTAGTTACAAGAAACATGATAGAAGTAGTTCCAGAGGTTCAATCAAGCTGGAAGGAGTGGAAAGCACTACACCAAAAGGTTTGTTTAATAAGTTTTTCAATAAGACGAAGTTGCCAGATTTGCCATATCCAAAACATTCAAGAAACGGAGAATCTCCTGTTAGTCCATCTTCTACACTCTTTCATGGAAATAGTTCAGTTCATGATTTGAAAAGTTCTTCTAAGAATCAGAAACGTTCTCCTTTTGATTCTGATAAGAAGCGCTTGAGTACTTTTCTTGCAGATCAGTTTAATGATATAGTGAATCTGTCATCGCCGACTGAAGGCCCAAGGAAGACTGGCTCAGCTTCTAAAGCAGTTCCAAAATTTGAAAAGATTGGGCCTGTTGGGAAGAAGCCTCAGCCTGCGGGTATCACTATTCCTGTGAAAACATCAGCCCCTTCAATAACAAAGACCTCAACGACGCCTACTACATCTGTTCCATCTCCTGATCACTCAACACTTAGTGTCAATACCAAGACTGCCGCAAAGAGTGATTTACTTGAAGAATATCAGAAAAATAAACCATTGAATATAGCTCTCGATAAGAAGTATCGACCTGTTTCAAAGAAAAGCAATTCCGATATTTATATTCTTATCACCAAGGATAACAAAACTTTCACACCACTGAATGTTGGTCATATTACTAATGTTGCTGAACTGAGGACATTTTTGGTTAAATCTCTTCGGTTGTTAGAAGGGGTTGATGTTTCTTTTCAATTAACAGATTTCGGTTCTGAACCAGGTGTACCATTAGATGACAAGGCTTTAGAAGTGATCATCAAATCGATGTTTTTAGGAGGAAATTGTAAAATTTTGGTGAAAAATAATATACCAGTTGATATTCCTTTGACATCTGTTCAATCTACAAGGTCTATGGCAAACTCAATATCTACGTCAGTTGCAGATTCTATCGAAGAATCAGTTATTTCTGATTTTTCTGGAGATAAAGCTTATCCTGCTACCCCTCAATATTTGATCAATGCTAATAATGCTGCAAAGAATATGAAGGAAATAGATTATATGAATTTCAAAGATTACCAGGGTTTACCAGATACAATATCAGAGAATGCAGGAAGTACATCAAGTTTCAAAAATTCGCTTGATCCAAAAGTGTCAAATGATTGTCAAGCTGATATAGGTACTAATTCTTCAAGTAATTCATTTAGAGTGATCAGACCTGAAAGAAGAGAGATTGATTTTGATAAGAAACGTGAGTCCCCATTTGTGATGAGTTTAATTGCACATAGAACAGCACCACCCCCGCCATCTTCTTCCTCAAATACTAGTTTGAAATCAGAAAATTCTATCAAGAAACAAGAGAAAAAACTCTCAAGAAAACCACCGCCTTCGGATGGTTTATTTACGGAGATATCATCCAGTAGCAGCACGGCTACATTAGACCCATCTGCTGATAGACAGAGCATGTTAAATAAGTTCCCATCAATTTCGAGAAAAGGAACTATAAAGAGGAAATCGACAAGAAGAGGGAAAGCATTCGATCCTTTCAAAGAAAACACAATTAGTTTTGCAAATGCACCTCAGCTTGAAGACAGTGATAGTGACGAAGATTCAGATGATGGTCTATTTGCAAAAGCACCAAAATCAAATGAAAGCACGTCATCAATGTTACAAGACCGTACTCTGACAACATCTTCAACTGATTCGTCACTTATGGAAGTCAGACCTCCACCAGAGGTATTATATGATAACTTAGAGCTTTATTTTCCGAACACTGATTTGGATAAACTGATCATTGATGAAGTTGTTTCTCCTCCAGTCTCACCTATTGCAGAAACTGATCCTCGCATTGAACAACATAAAAATTTGGGTGAGAATTTTTCCTATGGTTCGAGTACTTCTGGCACTAATGAGGAGCGACTTGAGCTTCCACGGAATCAATCAACTGGTAAGATCCACCGTATGAAGAGTATTCGTATTGTTGCTCAAGAAGCAAAAAGGGCTGCAGAACGTAAGAACCAATTCAGAAAGAGTGAATCGATGCATCCTCAACTTCTCAGAAGAAAAAGTACCAAAATGTGGGGACAGAAAGTGATTGAAGTGACGCCTGATGCAGTTGGATCTCGTTATGTAAATAAATTAAGAAATCATAGAGGTGAATACAAAGAGTTTGCATGGATTAAGGGTGAATTGATTGGAATAGGAACTTTTGGTAAAGTATACCTGGCGCTTAATGTTACAACAGGTGAAATGATTGCAGTTAAGCAAACGTCTATCTCATCCAAATTCCTGAACAACAGGGAAACTAAGGAAATCATCGATACATTCAAGGCTGAAGTTGACTCGTTGAAAAATTTAGATCATCCAAATATCGTTCAATACCTAGGTTTCGAAATGAAAGGAAACACATATAGTATTTTTTTGGAATATGTTTCTGGTGGGTCTGTTGGATCATGTATTAGAATGTATGGTCGCTTTTCTGAGGATCTAATCAAACACCTCACGAATCAAATTGTTGATGGACTACGTTATATCCATTCTCAAGGTATCTTACATCGTGACTTGAAAGCAGATAACTTGTTGTTGGAAATTGATGGTAACTGTAAGATTTCAGATTTTGGTATTTCTAAGAGAACAAAGGACATTTATGCAAATGATTCTGCTATGTCATTCCAAGGAACAGTGTTTTGGATGGCACCTGAAGTTATCGATAATACAGTCAACAAAGGTTACAATGCCAAAGTAGATATTTGGTCCTTAGGTTGTGTGATTTTAGAGATGTTTGCAGGTAAAAGACCATGGCATGATTATGCTATAGCAGGTGCTATTTTCCAATTAGGTGCCAAATCAGTCCCTCCAATTACAGAAGAAACAGCAAAATATATGAGCGAAGATGGTAAGCAATTCTTGAACTCTTGTTTTGAAATCGACCCAGATAAACGACCAACAGCTCTTGAATTACTCAAGAAACCATTTGCTCAAAAAGATCCATCATTCAAGTTCTTGGATACAGAGCTTGCACAAAAAATGCTCTATAATGATAAGAATGAAGAGAAGAAGGCAGAAATGATTAAAATGAATAATAGCAAACGATAAGTAAGTAAATAGTCTAGAAAACATATTTTTTGAACTGTATCAGATAATATTTTATAAAAAATTATAATTGCATTAAAACAACTTTTACTGCATCTTGAAAGTGTACAAAGAACTACATCAAGGAAGCTAGGACTTTTAGTGCATTCGAACTATCTTGCTAACAATGACACACAAGATACTAACTCTTTGGTTCACTAATTCCAAAGAGGTGCTAGTATGTCTTCGTTTAACACACTTTTTGTGAAGTTTCGTTATACTTGAATGTGTCGCAACGCACCTTCTGGCAT
Source organism: Wenyingozyma methylovora (assembly GCA_030570175.1). Lineage (NCBI taxonomy): Eukaryota > Fungi > Ascomycota > Pichiomycetes > Pichiales > Pichiaceae > Wenyingozyma > Wenyingozyma methylovora. The sequence continues at coordinate 344,721 of JAJLVC010000001.1, read as the reverse complement.
CAACACAAGCAATGAGCAGTTGAATGAGATAATAAAAGCCGGAAACAATTTTCTCGGTACATTTCAAGTACTTTGGATGACCCTTGCTCCTTTACGGGCCTTGTGGTTCATCATAGGTACTATAAAGTATCTCCATTTCTATCTCAAGTCTTCTCAATGAAAAATCCGGGTAATTTTATCTGCATCTCAAAAAAGAAAAAATAATTAAATAAAAAAATTTCAAGATGCATAACTAGTAAAAAAATTTATCTGTAAGAAGACATACCTCTAGAGCACACTGTATAGTTTGACGAAGCAGTTGTAAGTTCAAACAAGATGGCCAAACATATCAAGAAGTTCACAAGAGAAGAAAAAAGAAGTGTGCGTGAAAAGCGTGAAGAGAATTTGCAGAAGTTGAAGCAAAGAATCGAAGAGTTTGATCCAAATGATTGTAAAAAGTTATCAAAGTTTGAAGAATTACCTATAAGTAAGGCAACTATTCAAGGTCTTACAGAATCAAGTTTTGTCACCATGACAGACATCCAGAAACAATCCATCCCAATCACTCTCAAAGGCCACGATATACTAGCTGCAGCCAAAACTGGTTCAGGTAAGACTTTATCATTCCTTATACCGATTCTTGAGTCCCTTGTACACGAACACTGGAGTGAGTACGATGGTGTTGGTGCTCTTATAATCTCTCCTACACGTGAGTTAGCAATTCAAATATATGAAGTTTTACTGAAAATAGGTAGACGTAATACCTTTTCTGCAGGTTTAGTCATTGGAGGTAAAGATTATGCATTTGAGAAAGAAAGAATCGGCAAAGTTAATATTTTGATTGGTACTCCAGGTAGAATACTACAACATATGGACCAATCTGCTACACTTAATTTAAATAACTTGAAAGCATTAGTTCTAGATGAAGCTGACAGAATTCTTGATATGGGTTTTAAAAAGACACTTGATAGCATAATAAATAACTTACCAAGTGACAGACAAACTTTATTATTTTCCGCCACTCAAACCAAATCTGTTCAAGATCTAGCAAGGCTTTCACTTGTGAATCCAAAATATATAAATACATCAAGTGATAATGAAGCAACCACACCAGAATCTCTAGAGCAATCTTACATCGTTGCAGAATTAAATGAAAAAATCAACATCCTATGGAGTTTTATCAAATCTCATTTAGACAGTAAGATCTTAGTTTTTGTATCCTCTTCCAAACAAGTTCATTTTATTTACGAAGCTTTGAGAAAATTGCAACCTGGTATATCTTTAATGAAATTGCATGGAAGGCAAAAGCAGAAGGCTAGACTAGAAACCACTGTTAAGTTCAGTCAAGCTCAACACTGTTGTTTATTTGCTACCGATATTGTTGCCAGAGGTTTAGACTTCCCTGCCATTGATTGGGTTGTACAGATTGACTGTCCAGAAGATTCTGCAACATATATTCACAGAGTGGGTAGATGTGCCAGATTCGGTAGAGTTGGAAAATCATTGTTAATGTTGACACCAAGCGAAGAAGAAGGATTTGTCAAAAAACTAGAAGCCAAAAAGATTGAAGTCAAAAAGTTGAATATCAAGAATTCGAAAAAGAAGAAGATTCAAGATCAATTACAATCATTATGTTTCAAAAGTCCTGAACTCAAATATCTTGGTCAAAAAGCTTTCATTTCATATATAAAATCAATCTACGTTCAAAAAGACAAAGAAGTATTTGACATCACCAAATTACCATTAGAAGAATATGCTAAGTCTTTAGGTCTTCCTGGTGCTCCAAAGATCAAGTTTTTGGAAAAGGCTAAAGACGGTAAGCAAAAGCATATCACAGAAGAAGAGCTTCTCAAATTAAAAGAAAAGAAAAATGCCTCAAGACAATTAATGTTACTTTCTAAAACAAATGAAAACGGTGAAGTTACAGAAACTGACAAGAAAGTTAGAACCAAATATGACAAAATGTTCGAACGTACAAATCAAAATGTTTTATCTGAACATTATTTGAATATGACAGGAATCAAAGCAAAAGAGGGAGAAGAAAATGATGAAGAAGAAGACGATTTTATGCCAGTCAAGAGAACTGACCATGAATTGAATGATGATGAAATTCCTCAATTAGAAATGATAAATACATCCAAGAGAGCCATGAAAAAGGCTTTGAGTAAGAAATTGAGTGCCAAATCGCATAGTTCTGGTTCAAAACTTGTTTTTGATGATGATGGTGTTGCCCATCCAATCTACGAACTTGAAGATGAAGAAGATTTCCATAAAGAAGGTGATGCTGAAGAACTTAAGAAGAAGTTCATCAGTGAAGAAGCTGATGTTATGTCTATTGCTGATAAAACCGATAAGACTATTGCCAAGGAAAAGAAACAAGAAAAGAAGAGAAAGAGAAAGGAATTAGAAAGAATGGCTAACGAAGAGTACTACTCAGATGAGGATGATGAAGGTCCAATTATTGCAACTCTTGGAAGCGGCGCTGAACAATCTGATTACGAGCACGATGACTTACCTGATATCGAAAAGGATATGATGCCTTCATCAGACGAAGAAGATGAAAGACCAGCTTCAAAGAAAGCTAAGAAATGGTTTGAGAAGGACATTCCTAGAGAAGAAATTGATAATGGTGTTATCGAAATTGAGCAACCTGAAACTATTGAAGACTTGGAAGCTTTGACCGAAAGATTACTTCAAGGTTAATCCTCGTAAGTGTAAGTACATATATATATAAATACCTGTATCTAGATATATAGAACAACATAAATATAGCATATTGTAAGATAAACTCTAGATCGTTGTATACCATACAATACGAAGCTTTGTAATATAGAGAAAATATTTTTATTATTTGTAATTTATATATATGAAGCTATATTTATCTAAAATCAAGTCGAAAAAGAATATATATAAGGAATTTATACTATGTGTCTATTTAAGTTTTGCTAAGAACAGGTGAATTACTACATGACTGTGACATTAGGTGATTTGGTTTGCTTTTCTTTGCTAGAATTTATTTATACTGAAACACTGTAACCTGAGGTTCCAATTTTTTGCTTTTTCATGTACTTACGAGCTTCATCAGCGATCCAGACAGTACTTGTGATGCTAATAAGGTAAATCAAGTCACCAAGTGATAAGGCTTCTGTTTGGAAAATAGATTGGAAGAATGGAACATAGATAGCACACAATTGACCAATTAACGAACCACCAACTGCGTAGTTGAACATTGTATTCTTTAAACCTAAATCAAAAGTGCTCTTGGTATTGGAACGACAAGCTAAAGCGTTAAACATATCAAATAATACAAAACAAGTGAAAGTCATCGTTGTATCTCTAGAGGTAACGGAATCGCCCATTTCCCTAACGTAAACAAACATAGTACCTAAAATGACGATAGCAGCCGACTGTAAAACTCTCTTGATAACAGCAGGGGTTAAAATCTTATCATTACGGGATCTTGGTGGTTTGTTCATAACTTCTTGGTCAACTGGTTCAACACCTAGGGATTGAGCTGGTGGACCATCCATGAGAATATTAATCCATAAAATTTGCATAGCATTCAATGGATTAGGTAAATTAAATAAAGTAGATAAAGCAATCAAAGACAAGGCGGCAACAGATGTAGATAACTGAAAAGTTAAGAAATTTTGAATGTTGTAAAAGATACCTTTACCTTCCCTTATAGCATGTAAAATAGTACTAAAGTCATCATCCGTTAAAACCATATCAGCGGCTTCTTTAGCAACATCTGTACCATTTTTACCCATGGCAATACCAATATCAGCCAATTTTAATGCTGGAGCATCATTAACACCATCACCAGTCATTGCAACAATGTCACCACGTAATTGAAGTGCTCTAACAATGGAAACTTTATGCTCTGGGGTAGTTCTTGCAAAAACGGAAACATATTGAATAGCTTCAGCTAATGCTTCATCTGACATTGAATCAATTTTTTCACCTGTCATAACACATCTTTCTGGATCACTTATTGGCATGCCAATCTTACTTGCAATGTTTACGGCAGTAGTTTCACTATCACCAGTAATCATGATAACATGGACACCACCTCTCATCAAAGCAGCGATAGATTGTCCTACTTGTGGTCTTGGAGGATCATTCATTCCCATTAAACCACAGAAAACAATATCAGAAGGTTCTTCATCAAAAGATTTAGAATTTTTACCAAATGCTAAAACACGAAGACCATCATCAGCTAAATCATCAGCCATTGCTAACACCAATTTACTGATTTCTGGAGTCATTGGTTTGATTTCACCATCTTTTGTTATATACATTTTAGACATTGCAACAATTTTTTCAACGGCACCTTTGACAAATGTTTCAGATTTTGATTTATTGCCAAAGTGAGAGCAAATAGCCATGTATTTTCTTGAAGAATTGAAAGGAATTTCATTAATTCTATGTCTTGTATTTCTAACATCATCTAATCCAAATGAATTTAATGATTCTATAATTGCAATATCAGTTGGGTTACCTAAGAACTTTTCTTTTTCAACAGAATATCTAGCGTTATTACATATGTTACCACTTTCTAAAACTGCTTTAACATCCTTTGATAAATATGATTTGTAATCTTTATGTGGTTCAATATCTAAATGGGTGGTCTTCATATCAACAGTCCAAAGTTTTGTAACAGTCATATGATTTTGAGTTAAAGTACCTGTTTTATCACTACAGATAACATTAACAGAACCTAAAGTTTCAACACTTGGTAATCTCTTAACAATGGCTCTTTGACTTGCCATTCTTAAAACACCTAAGGCTAATGTAACTGCGACAATAATTGGTAAACCTTCAGGAATAGCAGCAACTGCTAATGAAACAGAAATTTGAAACATATCTAACCATGATCTTCCTTGGAAAATACCGATTAAGCCAATGACACCAATAACACAGAAACTGAAAATCGAGAGTTCTTTACCTAATTTATCCATGGCATTTTGTAAAGGAGTTTTTGGCTTTTCAATGGAAGACATCATAGCAAAAACGGCACCAAATGCAGTTTTATGACCAGTAGCTATCACAATACCAGATCCATGACCATCTCTAACTAAAGTTCCCATGAATGCTATAGAAGTACGCTCGTTGATTGGGGTACCGAGGTCTGAAGTAGTAACAGCATCACAAGATTTTTTGACAGCTTTAGTTTCACCAGTAAGGTTACTTTCATCGATAGTTAAATGAACAGCTTCAGTAAGTCTAACATCAGCTGGAATTCTATCACCGACAGAGAAATGAATCAAATCACCTGGAACAAGAGTTGACGCCAACACAGTTTCGGTGGCACCATTTCTTGTTAAATGAGCTTCTGCTGGGACTAATTTATTCAAAGCTTCAAGAGATTTTTCTGATCTGTATTCTTGAACAAAACCTACAGTTACCACAATTAAAATAGCAGCAGTAATACTGACAGCATCATCAATGTTACCCATGTAGAAACTGATGGCAGCGGAACCAATCAATAACATGATCATTGGATCACCATAGAAAGTAGATATGAACTTTAAGAATAAACTTTCATCTTCATCTGCATCAAGCTCGTTCAAACCATGCATGGATCTTCTATAAGTTATATCTTGCTGATTGCACAAGCCCTTTTCTGTATGAGTATCAAATTCGGAGACTGTTTCTTCAACGGTCTTCCCACTGTATCTTTCTGATAAATTGCCACTTTCTGACATTGGGGAAGAAGAACGTGTATTAGGGGAAGAAGCACGAGCTGTAGTTGCTGTGGAAGTTGTCAGTGGTATAGAAAATGGGTTTTCACTCATTCTTTGTTATATATGTGATATAGAACGTGAAAACGTGAGGGAAATCGATAGCGTGTAATGTACTTCAATCTCTCTCAAAACACAACTTGAGTCAAATAGAACTGTTCAAAGATTGTCACAATCTCTAAAGTATCGACTTGACAAAAAAAAGCAAAATGATATAGATCTTTTGCCAAGATCAGATAATGAGTATAAGTTTAATGTAACCGCAGCCTTACAGCTAGTTGGTAATCTATTATTGATAAACGTGTACTTTTGAAGTCTGAAAAGTCAAATCTGAGACACTAGGTAGCCTGTCTGTATAAAACTACACGTAACCTTGATGGTATCGATAAATTCAAGCACTTAAGACACGGCAAAACAACTGGCAAGTATTTGTATACGTAGTGTAGTTTATTTGAGATTACTTCTAATATTTTTCATTGTTATGAATTTTCTCTTTTGACGAGCTCGCTTTTTTTTTCTTAAAAGCTATTTTTATTTCAGTGGTTAATTTTTGTTTATTGCACAGTGTGTTATATAGTTAATATATAGAAGAGTAGTTAGTTATACAATGTTCATGTTGATGTTCACGGAGCTTGGTTTGAGATAGTGGTTGTCTTTGGTCACAGCTGCTGTGGATATGTTCTCCTCGTCTTCTTCTTGGATGCGACGGGAACTAGAGCCGCCAGTCACCATTTCACGTACTTTGGAAGAGGATCTGAGAGCTTTGATGATGGAGTCTTTGCTTGCGAGAGCTCTCTTGAGGTCTGCGATTTCTTCTTCTCGATCTCTGACCTTATTAGTAAGAGTTCTTATCTCATTGTTGTTAGCACTAGTATTAGAGTTCATTTGCTTGGCGTACTCAGCAGCCTTCAATTGTTGCTCGAGATGGGAAATGTATGATTTCATTTCTTCAATTTGTGATATTTGAGATTTGTAGTACTTTTCAAGAGATAAAACAGTTTCATGATATCTTTCCGTGTCGAAAGTAACGTCAAACTGTACCAGTGATTGTAAATTTTCATTGTTCATCATGATGGAATTTACACTTTCAGAATTGTAAAGTCTGTTCAAATGTTCCAATTGTTCATTCAATATTTTATTTTCAGCGGTTAATTGTGAAAACTGCTCTTTGGAAGCAAAATCTTCATCAGCAATTGAATTTGAGATCTTAGTAACTCCCATGGTATATCCAGCGGCTGAGTTAGAGTTTTGTAAATTTTGAATCTCTAGTTTTTGTTTCTCATTTTCTTTGATTAATTGTTCGATGAATCTATCTTTTTCAGAATTAGACATACCTTCAGAAACCATTTCATTTTTCTTTGCATTTAAAGCAATATTCTTAGCTCTTGCAGCAAATCTTAAAGTGTTTATAGTCTCGGCCAAAGTATGAGTAGATAAATGGATTGTACAAAGAATTGACACGACAGCATTTCCACTCAAAGAAGGTTGTAATAATCTTGTTAATTTGGAATCACGATAAGGAACATGACCACTAACAGAGTTCAATTGTACTAACTGTTGTGACAATTTTGCTATAACAGTTCCAAGTGCTAACAAAGATTTGTTAATATAAGCACCCTCTTTTCTTCTTTCTATTTGTGTAGTCGCTCTTTCTGAACCTGCTAAATCACAGAGACACAATGTAGAGTATTTTTCGACACCAGAGGTATTATCTTTGCTGTATATACGAATAAGTATGACAGCATGGGAACGAGATGATCTAGCGTTGAAATCAGTACCACCAGTCCTTCTTATCATGTCACCTTGTTCAATAGCGCCTAAAAGATCATCAGGACTAGAAACTTCATACTCTCTTAACCCAACAACTTTCACACCATACGTTGAATCATCTCTGATTTTCAAATCATCATTGCTTGACGATGCTGAAACACTAAATGATGAACTGGTACTGGTTTTCAAGGAGTTGGCAGACTCTGGATTCAATAAATCAAATAATCCTTCATTATAAATTTCCAAATATGAAACAGTTATCTTATACGTCTTAGTCAATGATTCATTCTGTACTTTATCAAATATTTGCATAACGCACGATTGAATCAAACCGCTTTCCTCTGGAGTACCTTGCATAGAATATGTTTTACCACTTCCTGTCATACCGTAAGCAAAAACAGTACCATTATAACCTTCCAAAACTTGGGAAACAACAGGTTCAACAGTACCTGCGTAAACTGACTCATTACTTACAAATGGTTGATAAACATTATCGTAATTGAACTCACCAACGTCTGGGTTGTATATAGTGTTAGATAGATGGTTTATCGTCCATGGGTTGTGTAAATTTGACTCTAATGGTCTTGGTCTAACTGAAACTTTGATAGTTCCTGAATATGGAACCTGGGGAGTAGAATTAGATGAAGAGTAAGAACTTAATGAACTTGATGGTCTCGTGACCCCGCCGTTCATGGAAGCACCATTGTGTTGTCTAACTGGGGTGGACATTGGATTTGACATGGATGATCTCGATCTCACTGTTGTTTGGGCAGTAGCTCTTCCTGGAGTATTTGATCTTCTCATGGCTGAAGAAGGTGTTCTGGAATTGAATGAAGCCAAAGAGGAGGCAGGACGAGCTCTAGATGTACCCATTGTACTTGATACACTTGGTGTTGCTGGTGGTTGTGTTTGTGTTGTTCTATGTTGTCTGGTTGGCGTCTGGGCACCAAATCTTCCTGAGCTTAAAGAGCTAGTGGAGCTTGAAGTTGATGAATGTCCGAAGTGTGCCATTTCCAATGAAATTCACGCGTTTCACTATTATTTTGTGTAGTAATTAAGGCTTGAATGATCAATCACACTCTCAATTGTACTTTTTTTCTCAATCAAGTTGATGATATGAAATAACTGATTGTGAGAGCAGATAAGCTGGAGAGTTCAAAACTGAGTCTATTATCGTTTCTTGAACAAGCAAGAAGTAACTTTCGTAAATTGTATGTGATACTAGTGATTTATAACTGTTCCAAACAGGGTTGTTGTTTTTTACATTTAATGTATTACAGCTTTATTTATTTTTCTCTTAATACTTTAACTATGTTAACCATTTATTTACATATTTCCCTTTAGGGAAATTAATTGAATTATTTAAATTTGGTGGGATTACATAATCTTCTTTTCTGTGAGCATCTGTCCCTGGCGTCTAACATCACTGATGAACTCTGCAAGCATGTAGCACTGCCAGATAAAGAATAGAACACTGGAAGTCCAGATACCATATGTGAACACATCAGCTTCTCCAAGAAATTCAAGTTTGTATCCATGGAGAAGCCATAATCCTTGCGTTATAACCCACCCAGCTACTAAAACCAGACCTTTTACTCCACTAATTGTAGATGTAGAAAGATACATTGGAAGAAGACAGAGATACCATATAAAGTATTGAGATGTAATGACTTTGTTGAAAGTAACGAATGTGAATGTCTGAACGAAAAATGTAGAAGCCAAGTTGATTTTTGAAAGTTTAAGAGGCATCATTAAAATTGCCAATAATAACTGAGGTAAGAATGCTAATTTCTCAATCTTCAATCCAAGGTTATTGAGTAATTGAATCCTGGATTTATCTGTAAAGGAAGTGAAGTATAATGATATGTTGTAGATTGAAAAATTATGACGATGATCGAGTCTTGATAAATGGTATAAGTATGCTTCATTAAGGAACTCCATACTATAAATATGGTACATCAACGCGGTCAAAAAAGCAAATGCTAGAAAAGTTGAAAATAAAAACTTCACTCTATTCCAAGTTAATGGTCTAGATATGGGATGTGAGACGTCCGTTGTCATCATTATGCTGGGTATATAAATTAATGGATAAATCTTCAAATGAATTGCTATACCCATGAAAAGACCGCTCCAAATATATCTTTTCAGCAATGAAGTATATAATATTAGCATTACTATAATAGTTAACAAACTCTCTGAGCTACCTCTAGTACTAATTGTAATCACCATTGGATTCCAAAACCATAGAAGACTCAACATTTTGCTCTTTTTAGTATGAACCAATGTCTTTAAAATTAAGTATCCTGTAACCAGATCACATAGCACAAACACAACTTTTCCAAACTCAAACCAGTAATTGCAAGGTAAGAGAAGCCACGAGAGTAATGGTGTGTATCTGTAAGTATCTCTCAAGTATGGTGACTCTCCATTGAATACATATCTCGAAGCATCAGTGAACACGAAGTAATCAATATCTGTGTACGGTAACTTCATATATTTATCTTGATACATTCCAAACCCCATGAAAGCCAGACGAAGTTCGAAAGAGCTTATAAATATGAACTTTGTGGAAAGCTCTGGAACAGTATTCCATTTTGGTACTATCAATGGCATACTTTGGTACACTTATATCATTAATAGCAAAGAATAAGATGATTGATCGGTTTCTCTCATTATAAATAATCTATCCAAATTTCGAGATTTATTTTCAACATGATAAAATATCAGATCAAGCAGCTGGGGATCAAGTAGTCTTCTCTACTTCTTTCTAAATCTATTTTGATCAAGCTCATATACAGGATATAAATCTACAACTATAAAAGCTCATCTTGCACAATGCCTGGTACAACTGCTTGCTCCTCAAAATTAGACAAATTTTACTTTTACTACTTTATATTGCATATTCCTATCACAATTTTGATAGATTCAGCTCTTGTCATCCCTCCTTCTCTGAGAACAAATATCCAAACACGTATACTAGATTTTCATATTTCCAACAACCAGGATTTCTTGCTCGTGCACCCATTGTATTTGTGGCTACAGACATTTGGATGGGTTGAAATCTTATTTCAACTTCCGCTGTTCTTTACATGTGTGTTCAACTTTATCAAAAACAAATACACAAGATTCAGCTTCCAAATGTGGCCTTGGATCTTCATTTACGGATTCAATGCTTCATTCACTACGTTTGTATGTTTGGTTTACGTTTACGCTGAAGCCGAGTCCAATGGATTGAATGCTTTAAATACTTACAAACTGCTTGGTGTTTACTTACCAACATTCTTGGCACCATTAATTATGGTAATAGACTATGGATTCAGAATATCGAAAAGACTCTCTGCTAAGTCATCAAAATCGGATTAAGCATATTATTAAAAGATAGATATATAGATGTATATATATAGAAAACTTTATGATACATATATATTTATCCAACTAAATAGCAAAAATACCGTAACATATAACATCAATTGAAGCTAGATATGTCTAAACTTCTTAATTGTATTTAGCAATGAGTTCAGTAGCTAATTTAATGTAAGCTTGTTCAGCTTCTTCTTGGGAAGTACCCTTCAATTTGTCCCAGGATTCCCACTTGTATTTACCCTTGAAATCAAAAACACCTGGCTTGGTGGTGGTGTTGTCACCAACAGTAGCTTGTTTGTAAAGACCGTATAACTCTAATAATTCGTCATCGGTTGGTCTTTTAGTTAAGCTTGAAACAGCGCTTGCCTATCGAGAGGGGAAAAGGTGTGGTGTTAGTTTGAGAGAACTTCTAAAAGCAAAACTAAAACAGTGTATGTCATGTCAATGTGTACTTACTTTATCAGTAAATTCTTGAGAAACCATTGTGTAATTGTTATATATGATATATATTCTTTTAAAATCAAAAGAAGAGTGATGGCAATTGTCTTACCATCATCGAAGGGTTTATTTAACAGCTCGAGCAATGGCCATGTGAGAAATCTGATTCACGTACAGACGCGTCGACTGATAGTTTTTGACAGAGGTCTCGAGAGTTACCGACGACAGGATCTTACGCGTTTGCCACGAGTACCAGATCTATTCGATTTATGGTGGTACAACAGTTGGAGCAGAGAGGAGCTTGAAGATTTTGGATTTTACTGTAGAAACAAACTTTGAAGAAGGACAATTGACCACAATGGCACATAACAAGAGACTGCTGCTCCTGGTTATTGGGGTGCTTTTCCATCTCCTTTATTTATGGTCTATTTTTGATATTTATTTTGTAAGTCCTCTGGTTCACGGTATGAAACCGCATCTCAGTACTCCCAGCCCTCCAGCTAAGAGGCTGTTTTTGATCGTTGGTGACGGTCAAAGAGCTGATAAGACTTTGGGTAAAGTTGAACACCCAACTACTGGTAAATCAGAATATTTGGCCCCATACTTGAGATCTGTCATTCAAAATGAAGGAACTTATGGTATCTCACATACTAGAATGCCAACTGAATCCAGACCTGGTCATGTTGCAATGATTGCTGGTTTCTATGAAGATGTCAGTGCTGTCACAAAGGGCTGGAAAGAAAATCCTGTTGACTTTGATTCCACTTTTAACCAATCTGTTCACACTTACTCATTTGGTTCCCCAGATATTTTACCAATGTTTGCTACTGGTGCTAGTGATAAAAGTAAAGTTGACACTTGGATGTATGGTCATGAATTTGAAGATTTCACTCAATCATCTATTGAGTTGGATGCTTTTGTTTTCAAACACTTATACGAGTTAATGGACAATTCTACCTCCGATCCTACTTTGGATGCTCAAATTAGACAAGATGGTAATGTCTTTTTCTTACATTTATTAGGCACTGACACAAGTGGGCACAGTTATAGACCTTATTCTGCTGAATATTATGATAACATTAAATATACTGATAATCAAATCAGACAGTTAGTTCCAAAAGTCAACAAATTCTTTGGTGACAAAGATACAGCTTTTGTCTTCACTGCTGATCACGGTATGAGTGATTTTGGCTCTCACGGTGATGGTCATCCTGATAATACTAGAACTCCACTGGTTTGTTGGGGTGCCGGATGTAAGAGACCTGTACATACCAAGGAAAATCAAAGAGAAAAGTTTGAGAAGGAAGATGGTGAAGGCTACATGGAAACATGGGGCTTTGATGATATTGTAAGACATGATGTTAAACAGGCTGATATTGCTTCATTGATGTCATATCTTGTCGGTTTGAACTATCCCACAAATTCAGTGGGTGAATTACCGATGGAATTTATCGATGCTCCAGAAGGTCAAAAAATCAATGGTTTATATCAGAATGCATTAAGTATCTTAGAACAGTACCTTGTCAAAGTTGATGAAGTTTCATCAAGTCAGTTCAAATTTAAACCTTTCCCTGGTTTCGAAGATAAGTCCATTGAATCATATCAACTTGAAATCGAAAAGTATATCAAATTAGTTGAATCAGGTGATGAATCTCACGAAGCTAAGACTATATCTTTGATTGAGGATTTTATCTCTGTTACTTTAGATGGTTTAGATTATTTGACTAAATATAATTGGCTGCTACTAAGAACTATTGTCACTTTAGGTTTTATTGGTTGGATTGTCTACTCTTTCGTTATATTTTTACAACTCTTCATCATCTCTGACAGTGAACATTCTTTAACTGGATATGCCAAAATTTTCAACTATGGTTTGTTTACAACTGTAACCGTTGTTTTAACTTATATTTTATTCTACCAAAAGTCACCAATGAACTACTATATGTACTTAGCATTTCCTGTTTTCTTTTGGCAACAAATCTTCAATAGTAAAACAGCGCTTGTCAAAGGTCTTGCTGAATTTTTCAAAGGTGTTCATTTTGTCAAAATTATAGCTATCATGTTAGCCATTGTTGCTGTTTACGAAGGTATCACTTATGGGTTCTCTCATAGAGAGATATTTTGTTACATGTTTTATGCTATTGCATTTTATCCATTATTTATTGGTTCCATTCCTATCATCAACCTTTTCTTATGGTTTGTTACATGTTATTCAATGTCACTTTTTCCTTCACAAAATCCTGTTAAAGTTGAAGATCTAAATCAAATCTTACTCGGTGGAGGTTTAATTGCTATTATTTCCATTGCAGGATTTATTTACATCTATAGAACATCATCAAAATTCTCTTCAACAACAAGAAATGTGTTACTGTTCCAAATTATTAGTGTTTTTGTTGCAATTGCTTCCACAACTGAAGCTGTCATTTCATTGCAAGCTAGAGATGGTTTACCACCAAGAGCTCAAATTGCTGGTTGGGTCAACTTAATCTTATCTTTAACACTTTTACCTGGATTACATCACTTGACTCAAAGTAAAGATTATAGACTGAGATGTTTGATCATCTTCTTAACATTTGCACCAACATTCATTATCTTGACCATTTCATTTGAATCTTTGTTCTATGTTGCTTTCTCATTGACTATCTTACAATGGATTGAAATCGAGGCTTATATCAAACATACTACTCATTCAAACAAATGGATTCAATTGTTGAGAGTTTCTACAATTGGTTTCTTATTCCTTCAAATTGCATTCTTTGGTACTGGTAATATTGCTTCCATTTCATCTTTCTCCTTAGATTCTGTTTACAGACTTCTTCCAGTTTTTGATCCATTCCCAATGGGTGCTTTATTAATGTTAAAACTCATCATTCCTTATGTTATCTTGAGTACCGGTTTAGGTATTATGAATCACAAACTTGGTATTCCAAGTTACAGTTTATCGACTCTTATCATTTCAACCGCTGATATTCTTTCTCTCAATTTCTTTTTCCTTGTAACAACCGAAGGAAGTTGGCTTGATATTGGTGTTACAATTTCTAACTACTGTTTAGCTATTCTCAGTTCTTTATTTATGTTGTTATTGGAATCAGTTAGTAATATTCTACTCAGTGGTGTAGAAGTTGTAAATCACAAGAAGCGTGCCCTCAAAACTTTAGAAATAGCAACAACTGAATATGAAGAAATCAAGAAGTTGGTTGAAACTAATGATGATAGACCGATTGCGGCTAGAGTCAGAAGAACAAGAAAACCAAGAGCTTAATGAATTCTTAGATTATGTATTTTTAAGGGAGTATTACTCCTTGTATTAAATGAAGACTTTCAATAAGTAAATAAATATATATTATATGTACAAAGATTATACTATTTTGTATACTATGCAAATTTTCCAATCCTGAATCGTTAAAAGACTTGTAAAACGCTATCTAATTTGACACACATCTCATCCCATTCTCCTTGACAGTCACTCAAAACAGTTATTGCACCACCTGCACCACATCTCCAAACATTAAAATCTTCCTCAGCTTCCAAATCATCTGAGTATTGAAAGAAACTACGAATAACAACAGACCAATCACTTTTGTTATTAACAGACCAGTACCCACATACACCTGAATAAATTCCTCTTCTCTCGTTCCTTTCTAACCCGTGAAGCAGCTCGACAGATCTCTTTTTGGGAGCACCAGTCATTGATCCAGGAGGTAATGAATTATACAAAAGGTCAATACCGGTGTAGCTCTCCTCCTTTTTGAATTTTCCCTCAATGACACTAACTAGTTGGTATACAGTCTTATACTCCTCGACACCCATCAACTTTGAAACTGTGACTGGACTCAAGAATTGGTGTAAATCATGACGGATTAAATCAACAATCATGAGATTCTCTCCTAACTCTTTTGGAGTTTTCAATATCGCAGTGGCTTTTTCTAATGACATTGTTGAACTTTTACGCACAGTACCTTTGATTGGTCTCATTTGAGCCTTATCATTATCCCAATAAATAAATCTTTCAGGTGATGTAGACAACAGTTTAACTTCTCCAAAATTCATATAGGCAGAGTATGGGGATGGGTTTTTAGACACCATTGACTTGTAAATTGACCATGACTCAATGTAAGAAGGAACTTTCACTTTCGTATCACGAGTTAAACATATCTCATATGAATCTCCAGATCTAAGGTAATTTTGACATTCTGTGAAGCTCTTGACATAATCCTCTTCATCTGGTTTAATAACGGTGATCTTGTCATCATTGTTAAGAAGTTCTGGTATGGTTTTTATTGGCAATTCTTCTGACTTTAATCCTGTTTTGAGTAGATTTTCCATATCATCCAACCATTTGGAGTCACTACGTTTGATACTGACAATAAAGCATTTGTTTTCATTTCTCTCGATAGCAATGAATCTTTCAATAAAGCAAAGTTTTGTATCAGGTATATCACCCTTTGTTTTCTTTTTCAGATTATCATGTACAATATGGCGACCTTCCTCATATGAGATAAATCCAACAAGACCACCAACAAATGGACATGATGCAAGAGTTTTGCTCTCAACGTTTGGCTGGAAATACTTTGTTTTCATATAATTTGCGATGAAACTCCACATTGACTTGACTTTTATTTTTGATTCTTCTTTAGTGCCCCACTTGGATAACAATACATATTCAGAAGATTCTGTTGAATGAGATATTATATCAGACCCATTTGCTATTGGGAGACCAATAATTGACCAATTACCGGGAACAGATGCACTATTCATCAGCACAAAGTCTTCCCCGCTATAATCTTTAATAAGGTCGCATATTTTCAAAGCATCCTGACTTGATTTAATACATGAAATATCTCTGAATTGATATTCAAACTGGTTGGAGTGTTGAACAAACTCATCGATAAGTGGTGTTGTACGAATGATCTTGGGTTCTTTAATTTTGGAACTCACAATACGTGAAGAGCTCAAGTTATGTTTCATAGCTAAAGACCAAAAATTCCTTATTAGAATATCTCCATTAGATGAGCATATGGACTCAGGATGATATTGGACACCATAGTGAGGGTGGCGTCTGTGTTTACCAGCCATCAGTATACTCTCTTGTGTTTCAGGGTTATTGTAAAAAGCCAAAGGAAGGATGTCAGAATTCTCGTTGGGAGAAACATAAAGTGAATGGTATCTAACACTTCCAAAGTTCAATGGGAAATCTTTAAAAAACTGATCATCGTCTCCGTGAGATATCTTATGGACTTGACCATGTACTGGATCTTCTAAGTAATTGACTGAGTGACCATTTGCAATACAAAGGCATTGGAAGCCTAAACAAATACCCAATATTGGTATATCGTATTTTCCAAACAAGTAAGGTATCACACCAACATCTATGGGATTTGATGGATTTCCTGGACCAGGCCCAATTATTATGGCATCAATGGACTTAAGTAAACTGTCTATACTCTTTGAATCATCTGGTAGATTGTAGGCATCGCTGTGAATTGTGTAAACAGTTGCCCCGGTCACTTCTTCAATCAAATTTTTCAGGTTGTAAGTAAACGAGTCATATGAATCAACCAGAAGGATACTCATCGCTAGATAATATCTTACGTGGACCTTCTATGGTATTGCTTCGTTGTGGCTTTAGTATCTCTAGAATACCTTGTGTGATCTCTCTCTTCTTAAGAGCTTAGACTAGGGAAACCTGCATGCATCATCTAAAAAATTTTTGATATTATATTTTTCAAAGGCTCATCTGCTAAAAACGAAAGACCCGGTGCATCGCCCACGACTAAAATATTCTTCATATGCTGAATCTCAAATTTATCGAGCATCTTTAGCTGACGGGTTCTTCTCCTCTATACCATACATTCAATCCGACAATCAAACATGAGTGAAGAGGAGATCACCACACATGAATCTGAGTTCAGCAAAACGTTCATCAAGAAAATAACTCCAGCGTTTGGAGACCCTTTCCAAATAGTATTAGGATTACCTACGACGGTACCTATAGAGGGACAAAAGAACAAAAATCCAATAAAGTGCCACATCAGTAAGACAGGTGCAGATGTTGATCTAGGGTGTTGTGTATACTCCATCAATGATGTAAGTGTTTCTTATAATTTTTGAACATTCTTTAATTCAAGTATACTAACTATATTATACCGGTCAAGATACGAAGAAACGAAATCTACCAAACTTTACTCAACAATTCTGAAGAAACATTACTTGATTTGACAAAAAGATTGGGGCATCTGATTACAAAGAAGTATAGTGTTCCAAGTTATGTCAGTATCAGTGGTCATATTGGAATTGACGATGGAATGATGTATATGAGGGAAATTATAAAGTTTATATCGAGCTCTTTTCAAGAGATGGAGCAAAAAAATGGTGAATAGAGATGACTTCTATACATTTTGAAGAACGAAGCGTGTTAAAGAATACTTTGAGTATCGTTGTACATATACTATATAGCTTCAAAGACGACGTAGCACTATACCAAATCATAGACATACTAGCTTATTAAACCGGGAGCTGAATACGTATAAACCTGTACACCTCACTGACGGATTAACTTAAGAGTTTCTCCGCATTTTCAGGGGTCAGCTTGCTTCATCTTTTGACCTTTCTTCATCATTTGCCATTTAAACCTGCTACGAGTTCTGGTGCAATCACAGTTTGCTTATAAAGATGAACTCGATTAATTCAGGGTTTTTTTATGATACCGAATTACCTTATGCTAGATGTACAGGAACACCTTACGAAATTGGTTACACACATGGTAAAGTCGGTGCTCAAAGAGTGAAAACATGTATCAAAGTTTACGATAAGTTATACCAGGACACAGTGGGTATTGATTTTATACAAGCTAGAGAACGAATCAGGAAGTATATTCCATTAATTGAAGATGAGTATCCTGAATTGATGGAAGAAATGAAAGGAATTGCAAATGGATCTTCCACTGATATCATTGACATCATTACTTTGAATTGTAGATCTGAGATTATCCTTACAAATTATTCTGATGGGTGTACTGCTATTGCTTCTTATAATGAAGAAACTGGAGATATGCTAATTGGTCAAAATTGGGATTGGATCTCCGAAGTCAATGATGCCATCATGTGCTTAGATATTATTCAAGAAGGGAAGCCAAGAATCATTCTTCCTTATGCAGAGGCAGGTATTATAGGTAAGCATGGATTCAATGATGCTGGTATGGCTCTAATGATGAATGCCATTAAATCAGGAGCTTCATCAATGAGACTTCCAATTCATTTAGCCATTAGAAAGGCTCTCGAATGTTCAACGACAGAGGAGGCTATTGCATCACTAGAAAAGAATGGAGTTGCATCAACTGTTAATATTATGCTTGCAGATAAAACCGGAAGATATCTCACTTGTGAAGCTACACCAAAGGGGCTTACCATAATTGAACCGGAGAACAACTTTGTTCTTCATACCAACCACCTGTTCGGTAAACCTCAACTAGTTACAGATCACCCAGCACCAAACTCTTTGACCCGTTTGAATCGTGCAAAAGAGTTAAGTCTAGGTGCTCCTATCACGATGAAGAGCATTCGTGAGAGACTCAGTGATACTTGTGATGGATTTGACTCTATCTGCAGACCTAGAAAAGAAAATACAATAGGTATGGAATCAATGTCCACCTTAGCTACTCCGATCTACAATATCACCAAGGGAGAAGGTGTGATTACAATTGGTAACCCAAGTCATGACCTGAAAGAGTACAAACTATTTTTTGATTAGTGCTTGGTTAATATATAGAGATTTTTTTAATTATTAATCTACTCTATATATTTGGGAGCTGTAAGGACCTGTAAATAGGACATTTAAATCGGATAACTACTGATCTGATTGAAATATGATGTGGAGAAGCCTCAAGCGACGATTACTAGTAATCTGTGCACCACTCCCTGTTAATTCTTCCGCTCACCGGAGTGTCAAAAATATATTACCAACGACTCGTTTTTCATTGGCTGCTGAGTTAACGGGCCGGTTTTTTAAAATTCTTTCTCCTGAACCGGCGCATTTTGCAAGTGACTGATTTGAGCCATCCGCTTTCTATCGTTCATAAAATAAAACTCATCTGTTCTTTCTCTCTTTCTCATTTATTCAACTCTTTTTATTCCTTTTGATATCATTTTGCTTTTCTCTTTACGCATATATATACTAGACTAAACAGTTAGGCTTATTTATACAGTGGAAAAAAGAACAGAAATAAAAAAATGCCAGCTGAAACTACTACTCAATTGAAAACTTTGTATGATAAGGTTTTCGAAGACCATATCGTTCACAAAGATGAATCAGGATCATATCTTTTGTATATTGATCGTCATTTAGTGCATGAAGTCACCTCTCCTCAAGCTTTCGAAGGTTTGAAAAACGCTGGTAGAACAGTCAGAAGAGCTGATTGTACCTTAGCTACCGTTGATCACAATATTCCAACTGATTCAAGAAAGAACTTTAAGAGTCTGAACACTTTCATTAGCCAAGATGATTCTAGACTTCAAGTTCAAACTTTAGAAGACAATGTTAAAGATTTTGATTTAACTTATTTCGGTATGACTGACGACAGACAAGGTATTGTGCATGTTGTTGGTCCAGAACAAGGTTTTACTTTACCAGGTACCACTGTTGTTTGTGGTGATTCCCATACTTCTACTCACGGTGCCTTTGGTTCCCTTGCCTTCGGTATTGGTACTTCTGAAGTCGAACATGTCTTAGCTACTCAAACCATTATTCAAGCTAAATCTAAGAACATGAGAATTACAATTGACGGTGAATTATCTGAAGGTATCACCTCTAAAGATCTAGTTTTACACGTTATTGGTGTCATTGGTACTGCTGGTGGTACCGGTTGTGTTATTGAATTTGCCGGTAAAGCTATTGCTGACTTGTCAATGGAAGCTAGAATGTCCATTTGTAATATGGCTATTGAAGCCGGTGCTAGAGCTGGTATGATTCAACCAGATGAAACCACTTTTGAATATATTAAAGGTCGTCCATTATCTCCTAAAGGTGAAGAATGGGACAAAGCTGTTAAATACTGGAAGACTTTATACTCTGATGAAGGCGCTCACTTTGATTACGATATTACTATTAAAGCTAAAGATATTGTCCCAACTATTACCTGGGGTAACTCTCCACAAGATGCTTTACCAATTACTGGTGCTGTCCCAGATCCAGCTAACTTCGATGATCCAATTACCAAATCTGGTGTTGAAAGAGCTTTAGATTATATGGGTTTGACTCCAAACACTCCACTTGTTGATATTAAGGTTGACAAAGTCTTCATTGGTTCATGCACTAACTCACGTATTGAAGATTTAAGAGCTGCTGCTAAAGTTGCTAGAGGTCACAAGAAGGCCGATAATGTTAAGTTAGTTTTAGTTGTTCCAGGTTCAGGTTTAATCAAGAAACAAGCTGAAAAGGAAGGTCTTGATAAGATCTTTGAAGCTGCTGGTTTCGCTTGGAGAGAAGCTGGTTGTTCCATGTGTCTCGGTATGAACCCAGATATCTTGGATCCTTATGAACGTTGTGCTTCTACTTCTAACAGAAATTTCGTTGGTCGTCAAGGTGCTTTATCTAGAACTCATTTAATGTCACCAGCTATGGCTGCTGCCGCTGCTATTACTGGTCATTTCACTGATATCAGAGAATTCAAATATAACGATGATGTTGCTCAACCTAAGATTGCTCTTGATTCTGCTGAAGAATCAAAAGCTCTTCAAGATGCCGTTTATGAGCATGAAAAGGCTCCATTAGCTGCTGGTGAATCTGTCGATGAAGCCGTTGAAGATGAAGTTAATGATATTCCACCAACTGATCATACCATCCAAGAAACTCCAGCTAAGAATGCCGCTCCAGCTGCTGCCATGGGTATGCAAAAATTCGAAGTCTTAAAGTCTATTGCCGCTCCGTTAGATAGAGCTAATATTGATACTGATGCTATCATTCCAAAACAATTTTTGAAAACTATTAAGCGTACTGGTTTGAAAGCTGGTCTTTTCTATGAATCTAGATTTACTAAAGATGCTAATGGTAAAGATGTTCCAACTGATTTCGTTTTAAACGTTGAACCATTCACTAAAGCTCAAATTTTATGTGTTACTGGTGATAACTTTGGTTGTGGTTCTTCAAGAGAACATGCTCCATGGGCTTTAAAGGATTTCGGTATTAGATCTATTATTGCTCCATCCTTCGGTGATATTTTCTACAACAACTCTTTCAAGAATGGTTTATTACCAATCAGAATCCCACAAGAAGTTATTCTTAAAAAGATTTACCCATTAGCTGTTGCTAAAGAAGAAATTGTTATTGATTTACCAAACCAAAAGATCTGTGGTCCAAATGGTGAAGTTTTAGTTGAACACTTTGATATTGAACCATTCAGAAAGCATTGTTTAGTCAATGGTCTTGATGATATCGGACTTACTCTTCAAAAGGAAGAATACATCAAGAAATACGAAGAAATGAGAAGAGATAGATTCTCATTCTTAGAAGGTGGTTCAAAATTAATTGTTCCTGTTGCTGGTACCAAAAAGAGTAAATACGGTGTTAAAGCTCAAGAATGGTAATCAACTCATTACTATAAAATTCGTACTTTTTCATCTGCATTTGTCTTTCTTCAGTTCCTGTCAATAAATTGGTCATCATATAACTTTATTCCACTCTAGCTTTTTCTTATTGCCTTTACTGGCTGTTTTATTTATTTTATAGTCATCAATAATACAGTATCATATTAATTATTAGAGTACTATCTGTAAAAAACTTAAATGGGTATATATTTTATCAAATTTTCTTTTGTGTCGTTATATATATATATATATTATACATAAATGATAATAAAAAAATACATAGTAGTAATCGTACAGATTCATTTGATTATAAGGTCAGAGTAATCTTGGTTACTCTCAATAGTGAATCCATTTTCATTTGCTAAATGTAATAAACAAATGAAACAAAAACTTGTCGACAGTTCTGCCTTTTCAGAGTTAGAATACTTATTGGTCATATCACTTACAACTTTCGTAAATCTAAGTGGTGCATCAGTATTGTTCTCTCCTTTGTTTTCCTTTGATTTAGCTTGATCTCGATTCTCTTTATCTTCATCGTCATCATCAATGACTTCATTAGCACTTCTCTTCAAAGTGTTTGTCTCTTTTTGTAAAGATTCCCATAAATTCTCTTTCAAAAGCTTAACATCAACTTTCTTTGCAACACGTGCAAAATTAAGTGCACCCGATTTCTTCTTCTGTGAAAGCACATTATCTTGTTGAGAATTGATAGGTGCTCCGATATCGTTGAAATCATAATCATTTGCAGCTCCAAATTCGTCATCATCGTCATCTGGTTGATTTTGAGGACCATTATTGAAATGATTATCTTCAAAAAATTCATCATTGAAACGATTATCCTCTTCAGCTCCTTCATTGGCATCACCAGCTGCACCAGTACCAAAAGTGTTTGCAAAGTAATTCTCATCAGCGGGTACGTTATCTTCTCCAAATTCATCTTCGTATGATCTTTGTAAATGTCTTTTCTTTCTCTTTGTTAAAATTGAATTAATCTTCTGTCTGGGTTTGATGTTCAAATAAATTAAACGCTTTGTGGTAAATTTGTAATCTTCAGGTAGTAAGTGGTGGCTTTCATCATTCCATTGGCTTTGTGGTAAGAGTAATTTATTCGAGGTAGCGAACAATTCATCTTCATCAACTTCAACACCATCCATGAAATCAATTGAGAACTTTGACTTTTGTTTCTTTTCTTCAGGTGGAACAGATTTAGTGTCTTGATTTTCGGCATTGGTAGCATTTTCATCGGTGACAACAGATTTATGTAACTTCTTCAATTTTGCAATCTTCCAGTGTTGAGGACCTCTCCAATTACCACCAGAGATTGAATCAAAATATTCAGCCATTTCTCTGCCACCTTCTTCGTCTTCATCTTCATAACGGCTCACAAAATTTTCATCGAACAATCTGTTCAATGTGACATTAGGACCTGATTCATCGTTATCAAGGAATAATGAATATTGTGTACGATTCTTCATACTATTGTTACGAGCATTGGTAATATCACTATCATCATCATCCATATCCATTCCTGGGTCCATATCAATATTATCATCACCGCCATAATCAAAGTTATCGTTCTGATAAAAGATAGGATCTGTAGACATGTCAATTGCACCAACTTGTTCTAGTAAATCAGTAGCACTTGCACCTTCATTTGTAATACGTTCAAGCTGATCAAGAGATGGGCAGACTGAAGTTTCCATAAATGAAGATCCAATGAAGTTTGCAAGCTTATCCATATTAATGTTATCGTCATTTTTTGATTTAGAGTTCTTCAATTCTTCTTCTTCTGATTCATCTTTAAGTGCAACTTCTCCATATTTTTCAGTTGTATCAAATACAATTCTACCTTCTGCATTGATTTTCAATATATTGGTGAGCAAGCTCTTTGCTCCACCTTCATCAAAATCTGTTAAAGCCTTTCTGAAAATGGGATCAACGTATAATTCTTTATCGACTTCTTTCAATCGTATCTGATCAAAATCTTTACTAATCGTATTATCAGCCCGCACTCTTTTCTTTTGCTTTTTATTTTTATCTTTATTAGAACTTTCACCATTTTCTCCTTCTTCATTCTCTTCATTTTCATTATCTTCCTCTTCATCATTTTCATCTTGCCATTTATTTGAAGATAATCCACTGAGAAGCTTTCCTGTCTCAGAAGCCGCTGAATCAATTCTTGATGAGTAAATCTTGACACACCCATCTAATGTAGTTGAAGCCTTTTGAAAGTTAATACTGTCACCATCACGGAGTAATGATAAGTCATGGAAGTAGTCAATAAGTGCAAAACCCCAACTATTAGTAGAGTTAATTTTCTATATTGAAGAGTTAGTAGATGGAACGAAAACCATTGTGTAAACAAACATGAAAATACATACGTTGTCAGTGGCCATACGGATCCAAAGATCAAAATCTTCGTTATTGGGTTTAGCAGCACCTATGGTTGCTGCTGCTGCTGCTACTGCTCTATCTGACATGTTGACGTTGCTTTCTTACAGTAACTATTAACACGAATTGAAGATCAATAATGATGAATGAAACAACGTGTAGTCTCTCTGTATATTAATATCAAACACAAACTCTTACAACCCCAGAGCTGAGTCGCCTGCTTCTTGACTATTATGCAAAATAGAACGTAGTATACACAAAGGGTAGTAATACTCAATCGATCTGAAACAGATCTCAATCAAGATCTTAAACTAAAACTAGTTAGCGCAATTACAAAAAAAAAGGTAAACAAAAACAAATCTCAATTAAATTATTTATTTTTTACGGAGTTTCGCGATTTGATTTTTTTAAAAGTATGCGAGAAGAGATCATTAAGAAGAGAAGAGAAGAGGAGAGAAAAGAAAGTGTCACACAGTCAAGGACATATTGTTGCAGGCAGAGAAGAAGACTATGATATGACGGTGGATGAAGTAAACTTCCTCGAAGATTTTCTGGAAATCTACGTCCCTGGTAAGTGTCTCTAGCTCATTTGAAAGTCTTAGAGCAGAATCAATTTTCAGCGCTTGTCTTAAAAACTTACGCAACCCAGAATCATCAATACCGACTATCTCCCACAATTCCTTGTTGTAATAGTAGAAATCAGCGGCAGAATGTGGTAGCTCTTTCTTTTGAATAACTATGGGCACTCCAGCATGACTGTAGACATCGTCTGGTAGTACTTTGGGGACTATATCATGGTATTGATAAATTCTTATATTTGTATTTTCCATCTGTGAGAGATCATAGTTGTTGAAATCAAACTCATCTATACCCATAATCTTATTGTAGAACTTGCATAACTTAGATGAAAGTATACTTGGAGAGTTGTATGTAACAGCTACGTTATTCATTCCCATAATTTTTGCTTCTAATGAAAATAATTGTGCAATTGCACCACCTAATGAATGGCCAATAAATTGTAACTTATAATCTGGAAATTGTTCACCTGTTTTTATTATATCTACAAAGATAGCTGGAGCAACTTTCTTGAATACGTCAATAAATCCACTATGGGTATAACAAGACATACATCTAATGTTATCTTTATTTTGCTTGTAGAAGGATTTTGAGTATGATTCATATTTTTTGTAAATATCTTTATTCTTTTTATCCTTTTTCAAAATATTGGCAACTTTTTTCCAAAACTTTTTATCATTTGTAACACTATCAAAGTTCTTTGGTGAGAAACTAAGATTGGTAACCCATTGTGGAGTTTCTCTAGTACCTCTAAAGACGGCAGATAAGGTTCTCATTTGATGATCAACTAGTAGATAACCTTCACCACCACCACGATTAGCATATGACCCACTATGCGACCCTTCAAAAACAGAGTGTAATTCGTATCTGGGTTTACCATCGTATTCATCTTCATAATCGATATAAGTAAGCTCTTTTAATTCATTTGGGAATACAAATTTCTTATTGGGGTATACTCTTAAAGCTTTCTTTTTGTTAATACAGTATGAAACTTGTTCCAAAGCAGCAGTTTGTTGAAACCATTCAAAGTTAGCAGTAGTATCAGCTAATGATGGGAGGCCTTCTGGTAATAATCTTGAAGTGTCAACTTTCAAGTTTTCTTTATAACGATGTAAGAAATCTCTGATATCATCTTTGATTGAATTCATATCAATTTCTGATACAGTTGTAGTATTAGTTGAGCTGTCGTCGTCTCTTTTAACATAGAGAGGTGAAACAGTTGTTATGAGTAGAGGTAAAAAAAGCCTATGTATAATTCTCATTATTAATTTTTGGGGATAAAATTAATATCGTGAGATAAATATTGTATAAGAGAAAACAGTAAAAGTATAAAGAGAACACAAAAACAAAACTTTTTTTAGAAATACAAAGAAATATATACTTGAGCAAGAGATCCAAAAAGTGAATATCCGGGAACTGTTTATAATTTCTACTCTTAAAGTCATTTCCTTTGCAAATACCGCCAAAATAAAATACTGTTCTGTTATGAGATACAACATTTTTCAAAAGTGTTAATCAAAACCGAACACCAACTTGATAAAAATTAGCTATAACACTCCCATTAAATTAACAATTGCAAGTGAGATAGGATACTTAGCAAGCACTGCTGATATACCATCATGGTATACCAGACTTTTCTCATGGTTAGTAGCAGTGAATAAATATACAGCAACAATGATGTCAATTTCATTTAGCTTTGCAAAAAAAAAAAAAAACACAACACCACAACACAAAAGAAGAGTCCTGCTGGATAGGGTCAATCAATCCAAAATTATACGTAATAAAACACAAAAAAAAGTAGTATTAACTATATAGAATTTTCTATTTAAGATAGTACAGTTCCGAATAACTGCTCAGCATAGTCTCCAAGAATAAACCCTTAAATTATACACGAGAAATGAGCCAACCCGACCTGTATAAGTTTAACATTTCGATGATATAAAATTTTACAGCGAGATAAGAGTTAATGGTTAGTGAACCGATTTTCTCAAATAAAGACATTACTATTTGAATGAGTTAAAGGGAATAAGTCAATGATATTGAGAGATAAATAAGTATTTAATGAACGAATATGTAATCCCTTATTTTTTCTTCTGAAGTAATAGGTAATCTCTTTTCAAAACACCAGCTTTGTTATTCATTTCTTTAAATAGTTCTTTCTTAAATCCAAAGAAGAACGCAATCTCGTAAAGAACAAAGTATGGTGCCAGGACAAGTGGCTGTACAACATTATCTAATAATGCTGGTTGTCTTTTTTCAAATACACCATGTCCTATAAATTGAGCAATCCATCCAAAAGCAAAGAAAAATAAAGAAACGTATAAAACTTGTTGTTTACCATAAATTTCATATAACCTGATTCCATCGTATAGGTAATAGCCTAAGATTGGGTATACAAAGAATCCAAGATTGTCTAGTATAGACCAGTAAATTACAATGGCTAATGCAACTGCATTAGCTGCATTAACATATTTTGCGTACTCAACTGGAACAATCGGGAAGTACTTGTAGAAATTAACACACATTAACATTTGTAATGTACATACTGTTATGATAGGAATGCAGCATAAATGGATTGCAACATTTGTTTTGTTAACTAGAATGTAAAGTATTAGTATTCATTTATTGTGTATCAGAATGTTGGTTGTAGATCTACTTACAGTGATAAGCTCTGTAAAATGCTAATTGATCGGTGATACTGAAATAAGATAACTTCATCTTGACTGATCTGCGGTATTGGTATAGTTGATATGAAATAGAGAAGATGATAGAGCAAACAGTTCACTTATATATATACAGATCTAGTAAGTGATAATCGGTTTACACGGTTAAATAACAGGGAAAACCCACGTAGTTAGTCATGCTACTCAGCTCACCACTTTTAAATTTTTCTTCTTTTCTATGAATTTCCCCGTATTTTAATTTGCTATATAAATTCGGAATAAATTGAAGGCAGTGCTAGTATCAGTAATTTATAGTTGTATATTTAGTATGAGATTAGTTATTGGCTAGAGAGGTAGAGTATAGCATATACACGGTGAATTCAGTCTTAATAATGCCCAATTAGACCACAATACTCTGTTCAACGGCAGACGCTGTCTTTACTTACAAACTCTCCTGGAAAGGTAGAAATTTATTGATGTAAAAATTAACACGAAGAAAACAAGATAAAAGAAGAATGGTGAAATTATGTTTCATTTCACTTTGATGAACACCGTTTTTCTTTTGAGCAACTACCAATCATCATGGCTTTGAACAAGAAAGAGTCAGACGTGTTGAAATTCCTGTATGACTGGAACCATTTGCTCATTGAACCACCTATCAACGGTTCAATTCCTGAAATTTATTTCCTATTTGTAGGATCAAGTCAAAATAGAGGAAAAGACAAGATCTCTTGGATTCAATTTATCAAATACTTGAACTTGATTGATTCTATTTGCAACCATGCTTTCGTATGTGATCCCAATGATGCTTTGACCAAGACTTACAATGACCCATTTGAATGTTTTGCTAAATTTACTTATATCAACAGACTTGAAATTTCCATCTTATATCATTCAGTTGACAAAAGGGAAGACGACGACAAAGATGCTGAAGTTGCACATACAACTAAGATCTCTAGAGATACTGCAAATTTGGAGACTTTATTATCATTAATTGATACTCCAAACATCAATCAACTTACCCCTGATAATCCAAATGATATCTATACTACCACGACAAGATCAAATAGACATGAACAACTAGATTATTTGTTGAGACGCAACACTGGATCATATAACTTATCTAAGGAGAGAACAAAGTTAACAACTGTTATCATGCCATTCATTGACTGTTGTGAAGATTCACAACATTCACAAATCTTGATTCCATGTACTATCTTTGATAAACAATCAAATTATGGTAAATTAGACATTAATAAGTTCAATCAAGAGATGTTTAAATTAGAGAACTATAATAAGAAGAATGGTGGTCAACAGATTGATTTTATTAACAATTTAGCAAAATGTATAAATTCCAAGATTCATTTTATTCCAATTATTCAACCACAAACTGAAGTTAAATTAGGTGATTGCTCATATCTTGATACTTGTCATAAGATGAATAATTGTAGATATGTTCATTATTGTCAATTAATGCCACATAATTCAAATGTTGAAAATGGTAATGTTAGATTAAGTAAAGATATTAATGATCATAATTCAAATATTTTGAAAAAATATAAAATTAACAATTTTACAAAAGGTGAATCAACGAGTACTTATTTGAGACCAGAATTACCAGCACAATGGATCAATTGTGATATTAGGAAACTCGATTTCAAGATATTAGGTAAATTTTCAGCAATTATAGCAGATCCAGCATGGAGTATCCATATGAATTTACCATATAGTACATGTGATGATTCTGATTTGTTGAAATTAAATATTGAAATTTTACAAGATGAAGGTATTTTTTTACTTTGGGTTACGGGAAGAACAATTGAAACAGGTCGTCAATTTTTGAAACAATGGGGGTACGATGTGGTTAATCAGATCACTTGGATAAAGACAAATCAGTTGGTGAGAACTATAACTACCGGTAGAACTGGTCATTGGTTGAATCATTCAAAAGAACATTTATTAGTTGGGTGAGTAGAACCATTGATAAAAGTACACTTTTACATTACTAACATAGTATAGATTGAAAGGTAAGCCCAAATGGCTTAACAAAGGCATGGATTTACAAGTATTAATCTCGTCAACTAGAGAAACAAGTAGAAAACCAGATGAAGTGAGTATATCTATAACTCTTACTAAAGAAGTATAAGTACTAACATTCACAGGTATACGGATTGATTGAAAGATTAGTTGGTCCTAGAGCACGTAAGTTGGAGATCTTTGGCAGAGAACACAACACACGTCCCGGATGGCTCACCATAGGCAACCAACTGAAGACTATCAACGTTGTAGAGAAACAGATATCTACTAAACTGGACAACATCAACTATGAAGACCTCAGCTACTAACTAACCATCCCACTCCCATACACCACATGATTCAATTACAGCCAATCAGAGATTTTAAATTAACAAAATTTAACTAGTCAAATTATTAGCCGGGTGACCTGGTGATGAGAAATTGAGGAAGAAAAAAAAATCGTAACATAATTAAGTAAGTAGTCTTTAATAAACAACGTATACTTAACATCAGTTAGAAATTCTTGTAAGGAGATAGAATCAATCTATATATTATTACAATGTTCAGACAATTTGCCACTAGACAATCATTACGTACCATTGGACGTCGTTTCAACTCTTCAGTTTTAGAAGGTCCAGCTTTCAAGCCAGCTGACCCAGCTAAGGCTAAAGCTTTCCTTGAACATGAAGAAGCTTTATTACACCATTCTAAGAAGACTTCTGATTTATGGAAAAAAATCACCTATTTCGTTGCATTCCCAGTTATTGGTTTAACTGCAGTTAACACTTACTTTGTTGAAGCTGAACACGCTCACCATAGAGAACATACTAAACATTTATCAGATGAAGAATGGCCAAAAGATTATCCATATCAAAATATTAGAAAAGTTGATTTCTTCTGGGGTGATGGTGATAAGACTCTTTTCTGGAATCCAGACTGTAACAGACACGTTCGTGCTTACTGAGATTTTTATAACATTACATTCAACAAACAAAGATTATTATTACACAATTAACTTATAGATAAGAGTTTCTTATTGCATAAACTGATAAAATAAAGTAAATTATATATATATATATATATATATATTAATATATTATTATTTCGATATAAGATTTATATTATAATTAAAGAGAGGAAGCAAATTATACAAAACTATCTAAGTTAATTAATTAATATATAAGTAATCAATACTTATAATGCTGAAAAGATGTATAAATTATTAGTAGCTGCAATGGCAACACTATTTTCTCTTGGATGCCAACTTGAATGTAATATACTTTTCTTAAAATCAATAGTTTCAAAATCAACATCTTTTCTCATCATACTTAATCCACCTTTTCTTCTTGAAGAAGATTGTGAATTTGAATTTGATAATTTTTTAGCTTTAAAAGCAGATTTATCAGCTTGTAATACAATTTCATTTTTATTAGAATCAACATTTGAATCAATTGCATTTGGATAAATCATAAAATTATTATTATAAGAACCTGTCATTATTGATTTATTATCACCAGAAAATTGAACTTCAAATTTATCAAATATAGCATCATTTTCATAAGTATCGCATAATCTATCTCTTAATTGTTCATGAATATTAATCGTTTTAATAGGTTCATTTTCCATTGTTATATCCCAAATTTTAACAGTCATATAATCTCTTGAAACTATATATTTACCATTTAATGAAAATTTAACATCTGATATAGATGAAGTAATTTCTGTGAAAAAATTATGATTTGAAGGATCAGTATATTCTTCAAATACTTTTGAATGATTATCACAAAGAGAATTCATTCTCATATCGTTTAATTTAATAGTACCTTTTGATGAAGAATACATAAATAAATTACAATTTTGTGGATGAAATTCAGAACATGTAATAACTTCAGTTAATTCTTCCATATTAACAGGTTTAATATCAACAATGTTAAAACTTTGATCAGCAATTGATAAATTCCATAGATTAATTCTTAAATCATCAGAACTTATAAAAGTTTCTTGATCAGAATTAACACTTATTGAATTTATATGATATGCATGTGCATTTGAATATATTTTTTTAGGTTGTGCAGCTGTTATTGTATCATGAATGGTTAATTTAGGTAAATGTAATGAATTAATCGAAGATATGTGGTTTTGAAATGAAGATTGTGGATAACGTAAACTATTTATAGTTGATGATGTATTTGTAGTACTTGTATTTGTTGTTGTTGTTGTTGTATTATTTGATAATTCACTTAAATTATTTTCTGAAACCATTTTAATTTGTTTTTCAAATATTTTCCATAGTTTTATAGTCTT
Organism: Wenyingozyma methylovora; assembly: GCA_030570175.1. Taxonomy (NCBI): domain Eukaryota; kingdom Fungi; phylum Ascomycota; class Pichiomycetes; order Pichiales; family Pichiaceae; genus Wenyingozyma; species Wenyingozyma methylovora. Next base: position 312,897 of record JAJLVC010000001.1, on the reverse strand, counting down.
ATCATTTGTTGATAATAAGAAATTTGAAGTATTTGATCTTTTCAACCATTTTATCTTATTAATTTTTTCTTCAATTTCTAATGATTTAAGATAATCAAATTCAGCATCATGACTTTGAAATTCAGTGTAAAACTTGTATTCACAATTTTTCTTATTTTCATTTCTTTCGAATAAAACAACTCTACCACCTCTATCACCAGTTGCCAGAAAATCACCAGTATGATCAAATTCAACAGTTGATATAATATCTGCTTCTGTTATGTTTTCAATATCACCTTTATCTCCAAAACATTGACTAAATTTCCAAGAATCATCCATTTTGTATTAGTATTGATTCATATATCTAGCTAGGTAAGAAAATGTGTAAGGTAATTATAATATGCAAAGTAAATCAATCAATCAATCAATCAATCAAAGTGAGTATAGAAAAGTTAATATTATATTATCTTATATTGTAATCAATCAATGCAATTAAAACAAATTGGTAAAAATAATAACAAGTAAACTTATAATCAATAGATATATTATGGGTATATCAAATATAAATATTAATTGTGTGTTCAGTAGTAATGTAATGTCTTTACTTGTTGCTTAATTGCCTCCTCTAACTAATTAGTTTCTCCTCCCAATATCAATTTTTTTTTTGATCTTTTAGCAGTTTCATTTTGGCGGAGAGAAAAACAAAAATGGTGCAGAGATTTCTTTGGGGGAAAGAAGAGTGATTGATTACGACTGGTTAGTGTAATGGTGAGAGGAGGCAACTGTAACAACTATAAGATAACTACTGTAATTTAATGAATATACCATTCAAAGAACGATAGTTATAGTTAATGTAATTTAATAGAATATATAATAGTTTGATATTAATATCACTTAATAAATGATACTTTCATATGAAGTATCATTTAATAATATAGTATTGATTACAGAGTATTGTAATAATTGAACAGTGGTAAGTGTATTACCAAGAGTGAGTAGTTTGCTTGTTCATACTTTCAAATAGATGTAATTACTCACTTGGTTTGTAGTTTATTCGTAATTTATTCGTTCATACTTTCAAATAGATATAATTACAGCAATAAGTGAATTATTCGTTCATACTTTCAAATAGATATAATTACAGTAATGAGTAATTTATTCGTTCATACTTTCAAATAGATATAATTACAGTAATGAGTAATTTATTCGTTCATACTTTCAAATAGATACTCACTTCGTTCGTAGTTTATACATTGGTAAGTTTCTACTCATAAACTACTCACTTCGTTCGTAGTTTATTCGTAGTTTCGTTTATAATGTAATCAAATATTATATTAATATATAACTAATTTAAGCAGTTGCTCTTTTAGCAGCATCATTTGGAGAAACTTTTTTATCTTTGTTAAATCTTTGTCTAACAGGAGGAGTTCTAATTCTTCTATCAGTTCTTGATCTAACTCTAACAATTCTAGCATGAATAGCACAAGAAACACAATAATGTAATTTATTATATAATTTTGGTAATGGATATTCTTCGTAAACTGAAGCTTCAGATAAATCTCTAACAGCAGCGGCTTCAACCATGTTTCTGATAGTAACACGTTTAATAGCTTTATCCTTTGGAACACATCTTGAACAGTTAATACATCTAACTGGTTTAACGTGACCTCTACCGTTCTTATTTCTACCGTTGGAAGCTCTCTTCTTTGGCATATTGACTATTGATTAGTTAGTAAAATTGTATAATTGTATGATATGATGTAGTTATATTTCAATATATTATTAATTGAATATGAAATATATGATATTGCACTTAATATTAACTATGGTATTTATATCAATATTTGAGTATAATTTTATAAATCTTTTGTTTGAATGATATATATTCCTTTTATAATATATGATAATAACGTATTATTAAGTATAATACATACCTATTTGATAATATAATTATTAATATATTAAGAATAAGAGTAAACTAATAGAAAGAGTATATATATTTAAATTAATGAAATATTATTATATGATGAAGATGAAAAAATTGAATGAAAATTAAAGAGAGAGAGGGAGTGTGTAATAATTAATAATATAGTGGTGGGAAGAGGGTTTGTGTCAACCCTTATGAGGTATCACGTGATGTATAAATAAATTATATAATTTAATTGTTAAATACACTATTCAAGAATGACAGATAATGAGATTATGAGATTGATAATCTGTTAATATATTAATAGTATATTATTATATTATTATTATTATATTATCTAATAATTTATTATGGATACCTCCGTACACCATTAAACAATTATATTATAGTTACCCTCATTTAAACTAACAATTTACTCTAATTTAATTGGTTATCTTAATTTCAACTATTTTCTCGTACCATACCATACCATATAATTTTAAAGTAGATAGATATTTTATCAATCAATGTATACATTATAAAAGTATTTAAATATACATTTATTATAACATATATTAATCATCATCATCATCATATAATTATACAAAATGGTATGTACTATACTAATGTACTGTGTTGATATGGTTTATTGACAATCTATGTCAGTAAGAATGGTACTATCGTACCATACAATTGTTTACTTATACTAACTCATCATTATCCCTCTAGATGTTTCGTCAAACTTTAAAAGTTATCAAACCAGCAAGATTATTCTCAACAAGTTCAATCATTCGTCAAGCTTCCACTCCTAAAGAATGGAAATCTGCTAAGACTTTATCTGAAGTTACCGATAAATTCGATTTAATTGGTACTGGTGCTGAAAAGGGTACTGTTCCAACTGATTTAGAACAATCTACAGGTTTAGAAAGATTTGAATTATTAGGTAAATTAGAAGGTATTGAAGTCTTTGAAAATGAACCTTTAGAATCTCATAGAAAAGGTACCATGGCTGATCCAATTATTGTTAATTCATATGATGATTATAGATACGTTGGTTGTACCGGTTCTCCAGCTGGTTCCCACGAAATTTTATGGTTAAAACCAACTACTGAAAAAGTTGGTAGATGTTGGGAATGTGGTTCAGTTTATAAATTAAATTACTTAGGTACTGGTGATGATCATCATCATTAGATATCTTATAAAAGGACATCATATTAATCAAATCAATCAAATCATTTATTCATCAATCAATTACAATCATCTTACACACCAATTCATCGTTTAAATACATTACAATTTCGAAATAATGTTGTTTTGTCATTAATTACAATATTATAAATTAAAAAAAAGAAATATATTTATTTCTATATATACAATAGATTAAATCTTATCATCGTTATCATTTCATCATTGTAATAACCTATTCCTATATAACTTAGTAAATTTATGTATACATCAGTAAGTGTCTTATGTATACATATTCAATCACCAGACACCAAAATTTGAAATAGTGGTGGCTTTTTTACTACCGACGCGTCGGATCTGTTAAAATTTCAACGTTCCACAGTAGTATATAAAGAAAGTACTTTCTCCGCCTTCAATTCAATTCAATTCAGAGCTGAATAAGTTAACTTCACCACTCAGGATGACGAAAGTTCTGTTTATTGGAGATTTGAACGAATCGTTATCGGAATACGTTTCTTTCTCCAGGCAATTCGAAGTGGTTAAATACACATTAACCACCAAATCTGAATTCATTGACAAAATCACCAATGATTTTAAAGATATATCGGCAATATATGCAGCATGGGCTGGATTCTCTACAATTGGTGGTCTTCACTCTGACTTAATCGCACTACTCCCACCTTCTCTGAAAATAATAACAGTTTGCTCAGCTGGATACAACGGATACGATTTGAAAGCACTAGCTGATAAGGGTATTAAATTCTGTAATACTCCAACTTTTGGTGCAGGTCAAGTAGCAGATACAGCATTGTACCATGTACTAAACGCTTATCGTCGCTTCCCCATATTCGAATCACGTTTCAGAGAAATCAAACACACGATAAAGACTAGATCCCACATTCACAGTTCTTCATTCTCCAGAGCCAGTGGCACTCTAGTCCCATCTTCTGAATCGGTTACAGGGTACGCTTTCGGACATAAGGTTGGTCAATTGGGTGTGAGTTCACCTGAGGGCAGGAGATGTATCGTGGTAGGGTTCGGTGCTATTGGGAAATTAATCGGTAAGAGGCTCGATGTTCTTGGTATGCATGTTGGGTATACCAAGCGTACTAAATTATCCAATGAAGAAGAAAAAAAATTGGGTTATCCTGTTAAATTTTACCAAAGTTTGAACGATGCTGTTTCGGAAGTTGATCTAATCGTTCTTGCTGTTCCTGGTACACCAGAGACAAATGGGTTAATCAACGGTAAACTTGTGGCAAAGATGAAAGATGGAGTGAAAATAGTCAATGTGGGTAGAGGTTCATTAATTTTAGAAAATGAAGTCATACCATTTTTAAATTCAGGTAAAGTTGCATTCTTAGGTTTGGACGTATACGAAGAAGAACCTGCTCTAAACCCAGATTTGGTCGATAGATTTGATGTTAGTTTAACTCCACATATTGGGTCAAGTACTGTTGATAATTATGATAGAACTGCTGAATTCTGTTTACGCAATATAAGCGAGTATTTACTCAACGGTGTCATTGAAAATGTTCAAAATTAAAATAGAATAAATTGTCCTCTTTTTTTTTTTTATATAAAATGATAAATACCCTTCCTTTAAGGAACTAAATCTAAATTACAATAAGTAGATCTATCATAACCAAAATCAACGTATAAATCATTCCATATTTCAACAGCTTCACAATCTTCAACTACTTTATAACCCGGGATGAACTCTTGTTTATAATTTCTCAAACATACTACACGATGTTCTTTTTCTTCATCTATATACTGTATTTTCCATGGTTTAGGTAATGGATAATCTGAAAAATGAACCAATTTAGTCTCTTTAATTATATATTTTGCATCCCATCCATATCCTAACTTTCTTCTCTTTGTGCCTTTAGTTTCCCAATATGGTTTTATTTCATCATCATCAGCTTCTTCACCTTCGTCATATTTCAACTTGGTTTTGTCAATGTTAGTCAGTGGGAAATCCATTGGATCTGATAAATATACTTTATGATCATTTTCACTAAATTCTTTAAATTCACCAGTTAATAATCCATATGGATGATGCGGTAAGATCATAACCAATGGATGTATCACGTCTGGTTGATCTTGAAAGTAAGATACATTGTACCATGAATTTGTTTTCTTCCCGTTGAAAATTTTGAAAATATCAATGAAATTGTTCAGCACATCCATATCGTAATCTGTCTTTGATTTCCTATTGGCAAATTTTAGCAATGCTTTAAATAAATTATGATCTGGTTTGACTACCATTACATAATTACCTAATTTCAATTTATCCTGCATGCCATCATTTTTCACAGTTTCAGCTAATGTATCGATTGATTGTAAGCCAGAGTACATATTCACCCAAAATTCATCTTTGTTGATCTTGGGACTAGTCATAAAGTTGAAATTCTCCATCATATAAGATTCATAAAAATCAGAAATAAACGAATTTCTTTCATCAATTGTAGTCAATTCTTTAGCATTTATATACTCATCTGTATTTGTATAATTCTTAAAATTTTGATAAGAGATGGGCATTATCATCGATGCTGGTGGTAAGAAAAACAGTTCATCCATATTACCCCTGATTGTGGAATCTGAATCAAAGTATATTATACGATCATATTGAGTTTGATCAAATACCCAATATTTGGTAAAACTAGATGACCAACTAGATACATCGCTATCGTACCATAACACGGGCACTCGCACAACTTTGATCTTGTATTCGTCAACTGCCATAGCAAGCAACTTAGCTTCAATCGTGGGTTGCTGATCCTTAGGCTTCCCTTTCTTATACTTGAAATCACTTCTGTACAATATAACCAAATCAGCTTCAGTTACTCCCGAACCAGCCATATCTTTCATCTTAGTGCGATCCTTCATCCTGGCAAAGTTCATTATGGCACTGCATAGGTAATACTGATCTGTAGCATACTGCACATACGCGTATCTTGACCAATCTATTATATTCCACGAAGGTTCCTCAGGCGGATCAGCTGGATCAAAAGTCATCTTATGTTTGATGAACTGCAAGGGGTCAAGAGGGTTGAGCAGCCTGTACAATTGGTTTATTATCTCTGGCTGTACGTACTTCACATCGTGTTCGTATTCCGCATACAAGTTTATCGTCTGTGGTTTCTTAGGTTTATTAAACCATGATCTCAAATTTATCGTCAATAAATATGTCAAGAGTATTAGTATTATGTTTTTTATCCTCATGTATGAACGTAACTTTCTACGCATTGTCATAACGGGCAGTAGTTGCATCGCTGCTAATGCTATACCAACTACGAGAGTAGTGGATCAATGTAATTGAGTGGGAAGTGAAATACTTGGTGAAAATTACTTATCAAGGCTTACATTCTCGGAATTTATTTGGCGTTTAAAATTTAACATTCACCGATAGTTAGTTACGTTGATTTCTCTTTTTATAATAAATAAGTATATTTAATAAATATTTGTATAGTCTAAACTAATAGTATATAATGATCATGCTCAAGACATGTTAATAAATAAGAACATAGTAGAACTATGATTAAATAAATAAATAGGATAAATAGAATGGGGAATAAATTAAAACGTTAATCAATTCCCCCCAATAAATAAAATTATAAGTCACTTCTAGTGAAATTCTTAACATCATATGGTTCATCATTCAATAAATGATCTGGACCACCTAATGGCTCAGAACTTTCTCTTCCAGAAACAGGACCTTTCTTAGGAGTCTTACCATTTGCTAAATCTGTTAAAATGGAGACAGTAGCCTCAGGAGTTAGATCTTCGTAATAATCATCATTCACAGCAATCATTGGTGCATTAACACAAGCGCCTAAGCATTCGACTTCCTGTAATGTGAATAATTTATCACTTGTTGTTTCTCCAGGTTTGATACCCAAATGTTTAATAATTGTTTCCATGATTGAATCAGAGTTACATAATTGGCATGGTGTAGTGGTACACACTTGAATGTTGTACTTACCCATTGGAGCTCTGTTATACATTGTGTAAAATGTAGCAACTTCATAAACTCTCATTGGTGGCATATCTAAAAATTTAGCAACATAATTCATAACAGAAATAGAAGTAAAACCTAACTGACGTTGACCTAAATCCAATAATGGCATAACAGCAGCTTTCTTATATTGAGGTGGATATTTTAACAAGATTTCTTTAGCCCTGGCCATGTTGTCTTCGTTGAACTCAAATGGTTGGTTAGGATTGTTTTCCTCAGAGTCACGATGAACAGCCATTATATGTGAAGATCTCATTGAGATGAAAGATCTCACTGGTAATCTGGATTTAGGTAGCAACTTAGTCAAGTTCAGCATATTGATTGATGTAGATAGATCGATCGATGTATTACAAGAGAGAAAGATTACTTGATGGTAATGTAATGGAATACTCACTTTATCTGATTGGATCCTCCTCATTTTTCTCAAAATTTGAGAAATGTCTTCCGTACACCACTTTCTCTCAAAACTGCTCAAACTAAATAATTAATTAAAATTTCAGCATTTCTGTATGACTAACAGCTACGAGTTGGTCTCTCTTTATCAGCTTATAACACCACACAACATGGCTAGAGAATACAGTTTAAACACACAAGTTGTCAAGGTCACCCACGATGATGGGTACCACTCTTCAATCCCACCTTTATACCAATCTGCTACTTTCAAGCAGACCTCATTATCAGATATGGGTGAATACGACTATACCAGATCTGGTAACCCAACTAGATCTGTCTTACAACAACACTTATCCAAGATTATGAAAGCTGAATACGTTTACACCGTCAACAGTGGTATGAGTGCCTTAGATGTCATTACCAGATCTTTGAAACCAGGTGATGAAGTCATCGCAGGTGAAGATCTTTACGGTGGTACTCATAGATTATTAACCTATTTAGGTACCAAAGGTGACTTAGTAGTCAAGCACTACGATACTTCAAACACTGAATTAATGAAATCCAAGATTACAAAAGATACCAAGATGTTATTCTTAGAGTCTCCAACTAACCCGTTGATTAAAGTTATTGACGTCAAGGCTTTAGCTACATATGCCCATGAAGTAAACCCAGACTGTGTTGTTGTATTCGATAACACTATGATGACTCCATTATTAATGTCCCCATTAGACATGGGCGTTGATATCCAATACGAATCTGCTACTAAATACTTAAACGGTCACCACGATATTATGGCTGGTGTCATTGCAACTAGAAGCAAAGATTTAGCCGATAAGATTTTTTTCGTCATTAACGCCACAGGTTCAGGTTTAGCTCCATTTGACTCATGGTTGTTAATCAGAGGTCTTAAGACATTATCTTTACGTTTAGAAAGACAACAAGCCAACGCTATCAAGATCGCTGATTGGTTAGAGTCTAAAGGTTTCAAAGTAAGATTCCCAGGTTTGAAATCTCACCCACAATACGAATTACACAAATCAATGTGTAAAGGTCCAGGTGCAGTTCTCAGTTTTGAAACTGGTGATGTTGCACTAAGTGAAAAGATTGTTGAAAACTGTGACTTGTACTCCGTCACCGTCTCCTTCGGTTGTATTAACAGTCTTATATCCTTACCATGCAAAATGTCTCATGCTTCTATTGATGAAAAAACCAGAAAGGAAAGAGACTTCCCTGAAGATTTAATCAGACTCTGTATCGGTATCGAAGACGCTGAAGACCTGATCTATGACTTGGAGCAATCCCTCATCAAGGCTGGCGCTCTCTAGTCCCTCTCTCTTATATACAGTATAGATAGAATAGTTTAATTGACATTTCTCCATAGTTAACAGGATTTCTCAGAAAATTCTCACTTTTTTTAGAATTAAAATTTAATTTCTGCTGTAAAAAAAGGACTCATAAATTTTACAAGAAAGATAAAGAATTAAAATTAAAAATAAAATATAAACAGTTGATGTAAATTAATTAAACAGCTTTTTCATCTTATTTATATTTATAATCTATATTATATTACAATCTTATAGTACAATACAATACATTTGGATAAGATATATATTTATAAAATTTTTCCAAATTGATTATTTGTTGGATTATTCATCTACATTTTCATTAAAATTATCCACATTTGACCGTGTTTACTTTAATTTTCAATCATAATCATAATTACAATTGATATTTGACATTTATATCAATAGGATTCATATTCATACGGAATATAAAGGGCAATACTCTCTTAATTTAATTTGATTGATAACTTAGATATATTTATTTGTCTCCATTACCGTTTCCCTTTTATCAAATATTATGCTCATTTGAGAGGTATCAAGACCGTTAAATTTAAGATAAAGCTAAGAAAATAAGATCGATATATTTCATTCATTAATATCGATCATTTAAAACTATAGTACACAGACAAGTCAGCTACATATAAATATCACAGATTGTAATACGGAGATTGAAAAACCATTTATATATACTCACTCACCCACATTTATTTTCATTCCATTCTCCTTGCATTATATTTAAAACATATACATTCTTAGCATTTCATTTCCACATTTTTTGTTTATTCTTTATTTGCATATTTCATCATGTCGTCCTCATCATCAAGTTCACAAAATCGTAATATAATAGCATCTCATTATCAAATTGCACAGAAAATAGGTGAAGGTTCATTTGGTATAATTTTTAAAGGTTATGATTTATTACGTGACAATGAACCAGTTGCAATCAAATTCGAAAGTAGAAAATCTGAAGCTCCACAGTTGAAAGATGAATTCAAAGCTTATAAAATCTTAAACAGCGCAATTAATCAATATGTAAGAAATGGCCATGAACAAATTAATACTAGTCATCATTATCTCTCAATTGAAGGAATTCCAAAAGTTTATTATTTTGGTCAAGAAGGTTACTATAATATTTTAATAATACAATTATTAGGTCCTTCATTAGAAGATCTATTTGAATGGTGTGGTAGAAAATTTTCAATTAAGACAGTAGCACAAGTTTCTAAACAAATGATTCAAAGAATACAATTTGTTCACGAAAATGATTTAATTTATAGAGATATTAAACCTGATAATTTTCTCATTGGTGAATCAAATAACGATAACGTTATATATTTAGTCGATTTTGGAATGATTAAACAATATAGAAATCCAGTGACTAAACAACATATACCATATAGAGAAAGAAAATCATTGAGTGGTACTGCTCGTTATATGTCAATTAATACTCATCTGGGGAGAGAACAATCTAGAAGAGATGATTTAGAAAGTTTAGGCCATGTATTCTTATATTTCTTAAAAGGTGAATTACCATGGCAAGGACTTAAGGCTCCAACAAATAAATTGAAATACGAAAAAATTGGTGAAAAGAAACAATCAACACCAATTTCTGAATTATGTTATAAATTACCACATCAATTTGCAGATTATTTATCTTATGTTAGAAACTTAAGATTCGAAGAAGAACCGGATTACCAATATTTAACCAAATTAATGGATGATTGTTTAGCAGATATTGGTGAAGTAGATGATGGGTATTATGATTGGATGAGTCTGAACGATGGTAAAGGCTGGGACTGGAATAAAAATAGAAAGACAAATTTGAATGGCTATGGTTCGAATCAAAATCAAGGTCAAAACAAACATAAATCATCAAAAGGTATGCCACAGACGAGAAGACAATCAGCAAATCATTCACAACGTCAACAGCAATTACAGCAACAGCAACAACAACTACAAAGTTCATCACCAGATGAAAATACCCATTTGTTGAATTCTTCCAATTACGCACAATACTCAGGATCATCTCACAGTTTCAATCAAAGACAAGTACAGCAAGGTATACAACGAAGCAGGCAGGGCCAATCGCATTCTCATGATCAAGGTTATACAGGATTCACTGATGAAGATGATGATTTAGAAAATGTTGGCTTTTGTAAAAAATACATCTTTTGCTGTTTTTAATCTAGTTAGACCGCTTACTTGTCACATATCGCACATCATTCATTCTCTTCCATCATTTTTAGTTCGATACCAATATTTTTTATATGTTTTTTTATTTAAATTATTTCTTACTTATATCATCTTTGTTTTTTTTTTTTTACTATTTACTTCAATTCTATATCCTTTTCTGTTAATTTAATTTTTAATTAACCTTAACACGTTATTTTACCCCCGCTCTTTATCTTTAATAAGAATTTTTGAATCAAATGAATAATATATAACGATTAATACAGTAAAATTATTATTCAATTTAAGCCAGCGTTTAAATAAAATTTGGGGAAAAGGGAATCAAGAAAATCGAGTTTTGGAAAAAATGCGAAAATTCACAATTAAATTGAATCACGATTCCCCTTCACGAAATATTTAAGTTAACGAGTTCATTGTTGATCTTAATTACTCAGACCGCTCTGTTGCAACTGTTGAATAATGTCGCTCGAACTAAGTGCGAAATGTCTTGCATTTCATGGTCCTTTGCTTTATGAAGCCAAAATTTTGAAATTACACAATGCAAATGACTCGTTTGTTAAAACCATTGACGGAAGAAGTAATAAGCTCGTCGAACAACCAATTGAAAAGCTATCCAATTTCCCAGAATCAATGAAAGATAAACTATGCTATTTTTTACATTACAAAGGTTGGAGTTCCAAGTGGGATGAATGGGTTGGTCTTGATAGAGTATTAGCATGGACTGATGAAAATAGAAATAAACAAAAAGAATTGAAAAGGGCTATACAGGAGGCAAAGGAAAGAGAATTGAGACTAGCTGAAGAGAAAGCTGCCGCCGCTGCCGCTGCTGCCGAAGCTGCGTTAAATGCTAAGAAGAAAGAATCTAAAAAAGGAAGCGGTTCCACCTCAAGAACCAGAGGCTCTAAGGAAAACACGCCGATAGATCTTACAAACGGTAAATCCAAGGACGTAGTGGCACTAGATGGTAAGAAGGGCGCTAGTAACGGAACAGCAAATGGGAGTAATGTACGTAAACGTAAGCATGAAGAGACTATTGAAACTGAAGTTACATTTCTCAAGAGGTCGGAAATAACAATGAGAGTACCTGATAATTTAAAGAGTTATTTAGTTGATGATTGGGAATATATTACAAAGGAGAAGAAATTGTTAAATCTTCCTGCTTCAAAGACAATTGATTCAATTCTGAAAGATTATGCTGCAATTTATTTCAAGGATAAACCAAGAGGAACTATAGATTTTGATAACGGCTTGGAAATCTTTGAAGGTTTAAAGTTATATTTCAATAGATCAATAAGTACGATATTACTATATCAATTTGAAAGAAAACAATTCAAACACCTATTAAATGAATATCATACTAAGAATTGGGTTGAAATTTATGGTGTTGAACACTTACTCAGGTTATTGGTAACATTACCTGGTTTAATGGCACAAACTTCAATGGACATCAAATCTGTCACATATGTTAGAAACTTCCTTGAGGAATTCATGAGTTATATTGATGAGAATTCAAATGCTTTATTCAAGAAAAGTTATATCAATACCAGTCCTTCATATGAATCCTTAGCAAGACGATGAATACAAACATTTAACTTTTTTTTATATACTATGTACATTAATTAATAAAATACAAAAATCAGATATCTTTAGAAATACAAAGTTGGATGCGTAGTTTGCATTCAAATATATAAGGAAATACATAATAATAAATATAAAAGAACGGGGTTAAGAAGTTTAAATGTAGACTTGGTCGTTTACAACGGTGACTTCTAATTGCTTAAGAATATCATCAATATCATCTTGTAATCTTGCATTAAAATCACCTTTTGGAATTTTTGTGGTTATGATGTGATCAAATTGCTTAAGCATGACTGGAGATCCAGGTTTGGAATCGACTAATGTGGAAGCAGACATGTTTGATAGATTGGTTTCAACAAATGTTGGCTTCTCACAATTTTGCTTGAATGAAAGCTCTTCTTGTTGTGAGAATAATGTTTCAGCAGACACTCTTCTTGAACCAAATGACAACTCTTCTTGTTCCATGTCTTCTTCGATTAATCTACCGTGAATTCCCAAGAAATTTGATTCATCAACACTAAGAATGCCACCAGTTTGTCCATTTTGTAAAGAAATCAAATCAACAATTGGTGAATTAGCTGCTGGAATCAATGTACCACATTCTCTAAAACTCTTCTTCTTTGTTCTCATATGAATGCTCTTGAAATCTTCTTTAACAACACACATTTGATTTTCAGTTGAATTTTCAGTAAGGAATAATGGTTGAGTTTCATTTTGAGAAGATAAATTCCAATGAATGATATTACCATCTTCCGCACCTGTGTATAAATCACCCGTTTGTAAAGCTGACCATTCTAAAGAAGTAACAGAGTCACTGTGACCTATCAATGTAGCCAATGGCTGTCCTCTTCTAACATCCCAGACTTTCACAACACCATCCAAATCTGAGCTTGCTAAGAGGTTGGAGTCATGAGGAGACCATTTAATTAAAGAAGTAGCCTTGTTATTTTCTCTATGTGGGATGAAATATGATGAACTAAAGTTTTGTCCATCACCTACTCTCATATCGAAAAGAGAAACACCAAAAGCTCCAGATAATGCTAATAAACCATCTCTTTGAGGGCACGGATGGAAATTAGATATCCCTCTAGTCTTAGCTTTCAAAATAGGTATGGATGACCTCGAGCTATCCCACATGAATATGTTTTCTTGGAAAGTGGTCAACATTGAATTCTTAGTACACGATTTCCAATTCTTTGGTGTAACATCTAATGAACTGATAGTTGTGGAGAATGGATTTCTGTCACTCAAGTCTAAATCATTCTGAACATGTTTGGAATGATTGAATCTCTTAACAATCTCAGCATTTGCCATGTTTGGATCTTGAGGATCTGGGATCAAAGTCAAGTTAACATAACCTTTTGTATGACCTGATAACAAAAAGCAAAAATCATCATCTTCTGAACTTTTGTTAACATCATATAACCATTTCAAAGAGTAAATGTTTGGTAAAGTAATAGTTTGCAAATGTGTGAGTAAATTACCTTCAGTATCAAGATTGAAAATAGCTAAATTTGAGTCATCACTGTTTGAAGCAACAGATACAAATGAACGATCTTGATGTAATGAGACTGAACTGATTTGGTCAAGGTCATCATTGATTAATGATTTATCTAATTTCCAGTAACTAGATGTAAGTTTCAGGTTATTTAAATAATTTGATTTCTTATTCTTTGTAGATGATTTTGAATTAAGCGCCCAATCACCAAGTGTATCCGAGTTGTTTAGTAAGTTTTGTAATTTTTCGTATTCTGTGGACATGATTTTTTTTTCTTTGTAATTAGTTATAACGATAATTGTAATTTAGTTAAATAAGTAAGTAGATAGTGTAAGTATATGTGGTTCTTTGACAAAAGAGTGACTGTAGTTAGTTAATTTGAGGGGGTATCTAAATGAATAACGATGGGAAGAAGACTTGCTCACTTGACTTTCTTTTCTATCAAGAGTGAGAACCGTTCTTTTCTTGCTCAGCTGGGAATACTTCAACTTTTATCTTTTCTGTGATACCAACCACCATCTTTCAGGATCTTCCTCCAATATTCAAGTTGGCTGGGAATTTATACTTACAAACACAGATAAGTACTCTTACAAACAATACATATTTTTGAAAATTTACCGTGCATTATCAAGTGAGTTTCCTTTTTGGGAAATTTGCCAGCCACTGAAAAAGTAAGCTCATCGGACATATCAAAGAGAGCTAGAGATGGACCAGTAAGATTTAGCCAACTTGGCTTGCAGTGATCTGATACTGGAAGGAGAGAAATGCTATTTGCTAGAGCAACTGTCAGATACTACTAACACAGTTGATCAATTTACTGTTTTGCCTTTGCGTCATTACAAACTATTGTAATACATATTTTTCGGTGAACTAAATGCAGATTTAGTTGCCTGTGTCCTGTGTGATTAAATACCAATATTTCAAACATCCAAGCAGTATCAACAACTCAGACATCTGTCTACATCCATTACCACCCTTCTACATCGTCTATTCAACCACTAACACTGTCCAATCAATGTAATCCACTCCACACTGTCTTCACTTTCCTACCGGGTAACCAGTTTAATTCTCTCACTTTTATTTTTCAAATTTAAATAATTTGGTAAAATGATTCATTTTTATTTTATGAGGAAGGCTTAACCTTGTCTTTACTTGTCGTTTTCTTTATCGAAATATATAGATCTATAGTACTCTTAGTAGCTGTTTGTATCAAGTGAATCACATTCAAGTATCACGATCAGCAGTCAATCGATTTATTGACTAATTGAAGAACAGAGTATTGAGGAAGATCGATTTGTCATACTTTCAACCTGAGTCATCACCCAATAGTATCTTAGTATAATATATAAGAAGTTTCAACTGTGCCATTTATTTGAATTTTTTGCATATTAGGATCTACAACAACATGTCAGCGTAAGTATTACCGTTACCACAACCCATATGCTTCTCTACAGTATTGCTTCATTCTTTAATTGCTTAACATTTACATAAATTTAAAAACATGGATCTGATATAGCAAATTTCCCTTTTTTTCAAAGGTGCGCAGTTTTTTTAGTAGAGTAATAATAAATTATTAATTTATTATTAATTTTTTTGAAATTGAATACTCTATTCTGTTTATCATTTCCATCTTTTTAACGTATATATCAAGTTTGAATTGAGCAATACATCAAGAAGAACAAGTTTGAAGGTTGTTCTGAGTTATTATTCACACTTGATAATTCAATTACTAACTTACAAGCACAATGAGTAGCACTGGTCGTACAAAAATTTCAGTAAGAGTAATTGCAGCTGAAGGATTATACAAGAGAGATGTTTTCAGATCTCCTGATCCTTTTGCTGTATTAACTGTTGATGGATCACAAACTCAAACTACAGAAACAGCTAAGAAGACATTATCACCACATTGGAATCAAAGTTTTGAGTTTTCGGTTACCGAAAATTCCATATTAATAATTCAAGTATTTGATCAAAAGAAGTTTAAAAAGAAGGATCAAGGTTTCCTTGGTGTTGTTAATATTAGAGTTGGTGATGTTATAAGTCTTACTGATACATCAAGTGAACATACATTGGTTGAAGAATTGAAAAGATCAAATTCAAATTTAATTGTTTCAGGTAAATTGGTAATAACGCTTTCACAAAGAGATTCATCAGTAAGAGATCCAAGAGATCCAACTAATTTCAGCTCATCAAATGCTCCAATACAATCACATTCGGGTCATGCTACTAGTACTTCTAGTAGTACATATCCAGGAGCCGCTGCTGCAGCCGCTGCAGCATCATCATCAGCAGCTGCCGCAACAAATATCGCCACTGGTGCCGCACCATCGATCAACACACCATCGGCAAATAGACCAGCTGCAGGTAATAGACAATTTTCATCATTTGAAGATCAATTAGGTAGATTGCCTCCGGGATGGGAACGTAGAACTGATAATTTCGGAAGAACATATTATGTTGATCATAACGCTAGAACAACAACATGGAAAAGACCAACACTTGATCAAAGTGAAACTCAAAGACAACAAGAAAGAGAAAATGCTAGAGAAGCTGAAAGAAGACAGTATAGAAATAGAACATTACCTGAAGGATCATCTTCAACAACACCAGCGGTGACAACACCTCCATCAAATAGTCAAAGTCAAGTACAATTAGCCGATCAATCATCAGCAATGACAATGGCTGCTACAGGTGCTACTACAGCAGGTCTAGGAGAATTACCAGCAGGATGGGAACAACGTTTTACTCCTGAAGGTAGACCATATTACGTTGATCATAATACAAGAACAACAACATGGGTTGATCCTAGAAGACAACAATTTGTTAAGAGTTTTGGTAATACTGGTGGTTATAATGCACAAAGATTATCAGCAATGGGACCATTACCAAGTGGATGGGAAATGAGATTAGCTAATACATCTAGAGTTTATTTTGTTGATCATAATACTAAGACTACAACATGGGATGATCCAAGATTACCATCATCATTAGATCAAAATGTTCCACAATATAAACGTGATTTTAGAAGAAAATTAGTTTATTTTAGATCACAACCAGCATTAAGAATTTTACCAGGTCAATGTCATATTAAAGTTAGAAGAACAAATCTTATGGAAGATGCTTTTAGAGATGTTATGAGACAAACACCAGAAGATTTGAAGAAAAGATTAATGATTAAATTTGAAGGTGAAGAAGGTTTAGATTATGGTGGAGTTTCAAGAGAATTTTTCCAACAATTATCACATGAAATGTTTAATCCATTTTATTGTCTTTTCCAATATGCATCAAGTGATAATTATACATTACAAATTAATCCAAATTCAGGAGTCAATCCTGAACATTTAAATTATTTTAAATTTATTGGTAGAACTGTTGGTCTTGGTGTTTTCCATCGTAGATTCCTTGATGCTTTCTTTGTTGGTGCAATGTATAAGATGATGTTACATAAGAAGATTGTATTACAAGATTTAGAAAGTGTTGATTCAGAAATGTATAAATCATTATGTTGGATGTTAGAAAATGATATTGATAATATTATATTTGAAACATTTTCAGTTGAAGGTGAAAGATTTGGAGAAAAAGTTGTATTTGATTTAAAACCAGGTGGAAGAGATATTGAAGTAACCAATGAAAATAAGAGAGAATTTGTTGAATTGAAAACCGAATGGATGATTTCTAAACCTGTTGAAGAACAATTTAAAGCTTTTATGGATGGTTTTAATGAATTAATTCCACAAGAATTAGTATCTGTCTTTGATGAACGTGAATTAGAATTGTTAATTGGTGGATTAGCAGATATTGATATTGAAGATTGGAAAAAACATACAGATTATAGAGGATATCAAGAAAATGATGAAGTTATTCAATGGTTTTGGAAATGTGTTAGTGAATGGGAAGGTGAACAAAGAGCTAGATTATTACAATTTACCACTGGTACTTCACGTATTCCAGTTAATGGTTTCAAAGATTTACAAGGTTCAGATGGACCACGTAGATTTACCATTGAGAAAGCAGGTGAACCTGATCAATTACCTAAATCACATACATGTTTTAATAGAGTTGATTTACCACCATATAAAGATTATGAAAATTTGAAGAAAAAATTAACTATTGCTGTTGAAGAAACAATTGGTTTTGGTCAAGAGTAAATAGAGTTTGTATTTAAGTAAATAAAGAAGAATATTATATTATTATGAATAATTAATTATTAGTTTGTAATTACGGACTTGAGTAAATAATATAGAGATACATTTTTCATTTTTTAGCTGTATATGTATATATATGTACATATTTAAACATATTTAGCCTTTTCATCAGCGGTTAAAGTTGACCATTTTTTAGCTAATTGACTAAATTGTTCTTTAGCACTTAAATCAGAATTTTTATCAAAAGATTGCTTTATAAAGATATTATAACTATTCAATTTTTTAGGTGGGAATTTTAATTTCCAAGCTTCTTTTTCTTCTAAAGCACGTTGTTTATCGTTTAAACTCATTTCTTCAAATTTTGACTTTGTTGTCTCTGATTCAGAGTTCCATTTTTGAGCTAATTCAGATAATTTTGAAGATGGATCAAGTTTAAATTGTTCAGCAATGTAAAAAGTATAAGCTGATCTATGTTTTTTTGGTTTTTCAAGATTTTTAATTTGTGTTGCTGTTAATGGCTTTTTAGATTTCTTAGCCAATGCTGCGAAAGTAGTTGAGAATGATCTGATTGATATTTTTGATCCTTGATAAATTTGAAACATCTTGAGTTAATTAATTAATTGAATTATTGTAAAAGAGATAAGATACATTATGCGGGTTATATCTATCTATAATTTATTTGTTTACTTTTATTTTTAAAGGAGCGTAGTGTCTTTTGGTGTGTAAGGCAAAAAATAAATAAATTAATTAAAAAGTAAACAAATGTGTTTTTTATATAAGATTTATTAATTTATGTAATTGCTATATATTCTATTTAAATTATAAGTATTGAAACGTATGGTGTATGATATATGTTATATAAGTTGTATAGTATCAAGCGCCCGAGTTGAATGAAGTGAAAGTGTTGTATATTTAGTGATATACTAATATTTACTAACTCACACAACACCTAAAACCTCTATTAAGCATGGCCCAATTTCACAAATATGAAGTAACTTATAATTATGTTTTTTTTTTTGATGATATATGATTAATATAAATGCATTAAAGAACTATATATATAGCTAAAGTAACTAGATATTATATATATTAACTTTGTTTTTTTGTAATTTGTTAAATTAAATGATTAAAATTATATAAATAAAATTAATAAAATAAAAATAACCCCAATAATAAAATTTTTTTAAGACCCGTATAAAATATAACTTTTTTTTTTGTGTGTTTATGATGATTATGATATATGAAACTGATATACTCTTGGAGTATATGATGAAGTAAATGCAAAGAAGTGAATCGGTAATACCTGATTATCAATTTAATTTAATTTTAATGTATAGTTGAAGTGGATAGCCATTTTTTATAATTTTCTGAAGTACAAGAAGATAAGATATCACTTATATTAGTAGAAGTAGTATTTTGTGAATGTGAATGAGCAGCGGTTAACAACTGATTATTATTTGAGAATCTTCTGGGACTAGAAATGTTTAAATCTAATCCATTTGAATCTAAATCATTATAATTTGAATTTGAACTTGATATTAACATTGGTGAATCATAAGATAGATATTTCTTATTTTGTAAGTCATCAGAATCTTCAGGAGTTTTCAATAATGTGAAATTATGTGTTGAAGTAGTAGTATTAAATTGAGGAGTTAATAATGGAGATATTATTGATGAAATTGTGTTATTAGTCACAGTCATTTGTGGTGAATTATCCAAAATTTGACAATTTTCAGAACAGTAAACTGAGTTTGATGGACAAATTTTTTCACAAACTAAACAGTAGTCATTAAATGCAGACATTGTAGATCTTATCTTATATTATAAATTTCAAAGTATAACAGTGGTATATTGAAATAAATATGGAATGAAAACTTTTCAAAAATAAGTAGCAATCTCCAAATATAAATATATTTATTTATAAAATTTCAATCCTGTCAAAAGAACTCAGCTGAAAAAAAAATTTATTATTCTAGAATCTGAAACAATGATGAATCACGCTGCCTTGTAAAATTACGTGATTGAGGGGATGTGATGTTCAGAAGAGTATAAGAATGTATAGTAGTAGAGTAGAATATATACAGGATATAAGATATAGGATATACAGGATATATATACTAATATATATATACTAATGATGATCATCCATCCACAATATTTAGTCATTATTGTGTTAAAATTGAATAATCTTAGCTAATTTAATTTAATTTAATTTATTTACATAGTTAATTAAGAGTCATTTTTCTCTTTCTCACATAGTTAAAATTTCAACTAATTTCTGTTTGATAAATTATGACACGTTTCTGTTGGAGAGAGTAGGAGTAGGAGTAGGAGTAGTTATGAGTAGCTATGGATGGATATTGTTCTATGTTATTCTACTATAGTAGTAGTAGTAGTAGTATACTATAGTAGTATTAGTAGTAGTACTCTAGACCACAGTTCTAGACACTCTCACTCTCACTCTCTCTATGTACCCACCCGATGACACCGAATACCTTACTGTGCCACCACACCACTCTCCTCTTTTTTGGCTTAGCCACAAATATTACTATTACTATTATTACCCAATTAGGAAATAATCAGTAGTTTAACAGAGTAATCTCTACACCTCAGAAGCTTTCTAAAATTAGCTGTTTCCCCATACTTTAAAATGAAAATTTAATTAAATCTTTAACCTTCAATGAATAATGGCTTTGACGAAATTTCATTTCATTGATAAGATGAGTATGCTAGTGCTATGTTCAATTGCTATAACGTTCTGGACTCTTACTCAATTCACATATTGAGTTATCGATTGTAGATCAATCAAATGAAAATTCTATGGAATGAGTGAATTAATTTATGACATGATCTGATCTGATCTGATTGAGTTATTTTAGTAATTAACTCATCGCTTATATCTTATAATAAATTATGGCATCATCATCACCATATGAAGGAAGAATTTACTTAATACAAATATACGTCTATCTTATATTATATAATCATTGATATGGTTACGATATTCAAAATTTGCGTTATATTTAATCCACTTTTATCCGTATGTGCCTACTACTTAACTAAGTAAATTATCGCTATATAGAAAAAGTTATGAATTTTAATATGGGAATTCTTTAATTGTAATTTATTCCAATTACTTCTATCTATTAATGGAAACATGGATGAAACTGATTGATTCAGATATCTATCATTTTAATGATATAATGAGTGATGGAAACTTTCAATTTCATGTCTGTTTGTCTCCTGAATCTTATATTTTTCAAAAATCTAGAAAATATTCAGACATGATGATGAAGTCATAGTTATTCGCTTTCTTATTTACTTGTACTAAATTAGTCAAATATATCTATTACATTAAATTATTCTATACACTTGCGCCTCTAACTAAATACAACATATCATTATCTTTGAGTTCTTTAATACATCTACCATTTGCTGGAATATATATGAAATTCTCACCAGTTTCACTAACTTCATCAATCCTTAACGATCTGAAAATAGTCAATCTCTTCTGTGGATCAGTTGTCTTGTTATTTTCATTCTTGATATTTAAAATTTCACTAACTTTATCCAATAATCTTCCAATTGGCCATGTTCTGGAAACATAAATGGCTTTAACTTTATTAGTATTGGAGTCAATATTAGTTATGTTATCAATGTATTGGATATTGAAGTATATTCTCTCAGAAACTGGAATCTTTGGGTCACCAACAGCGTCTTTTTTTAGTTTGGACAATGCAAGTATGCTTTCAGTGGCCCTTGACACTTTCTTATTACCAAATAATGATGATGATCCTAGTTTCTTACTCTTGGTGCTGTTCAATTTGATGAACTTTTTCAACTTGTTCAATGCAGTCATAGCACTTACCGATGTTTTTGAATCATTTATTAATTTACCAGCAATGGTATTATTCTTAACGGCGCTATCTTCAAATATACCAGATTCTGTCTTATTCTTCAAATCATGTTTCAATTTCGCCTCTTGTCGTATACTTTGTAAATCAGGGAACAATGAAGCAGATGAAGGTGATGGCTCCCCGGATATGTCTTTCACAAGTCTGCTTTTGTTTTTGGGACAACTGAATTCATGATCTGTAAGTTCAAACTTATGCTCTGAACAAAATGAAACTTCTTTACAAAAAGAACATGTAAATGGTAAAAAATCGATTTGTTGACATATCTTACAATGCCTACCCAGATCCATTAACGTCTCATCTTTCTCTACTTTAGCTGTCATCTTAATAATGTCGTTTCAATATGGTTTTTGATAATGAAAATACAGGGTTCTGATTAATGGCAAATCAGCCTTTATTTATATTAACAAATAAATGTGTCTGTTTTTGGCGATGGTGCACAGATGTAACGCCTTCGGTGACTAACATTTTGCTAGAACAGTCTTTTGCCAATGAGTTAGTTGTATTAGTAATTAAGTTATTAGTAATGGTTCAGTTGTAGTTGTTTTCGTGGTTCCGGTTGAACTACATCTCTCTATGACTAAGTTACTCAGAATTAAATTAATCGTAGCTCATCTCAGTAATAATTTTATCACCGATTGATTTTTCACTAATCAATTTTTTTTTTTGATAATAATTTTTTTTAGCTGTGAGATTAGTAGAAGTTGATGTTTGGCTTGTTTCTATGTAAACTAATACACACAAGACATGATTTGCGACTTGAATGTGCCGTGGCCAGTGAATGACTATTCTGCTCAGCCATCTACAGCTCAAATAAATCAAATAAAATCAACTCTGGCGACATTAGAAGAGCTGGGATACACACATATAGCTATAAATTTTACTGTTGATTCAAGGATAAAGATACCAAATAACCCCAATGAAATAAATCCTATTGATATTGATTTGCATTTCCACGATTTCTTAGATAGATTAAAGATATATACAAGATTTACGTTAATTATTGATGATCCTGCACAAAGTCAATCTATAGCTAAAGTATCACAACATTTTGATATTTTAGCTGTTCAACCTAGAAATGAAAAGACATTGTTAGCAGCTATAGGTAATCTTGAAATTGATATA
This sequence comes from Wenyingozyma methylovora, assembly GCA_030570175.1. Classification (NCBI taxonomy): domain Eukaryota; kingdom Fungi; phylum Ascomycota; class Pichiomycetes; order Pichiales; family Pichiaceae; genus Wenyingozyma; species Wenyingozyma methylovora. The sequence continues at coordinate 289,620 of JAJLVC010000001.1, read as the reverse complement.
ATTTCATTTGCATTCAATGAAAGATTACCATTTTATTTACGTCATAAACCAATATGTTCAGCTATTGAAAAGGGCATATATTTTGAAATAATATACAAAAATATTGTCGATTTTAATTCAAATTCAAAATCTCTGATAACTAATAGAAAAAATTTCATTAACAATGTTAAGTCATTAGTGAGAGCATCAAGATCCCGTGGAATAATAACTTCAAGTGGGTCAAATAATCCTATTTCCATCCGTAGCTACAATGATATTGCAAATTATTTAACCATATTAGGATTAGATTCAAACAGAGCAATGTCAACAATGAAAGAGTGGCCAAGTAAAGTTTTACTAAGCGGTAGATTAAGAGTCAAGAGTTATAAACAAGTTATAGCCGTAGGTGGAGATGAAGGCATAATTGATAATTCTAAAGAAAGTTTGGATAAATCTAACAAGATGATTAATTCAAAGATGAATATCAAAAGTTATATAAAAAGGAAGTCGGATAATGTTTTAGATAGACAGATTAAAAAATTTAAAAAGTAAATTCATTAGTCATTAAATTATATAGAATATATGTTTATTTATTATTAGAATAGATGTAAACATTTGTCTTTTTCTTAGTTGGAATAGTCGGCGTTGTGGTAAATTTTATCTTCTTAACAGGTGATGTTATAATTGGTGGATTTAAGTTATTTTTAGTTGAACGATCAATTCTCGGCGGTTGTTGAGAAGGTTGTAATTTTTTTGTTGTTGAAAATTTGGCTAGATCTGATACCAAAACTTTACTTTGAGATCGTATGGGATCAGTGTTCTTATTGAATACTATTTGCTTTTGTTTATTACCAAATAACCTTTGTCTTGCTTGATTTTGTGAACTTGCCTTTCTCAATAACTCACTCTTGAATTTCGGCTGCTCGATAAGAGTACTTGATTTCCTTTTAACTTGTTGTGGAACAATAACATGACCTATAGCTATGACTTTACTCTTTTGCTTCTCCACTTTCAAGTTTCTTGTTATTTGCTTCAATTTATCAGTAGCTTGTATTCTTTGTTGTTCTCTTTCTTCGTCATATTTAGTATACAAATCTCTTGATTTCATCTTGATAACTTTACCATGTTTGTCAACTTTTGTAGCTTCTAAAGTCCTACCGCTAAAATCTCTCTTGATTAAAGCCCTCCATAATGATTCTGTATGTGAAACAATTTGTGGAGATTTTTCTTCTATAATTCTCAACGATTTTGCAGATTTCTTTAATAATATTGGTTCAACAATATGATATGGAGCATAACCTATGTCATTTATCAAATGTGCGTTTTTCAAACACTGACATTTTGCTAGTTGCATCAGCTTGGGTACACCTTTGCAAGGTGCACTTTTCTCAGCATATACCATCGTAGTTACTGATATATTAGATAATTTATATCTTCAACAGATACACAATCTTTATCAAATTTTTGTAATTTCTCTATTTTATGATGTAAGAATCTGGAAGGATATTAGCCACTATAACTAATGAGGCTGAAATAAAGAAAAAACTAAGAGTGGCTGATTATGACACCAGTGCACCGTTTTTTGATCATCCAAAAAAAAAAAAGATTTCTCTCCTGGCTGGCAGACAGACAGAAAACAGTTAATTGTCGGGTAAATTAAAGCTAATACTAGACAGCTTCTATGCATAATTTAGACTTATATAATTATAGTTCATATGTTTAGTTAACGAAACTAGGGTGTATAGTATAACACCAGAGATATACCATATTACTACCTATTCACCACTATATAGATATATATATATGTCTAGGACACAAGCTTTCTCTCTATATATTTTCGGAATAACTACCACAAAAACTGTGTACGGCGCGGCTAATATTCGTTTGTTGAAAAAGAAACGAGGAGACAGGTCTTGCGATGGATGAGTCGATCGGTGATTTTTTGACATAGATTAGAACACTGTGGTTATTGGTTTAGGTTTAATTGATCATTTGTTACTTTTATTGCCAAAACTGTGGCTTCCCTCATCGGTGACCTAGCCTATAGTAAATGGTGGGCATCAGCTTGTAACACTCACAATACTCTTACTGTACGTCTTGAGTACCATAATAAAATTTGTATATGCATTATTGTATCCCGAATGGGCAAAACAATATAAAAAAAAATTCATTATCTGAAATGAAAATTTATCTGTGTGTATATCTATAAATTTAATAGGAATAGTGGATGCTTTCAAAATATCTAATATAAACAGAAGAAAAATCTTCAGATTTTTATTCGTATAAATTTATCTTACTTTAAACTTATCTATATTGATAACTTCTTCTTTTCTTAGTTCGGCTAGTAAGCTAAATTTCACATCTTAATCCAAGTCATGTCAGAATTTGAAAAGAAAGAAACTAGTGAAACCATAACGGAATCTTCAAACAATTCTGCTCACTATTCATCTCAAAATGGTTCAGTTTTTTCAAACTTCTTTGATTCTTTCAAGAGAGAAGTCCCTGATTATACAAACTTAAACTTAGATACACTTAATGCTGAACAAAAGAAAAATGTGATCTTAGCTAACCAACCATATAGAAAAGCCTTAACTGCTAGAGTAATGAATATGATTGCAATTGGTGGTACTTTAGGTACTGGTTTATTCATTGGTTTAGGTTATTCTTTAACTTCTGGTCCAGGTGCTTTATTGATTGGTTTCTTATTAGTTGGTATTTCAATTTACTGTGTTGTTCAATGTGCTGCTGAATTATCCGTTGCTTATCCTGTTTCAGGTTCTTTTGCTTCTCATATTTCAAGATTCATCGAACCTTCTCTTGGTTTTACCATTGCCACCAATTATGCTTTATCTTGGTTAATTTCTTTCCCATCTGAATTAATTGGTTGTGCTATGACTATTCAATACTGGAATACTTCTGTTGATCCATGTGTTTGGATTGCAATCTTCTGGGCTTTTATTGTTTCTTTGAATTTATTTGGTGTTAGAATGTATGGTGAAGCTGAATTTATTCTTTCCATGATCAAAATTATTGCCATTTTCATTTTCATTATCATTGGTATTATATTAATTTGTGGTGGTGGTCCAGATAATACTACTGGTTACTTGGGTACTCATTACTGGCATGAACCAGGTTCCTTTGCTACTCCAGCTTTCAAATCCATTTGTAACACTTTCATTAGTGCTGCTTTCTCATATGGTGGTACTGAATTGATTGTCTTATCAGCTGCTGAATCAAGAGATATTCAAAGTGTCTCCAAGGCTTCTAAACAAGTTTTCTGGAGAATTGCTTTCTTTTACATCACCACCGTTGTTGTCATTGGTTGTCTTGTTCCATATACTGACGAAAGATTATTAGGTGGTAGTTCTGATGAAGATGTTACTGCTTCTCCATTTGTCATTGCTTTGAGTAACACTGGTAAATTTGGTACCAGAATCTCACATTTCATGAATGCTATTATCTTAGTTGCTGTCCTATCAGTTTGTAACTCATGTGTCTATGCCTCTTCCAGAGTTATTCAATCTCTTGGTGCTTCTGGTGACTTACCACAAATTTTTGGTTATATTGACAAAAAGGGTAGACCATTAGTTGGTATCATTGTATCTGCTATCTTCGGTTTATTAGGTTTCGTTACTGCCTCTTCTAACAGTGATACTGTTTTCACCTGGTTATTTGCATTATGTTCTATTTCTTCCTTTTTCACTTGGTTCTCAATTTGTTTCTCTCATATTAGATTTAGATGGTCATTAAAGGCTCAAGGTAGAGGTACAGATGAACTAGTTTACACATCTCAATTAGGTGCTTTAGGTGGTTACATTGGTGCTATCTTAAACTTATTACTTATCGTTGGTGAAATTTATATTTCTATTTGGCCATTAGGAGAATCTCCAGATGCCGAAGCTTTCTTCCAAAATTGTCTTTCCATTCCTATTATGATTGTTGTTTGGGTTGGTTACAAGACTTACTCTAGAACATGGAATCAATTCTTGATCCCATTGAAGAAAGTTGATTTAGATAGTGGTAGAAGATACGATGATTTAGAACTATTAAAATCTGATATTGCTGCTAGAAAAGCTGTTCTTGCAGAAAAACCATTCTACTACAGAGTTTACAAATTCTGGTGTTAGTCAACTAGACTACTGTGATCATCCTTGGTCAATTTTAAATTTTAGCATGTATGTACGTAAACTGAGTATATATTTCATAAACTGTATATTAATTAATTAACTTAGATAAACTTTTAATGCAAGATCTAGCTGTAATGATCTGGAAAGATGACTCGATCACTAGGTTCCAAATAACAAATCCATGTATCAGCCTCTATATTGCTGACTGTGTGATGAGCAACATATCCTCGCAGTTCACCCACTCACTCCAGATCCAGGGCAGAGTATAATCTGTACTACATCTATGTCACCGACCCATCGTATCTATGTCGCCGCGCATTATCAGGAGAGCAGGCACAGCCGGCTTTTTCTCAAAAATTTCGTATCTTTGCTGGAGGTCTCTGGTGGAGGCTGTGTAATTGGGCAGACTGTAAGGAACATTTATAATGATTACTTCATTTCAGTGCTGAAAGACCCTGTCACTTGCAGCTCGTAAGGGTATTACAGTGTAATTGAGAATTGTACTGACTAGTTTGCTTCACGTTGGTTAAGTAATTGTCATTAATTTCATTAGATACTCAGCCAGGTTAAGAGTCGAGTCTTTATGTATCGACACTAATCTCATCTCATATACCTCGTTCATATCTTTCTTTCACTATACATCATATATTGACGTTGCATTAAATTACTTGCATATTTTATAATTTACTTTGCCTCCATTTGTCTTGGTATAATTTGGCAATCTTAAAATCTTTCACCATAAATACAATTACAAATAATAGTTAAAGATTTATAAAGTTATTACAGAAGTTTGCTCTTTATACATTTACTTCAGCTTCTCATAACTACTACACAAAACTTTACTGAAAAATGTCAAAAGATTTAGAAACAGGACCGCATTTCCAACTCACTCTTGACGAGCTTAGCGCTCTCCATGACCCAAAATCGTTGAAACAACTCATACAGCTTGGTGGTATCGATTCTATAACGCGGCAATTCAACTCCGATAAGTTAAGAGGTCTACCTGCTGACTTATCAGATGTAGAAGAAAGACAATCTAAATATGGTGTTAACAAATTACCTGAAAAGCCAATAAAAGGGTTCTTCCAATTATGTTGGGAAGCATTACAAGATAAGATTCTGATTTTACTGAGTATAGCTGCTGTTGTTTCATTAGCCCTTGGTTTGTATGAAACATTTGGTCAACCCACCGAATATGATGCCGAGGGAAAGCCTGAACCAAAAGTTGAATGGGTTGAAGGTGTTGCCATTATAATCGCTATTCTCATCGTTGTAATCGTTGGTGCTGCTAATGACTATAATAAAGAAAGACAGTTCAGTAAGTTGAACGCTAAAAAGGAAGACAGACAAATTATCATTTTCAGATCAGGTGAAAAGCAATTTGTACCAATTGATAAATTGTTAGTCGGTGATTTGATATATGTTGAAACTGGTGATGTCATTCCAGCTGATTCCATCTTAGTATCTGGTTCTTGTGAATGTGATGAAAGTTCTTTAACTGGTGAAACAAATACAATCAAGAAAGTCGCTGTTGACTTAGCTGTTTCAAATTATGAATCAACTTTTGGTCACGATTCAGATAAAGATATTGGCGATAAAGAAGTAGGAGATCCAATGCTTATCTCTGGTTCCAAATTATTAAGTGGTCAAGGTAAGGCTATGGTCACAGCCATTGGTCCAAATTCTATGCATGGTAAAATTATGGTTTCTCTACATCATGAGCCAGAAGATACTCCATTACAAGCTAGATTAAATGCTTTAGCTGATGGTATTGCTAAATTTGGTATTCTTGCTGCTTTGATTTTATTCTTTGTTCTATTATTCAAATTCTGTGCTCATTTAAACACTGAATATAAGCATTTAACAAGTGCTAAAAAAGGAACTAAATTTGTTGATATTTTAATTACTGCTATTACAATTGTTGTCGTTGCTGTTCCTGAAGGTCTTCCATTAGCTGTTACTTTAGCTTTGGCTTTTGCTACTACTAGAATGACTAAAGATGGCAACTTGGTTAGAGTCTTGAAAAGTTGTGAAACTATGGGTGGTGCCACTGCTATCTGTTCTGATAAAACTGGTACTTTAACTGAAAATAGAATGAGGGTTGTTAAAGGTTACATTGGTGAGAGCAAATTTGACGATACCGAAGTTTCCAATATCACTAAGAGCCAAGAAATTATTAATGGTTCAATGGACAAAGATTTAAAAGAAACTATTATTACAAATATTTTACTCAATTCTACTGCATTTGAAAATAAACAAACTGAAGAAATATCAGAGGTTGACACTAAAGATAAGTCCTTTTTCTCATTTAAGAAAAAATCAACTGACTCATCAAAAGAAGATGCTGCTAGAGAATTATCTAAAGAGAAATTCGTTGGTTCCAAGACAGAATGTGCTTTATTACTAATGGCTTTAGATAAATTCAACGCATTAAATGATAAACCATTAGAAATCATTCGTGAAAATGAAGCTTCATCAATTGTTGAAATCATTCCATTCGAATCATCTAGAAAATGGGGTGGTATCGTTAGAAAAGTTGACAATGGTTACAGATTATACATCAAAGGTGCTTCAGAATTAGTCTTTTCACGTTGTAACTCTAGAAGATTAACTGATGGTACTGTTGTTCCAATTACTACTGCTATGAAAGATCAAATCAATTCGGATATTAATGGTTTAGCTGAAGATGCTTTAAGAACATTATCCTTAGCTCATCGTGACTTCCCTGGTTTAACTTCTTGGCCACCTTCTCAATTCTCATCTGAAGACTCCAAACATTGTGATCCAGATTTATTATTTGGTGGCGTTGTTGATACTGTTTCTCATGATGTTAACATTAATTCCCAATTGCCTAAGATTGTTATTGGTGATGATTCCGCAAATTCAACTGAGGATGGTTTAGTTCTTGATTGTATTGTTGGTATTCAAGATCCATTAAGACCAGGTGTTAAAGAAGCTGTCTACAAATGTTACACTGCTGGTGTTAGAGTTAGAATGGTTACTGGTGATAATATTGTTACCGCTCGTGCTATTTCATTAGGTTGTGGTATTTTATCAGAAGAAAATAAGAAGAATCCAAACGCTTGTATGGAAGGTCCAGTCTTTAGAAAATTATCATATGAAGAAAGAGTTGAAATTGTTCCTCAATTGTGTGTCTTAGCTAGATCAAGTCCTGATGATAAGAGAATTCTTGTTGATACTTTAAGAAAATTGGGTGAAGTTGTCGCTGTTACTGGTGATGGTACAAATGATGCTCCAGCTTTGAAATTAGCTGATGTTGGGTTTTCAATGGGTATTGCTGGTACTGAAGTTGCTAGAGAAGCCTCTGATATCATTTTAATGACTGATGATTTTTCATCTATTGTTAATGCTATTAAATGGGGTAGAACTGTCGCAACTTCTATTAGAAAATTCGTTCAATTTCAATTGACTGTCAATGTTACCGCTGTTGTTCTTACATTTGTCTCTGCTGTTGCCTCTTCTGATAACGATTCTGTCTTAACTGCCGTTCAATTACTTTGGGTTAACTTGATTATGGATACATTAGCTGCTTTAGCTTTAGCTACTGATAAACCAGATGAAAATGTCTTGAATAGAAGACCTGCTGGTCGTCATGCTCCTTTGATTTCCACTTCTATGTGGAAGATGATTATGGGTCAATCTATAATCCAATTAGTTATTACCTTTGTTATCCATTTTGGTGGTAAACAAATCTTTTTCGGTGGTCATCCTAATCATCATCAAACTTCTCAAATAGACGCTTTAACTTTCAATACTTTTGTTTGGTTACAATTTTTCAACTTATTCTTAACACGTAAGTTAGATGAAGGTGATGGCTTAACTAAGGTTAGAGAACGTATTACACGTGAAAATCTTGATTTCACTCAACATTTCTTCTCCAATTGGTACTTTATTGGTATTGCTTTGATTATTGGTGGTTTCCAAATCTTGATTATGTTTGTTGGTGGTGCTGCTTTCTCTATAACTAGACAAACCGGTGCTATGTGGGCCACTGCTATCATTTGTGGTTTGATTTCAATGCCAGCAGGTGTCTTAATCAGAATCATTCCGGATGTTTGGGTTGAACGTGTTTTCCCAACTAAAGCTTTCAACAAGTGTATTGATATTCTTATGTTAAAACCATGGAAGAAAGAAAAAGTCGCTGATGAAGAAACGCATGCTGAAAAAGATACATTAGCTCAAAATGATGAAAATATCTTAACTGTCAACCATGGATTTAAATCATTTTTCAACAGATCCAGATCCAGCTCGTCAAGTGAATTAACAGATAATACACTTTGTAATTCCTCTGTTTCTTCCACCAAAAAATGATTGACTATAAAAACTATTCTATTCTGCTTTTACTTGTTTTACTCGCTCATTCATTCTCTTTATTTTATATGGTTATTTCTTTTTGTTGTTATTCATGTATTTTATTTATTAATTTAGAATTCCGGTATTATATGTTATTATGCGATTCGACCTATATAAAGTAGTAAACTATAAAAAACGCTATTGTAAGTTAGTTAGAGTAGAAGCAAATTTATCTGCATTGATAGAGATCGTAGTTTCTTCGTGTGCTTTTCCTGAAGCAGGAGCAAAATGTATGTCACCATCTTTTCCTGTTTCTTTTGATGGTTCAGCCTCTGTTTTAACATGTTCAAAAACATCGATAACTGACTTGATTCTTCTCTTGATCTTCAGGAGATTATTCAAATCATCAATTGTCTTGCTTGTGGTATCTTCTGCACCAGTGTCTGGATCAGTTACTTTGAGTTTCTTAATCTTCAAATTTATATCATCCAAATCTCTATACAATGAGTTGACCGAACTTGATAAGTTGTCAATATAATATTCTAATCTCGTCACACCAACAACATTATTATCTGTAGAAGAATATGAAATGACTGATGAAGAACTTTGTAAATCTAATAATTTTTGTTCAAATTGATGTGATAATTCATTTGTGTAATAGTCTAAATGTGTCAATAGTGATGAACATTTACTCTCTAAACTTTTCAAAGCTCTTGAAGATGCAAATTCCTTGGTTACTGTTTTTGATTTGTTAGTCAATGTAGATGCAAATAATGCATCAAGAAATGAATGTGGGACAAATTTGTCGTCAAAGAACATGGAAAGAACTTCATTCTCTTTGGCCTCTGGCTCGTCTTGCATCGTCATGGTGTATGTATGCTTTGGTTTAGGGACTGATGAACGGTAGAGAAGAAAATATCATATCCATTTGATATTATTTCAAATCTCAATTCGATTATGCTCTCTCTTTTTTCAGTCCGAGAACTCAATTTTTGAAGCTTCTTTTGTTAACTATGAGAGAATCTATCTCCTACGATCATAAAGCACACATTCGAAGTGTTATATACTAGGACAATTTACATTCAATATGGATGTGGTGATACTGCAGCCCGATTTTCTTGAGGTACTCAGTGACATCAAAGCTGAGACTGTCAAAGAGGAAAACGTCTGGGTAAAAGTCAAAAACAGCAATGGGGTTGCCAGCAGCTTTACCTTTAGTTGCTCCAAGGATGAGTTCGGAAAGGTAAACTTCACCCCTGTTGGATCACATGAGGCTGATTTACGATCAATTGGTAAGCCTGGTTCATTCAGGTTCACTGTTGGAAAAAAAATCTATAACCTGATGTGTCCTTCAATGATTTACAATTTAAAATCAAGCGCTGAAATATCATCATTTGATGTCTTCAACAGTGGCAATACGGACAACATTGGAATTGCCATTGGTGACGTGAATGGGGCTTTAAGATTTGGGGAGTTACAAGGATCCATCTTCAAGGAGACAATAAAGCTAGAAAATGGACATTATTCTGATGTATCAAGAGTGCGATTCTTCCCAAGTAACAAAGTTGTGCTCACTTCAGGACTTTTAGATATGACTATTAATATCTGGTCATATGAAGATGGAACTAACCCAAGGGTAATGAGAAATCATAAAGCCAGAGTCACTGATATACACATTATAGGGAAGGGTCGTAACTTTTTGAGTAGTTCAAAAGATGGATCCATTATGATTTGGGAATGTAGCACTGGGGACACCGTCTACACTTTCAGAAGAGTCAAAGGTCTACATGATGGTGTAAATGTTATCAAAGTCAGACAAGAAAGTACGGATAATGGAGAAAATACAACCACAAAAACTAAGCTGTTTGAAGTCGACGGCAAAGTTTGTTACGCTGGACATGATTCAGGGGTCATATCTATTTGGGATCTGAGTAAGCAAGCTAGTTTACAAGAATTTCCATCCATTGATGGTTCAGCTGTCACTGCATTATCAGTAGATGAAAACACAAACAAAATTTTTGCCGGTTACGCTAATGGTATTGTGAGATGTTGGAACAGATCAGACCTCACCACTCCTGTATGGGAGAAAGTTGTGAAACGAGAGATACAAAATGTTGATCTGAATACAGCTGTAAATGATATGGTAGTTTTGGACAACGGACATTTGTTCTTATCCTGTGGAGATGACTTGATTGTTGAGATTGACTCGATTGAGAATGTGGTCTACTACACTGGTTTTGACTACCGCCGAGTGAACGAGCTCAGAGTCCTCGACGGCAATACTGTGTTCGGTTGTGGCAAAGACGGGCTCGTTGCTTCTTTCACCACGCACTGATCTACATAGCCATTCAACTAGTACATAGTATATAGCCGTTCAACCTATATAAACATTATTCTCATCCATACACAAACTCTTAATGAAATTACTTACGATAAAATTCTGACGCGTCTTCTGAAAATAAAAAATTTCGGTGGCGCGCTTCCTAAATGAAAATAAAAGATAAATTGTAAAATGTTAACATAAAGTATAGTTATCTCTTATAAGATTTGTAACAATTGTTTGTACAGAAGTATCAATCACGATTGATCAGACACTAAAGAATATTAAGATGACCAATCCTCTTGTCCCAGGTACAATTTTAGACATTGTTAAGGGAACTGCTACGTACCCTCTCATTCTTCAAGCTCACCAATCTAAAGTTCTTGATCAAGAAGAAGGCGAACGTTTAAGATTAATGCTTAACGATGGACAATTTGCTATTAATGGTGTTTTCAAACCTACTGAAGAACAAAGGGTAGTTGATAATTTCAAGAGGTGCGCTTACTTGAAAATTGATAAAGCTTCATGTAATTCAGCAGGTGAGGGAGCTAAAACTTTCTTCATTTTTGAAAGAGCTGAAGTTGTTGATTATGGTGAAAAGCCAACTACTACTTTTGAAAATATTGATACATACCTTAGCACACACCCTGAAATAGCTAAAAGTTTTAAACAACCATTAAGTGATATGACTACATCTTTTGAACAACAAGCTAAAGCTACTCCTCCACCTCAACAAAAAGTAGTTGCTGCTCCAAAGTATGAAAACTTATCAAGTATTGATCAATTATCACCATATCAAAATAACTGGACTATCAAAGCTAGAGTATCTTACAAAGGTGACATGAAGACATGGTCCAATCAAAAGGGTGACGGTAAATTGTTCAACATTAATTTATTGGATGAAACTGGGGAAATTAGAGCTACTGCTTTCAATGCGGTTGCTGATAAATTTTACGATTTATTCAAGGAAGGTAAAGTTTATTATGTTAGTAAAGCAACTATTCGTGCTTCTAACCCAACATTTTCTCATTTGAAGCATCAATACGAATTACATTTAGATAATAACACCACTGTTGAAGAATGTGACGATACTGATGTTCCAAAACTATCCTTCGATTTCACTCCATTATCAAGCTTACAGAACTTGGAAGCCAATTCCGTTATTGATGTTATTGGTATCATTAAGGAAGTTAAAGATCCATACGAAATTATTGCTAAATCTACTGGTAAGCCTTACAATAGACGTGATATTGTTATTGTCGATTCTACACAATTTGCTGTTAACGTTGGTTTATGGAACAAAATGGCTACTGATTTTGATATCCCAGAAGGTACTGTTGTTGCCATTAAGGGTGCTAGAGTCCAAGATTTTGGTGGAAGAAGTTTGTCTTTAACTCCATCTGCTTCTGTTATCGATAATCCAGATACTCCGGAAGCTTTCAAATTAAAAGGTTGGTATGAAAGTTCAGGAAAATCTGAAGATTTTAAGACAATGCAAAGAGAAGCTGGTGCAGGATCCACAAGTTTAAACTCTAAACAAGGTATTTTTGAAAGAAAGACTATTCAACAAATTACTGATGAACAACTAGGTATGAATGAAAAGCCAGATTACTTTTCACTTAAAGCTAGTATTTCATTTATAAAAACTGATACTTTTTCATATCCAGCATGTTCTAATGACGGATGTAATAGAAAGGTTATTGAAAACGGTAACAAGTGGAGATGTGAGAAATGTTCCTTGGATTTCGATGAACCAAATCATAGATATATCTTAACTGCTTCAGTTTTAGATCACACTGGTCAATGTTGGATAACTCTCTTTGATGATCACGCAAGAGAATTAATTGGTAAATCTGCTGGTGAGTTATTAAAGCTCAAAGAAGAAAGTGAAGATTCAAGTAATGATATGGTTCCAGAATCTGCATTTAAACACTTTATGAACTCTATCCAATTTAGGGAGTATGCTTTTAGAATTAGAGCAAGACAAGATGAGTACCAAGGTCAAAGTAGAGTCAGATTAAACGTTGCTGGTATTGCTCAACTAGATTATGCTACTGAAGCTGAAGCACTTAGTGAAATTCTTGAGAAATACACCCTTTAATAATCTATTGTAGTTCTATATCTCTTTATTTTGTGTTTTTTATGTTAATGTTTCTCCTTATTTTTATTGTCTAATTTTACTCCTCTCTTTTTGAATTTAAGTATTATACCGATTATTACTTTCCAAACATATATAGTTTAATATATTATTGTGATGCGATATATTATAATGCAAAGAATTACAAATTGATCTATATATAATATGGATCTCATTTAATATAATCAATCAATCCATTAACTTCAAGCCAAAAATCTTTAATTAATGCGTTAGCACTACGCATACCACGAGTAACTACTAACTTCTTAACGAACAGTTCTGTCTTTTCTAATTTTGGTTTACCCAACTGTTCTCTCTCTTCATTGATACGTGTGAACGATTCAGTAAACCAATTATTCACCATCATTGGATATTTTGCCACTAATAATTTAATTATTTCTGTAAAATATTCAATATATGATCTTTGTGTTTTGATTAATTGGCTCAATGTAGTGTACGTGAGTAAGTAACCTAATCTACTTTCGTTGAATAATCGTTGAACGGTAGTGCTATCTGCGCGTGAACCTTTTCTCAGTGGAATTAAACGTGTCCAAAAAAGTTCTGTTGCTTTCAGTACAAACTTTTCATTTGATTTTAGGTTTACCATTGCAAATGATAATATTTGTTCAAAAACTTGTTCATTTGAAATTATTAATGTCGGTGCTTTGAGTAAGATTGTGGAGAAGATATTCATTGATGATTGAATGTTGTCTGGATCTTGTTGGATTAAATCGAGCTTCATGAAGAATATTTTTTGTAAAGTATTATTAACTATTTCAGGAGTTAAAGTGGTATAGTTTGATACAACGAGAGAATTGTAAAGTGAGTATAATAGGGGGTACGAATTTGTTGTTTTCAGAGTATCAAATTTTGTAATAATGAATTCAAGGATTGCATCCTGACCAAATGTGAACGGTCCAGGTAATGTCTCGGTTAAACCAGCTTGGAAAATCTTGATACTTTCATCCATAATTCTTAAGTTATCTGACAATTTTTCACTTCTTAATGTGAAATTACTTATTATTTCTAAAATTGTTTGACGAACTCCTAGTATATCTGCTTCCCAATAAGTTTTAAACAAATCTTGTTCTTCATGAGTATAGATTTCATCAATATCATCATCTGGTATTTGCATACCTTTGCCAATTGCACTTATCGAACTCAACAAACTGGCTAAGTAACTAATCATGTTTTCAAGTTGATCAGGGTCGGTGACTTGATCGATTTCAAGAATGACTTCAATTGACTTCTTATTCAATAAATTGAGCAATTTGATTAAATTTTCACCTTGTACCGCAGGATCCTTAACACCTTGGATAATCGATGCATACGAGTTGATGATACGTTGACGAACTGATGAATCTACATGAATATCATTTATCATTTCGGTAATGATAGTTTCAAAATTTGGGAGAAATTCAGAAAGTGATAATCTGCAATCATTGCAAATATCAGCAATTGCTCTTGAAGCAATGAGTTTATACATATCTGAATTCAACATTGATTCGAATAAAAAATTCAAGATTTGTGAAATGTAAGGTAATCCAATTTTATGTTTATAGAAAAAATCAATTGATGATAAAAATTGAATCGTGGTGTAAATAATATATTGGAAAGTTTTACCATCTGTTGATTTTGTCATTATAACATTATTCAAGAAATTTGAATCTAAGATTAGTTTCAAATTTGATAATAATGTAGAATTAATGTTATTTTCAGTAAAATTTGCAGATATTGCTGTGATTAAGTATAATGAAGCTTCTATATCTTTTATAGATTGAGGATTTGTTTGAATATTAGGTAAATTAACAATAATGTTATTTACTAAATTTTCATACAATGGTTGTTTGACAATTGGGTAAATGGATTCAAACAAATCAGCTACATCTCTTCTGTAAACTTTGAATTCATCTTGATAATCTTCTAAATCATTTTCATCTTCAGGAATGTGTATCTTATTCCAATATATTTGACTGACCTTTGAGAATAAATCCTTAGCCTTTGTGTTGAGATAAGTCATACTATTAACATCATTCTTTAACAATATGAACAGTCTATCATCATCAGCTATGAAGCAATCTATGAATTGAACCCAAAAATCAATAAAATCTGCAGAAATTTTCTCTTCATCAATGGGGGTTCCTGGGAAATTTGTTAAATCTAACAAGAATTTAAACTTAGCATCATTTGAATCATCAAATAATTGAATTGCTAGATTGATTCTATCCATGTCTAAAAATGATATAATCAATCTTGAAAATTGATCAACACTTTCCATGTTATTTTGTGATATTAAGATTTGTAAATATTTCATCCCCCATTCTCCAAATATACTTGATTCTAGAATTTTTTTCAATGGTGTTTTTATGAAAGTAGGATTTAAGTCTAGGATATCTGTAATAGCTTCTATTGATCTAGTAGTTGTCAAATCATCTACTTGTGCGGTCATTAAATATATGACTATTTCAATTAATCTAGTATGGTCGTATCTTTCAGTTGAATCAAATTCAGCGGCTGAAGAATATTGAATCCAAGCAGTTATACAATCTAACCATGGTTGAAACAATATCTTGTCCTTTTCACCTTGTTGGATCAAAGTAGCTAATGAATATAACAAGCATTCAGAAGTCTTGTATAAGTTGTCATGAACTGATTTATGCATTGATACCTTATCTAAATTGACAATTTCCTTTTTCATTATTTCTTCAACTATAATCTGTGGCACTAGCATGAGAATAGGTATGAACTCATTTGGTATTTTGGTTGAGAGGATAATCATCATTTCTTGTTCTGATATTTCAGTTATGTTATTCGTAGGATATGAAACTTCGTTATTTAATAAACTTGTTATTATTGAGATTAATGGATTATGCCAACTAGCGTGATTGCTCATGTATATCATAGCAATGTTTGATATCATTTTCTTTATAATGAACGTTCCACCTTTAGTAAGCACATTTGGATCAGAAATCAATGTTAACAAATGACCAAGTAGTTTAACGCTAAGACTTGTTAGTTGATCGGAGTTATCATCGCTTTTCAGTTTATCAATGTATGAGTTCAAGTTAACTGTGTATGTCAATGCACCAAAGAATTTACAATTCAGCGAGCTGGATGCAAGTAATTGTTCGGCTATGTTCCAACCATTTGAAGATTTCTGTATGTTCTGCAAAGTTTGCTGTATTTGTGATAATTGTTTTGAATCTCTTGAAGAGTACAAAGTGTTTACCAATTCTTCTACTTGCTCAATTGTGTAACTATCAACGTTCATCATGGGGTATACTATATTATAACATTAGCTGATGGCAAATCAATGCAACTCTCAAAGATTAACTGCGGTAAGATCAAGATACACAGCATAAATATACTGACATTGCATCATCCTGAAGTCAAAATTTATTGGAAAACCGCATCTTGGAAAATAGATATCTCCATCGACGCGTCGATTTATTCAAAAAAAGAATTGAAAATTTTCACCAAGATTTTACTTACTAGGACGGGCTACTACAGATTCAAACGATATTAACACATAAAGTATACATTATATTGAGATTTAAATGGCTATTTAAACGTTATACAATATATACAGTGGTCGACTCTTACCCAGCATAGTTCCAAGACTACAAGTACCTACTACATAATAATACAAACCAAACCTTCTTGGAAAAATTTGAATTATTATGATGGTAACTTGTCAGACAGCCATTTGCGCCCACCACAATGAAAACCTTCCGGAGAAGTACATTCAAAGGGTCAAGATCATCGCTCCTTTTGAAATTATGAGAAAAAACCGAAGTAATTTCAAATAATATAAATAAAAGGCAAACAAATAATAGATGACTAGACCGCTAAGGATCGTAGACAAGCTAATTAAATTCTCACTCTAGGGCACAAAGGTATCTATCTCATCAACCAAGTTGGATTCAGTGGCTCTTTTGAAGAGTCAAAGAGAGACGTGACCTATAGAAATGATCCTATGAAGTACGTCGACAAAGAAAGGAGAAAGAAAAAAAAGCTATTGCAAATTAAAAAATGAAGGAACTTTTCAGATCTTTTTATAGTTGAAAAAAAATTTTGAATCTGAGTCGTGTGTGAGAGAAAGAAAGTGTGTTACCCTCTTTAATTGGGCAGAGGGTTATGTATATCCTATGATAGAGAGTGCTATGAGTGTGGTAGAGCAATAGATGACTGGATAGCTATGTAGCAAGCTGTTTGACCTACCACTGCACCAACTACCATCTCATACTAACACTTACTCTACCTGCTAGTCTCAATTTAATCAATCCAGCCAATTAAAATCTTCGATTATGTAATAAAATTGCCACAAACTGAAAAGGCCTTTACCTAAAATAAATTTTAAAAAAATGGTTAGCTTTTGAAAGGTAAAATACCAGCAAACTTGAATTTCCAGTTAGTTATCTTTATAAGTTATCTTGCCAGTTTTGTTATATATTTATCGAATAGTTTAACTTCGATAAGTCACATTCATTGCTATTAGGTTTAGTGGGATTTGTTATATTGTTACTTTCATTTGATTGTTGATATCTGCCTAACTATTGAGATAAGAATTAACCGCAAACCCCATATTTTACAACAAACTAACTAAAGAAAACCAACTACATTAACATTGCACAGATACACACATTACTTTACTACACATAAAAGATTATAAATAAATATTGAAATATGTCACAAGCTATGCAACCTAAACCATCTATGTTCTCATTGGTTTCTAATAATGGAACCGCTGGTGTGACAACTTTGAGAGCAGCAGCTTCAGGACCAAATGGAATTGCTGGACAAAGATTCTTAAATGGAACATCTAGGCCATGTAATAACTGTACTTGTTCACCTGGTTTGTTATCCAGAAATGGGAAGAGAAGTTCAGTATATTTGAAAAGAATGAGTATCAGTCGTTCTAATTCAAATAGAAGTATTGCTAATTCACCAGGAACATCACCAAGAAGATCAGATTCATTATATACTATTGATTCAGCATGTGATTCATTAAAAGAGATAAATACATCAAAGAGATTAGAAGCTCTGAGAAACATGATGAAAGTTAATGATATTGCAGTGTATATTATTCCATCTGAAGATGCTCATCAATCTGAATATACCTCATTGCCTGATCAAAGAAGAGCTTTTATTTCAGGTTTCAGTGGTTCAGCGGGTATAGCTGTCATTACAAGGGATATTAGATGTATGAATGATACTCCTGAGGGTCTTAGTGCTTTAAGTACCGATGGACGTTATTTTACCCAAGCTATTGGAGAACTTGATTTTAATTGGACCTTAATCAAACAAGGTATTGAAAATGAACCAACATGGCAAGAATTTATAATTAATGAAGCTTTTGAAATGTCTATTGATACCGATCAAGAAGTCAAAATCGGTATTGACCCAAGTTTAATTACTTATTCTGAAGTTATGAATTTACAAAAAATGATTGATCAAAAGATGAAATTATCTGAAAAGGCAAAAGTTAAATTTGTACCTGTTAAAGAAAATTTAATTGATAGTATTTGGTCAAATTTTGAAGAAAAACCAATAAGAAAATTTAATCCTGTTGAGCTATTGGAAGAAGAATATTCTGGGGAATCTACTAGCAGTAAATTAAAGAAAATTCAAGATGAAATTAATTCAAAATATAAATCAGATACGTTAATTGTTAATTCATTAGATGAAATAGCATGGTTATTAAATTTAAGAGGATCAGATATAGAATATAATCCTGTCTTCTATAGTTATTTAATTATTCAAGGAGATAAATTATTCTTATATACAGATTCACATGAAAGATTTGATCACCTGAAAGATTACTTAAACTCAATCAACTGTCAATTGAAACAATACGATGAAGTATGGTTTGATTTAAGAAAAGTTGCTATAACCTATAACTCCAATGGTAAAGATATTCTAATCACCAAGACATCAACTTGGAAAATGGTTAACTGTATAATTGCCAAGAATTTCAAACAAATTGAATCACCTATCAACATTTTCAAATCAATTAAAAATGAAACTGAATTACAAGGTAGTTTAAAAGCACATCATAAGGATGGTCTTGCATTAATTAAATTTTACGCATGGTTAGAAAATGAATTGATTAATAAAGGTGATTTAATAACTGAATGTGAAGCTAGTGATAAACTTTTAGAATTCAGGAAACAACAACCGGGATTTGTAGATTTATCATTTGAAACTATATCATCAACAGGTTCAAACGCAGCCATTATACATTACTCTCCAAAACGTGAATCATGTTCTATGATTAATCCAAGAAAGATATACTTATGTGATGCAGGATCACAATTCAAAGAAGGTACAACTGATACAACACGTACTGTTCATTTTGATCAACCTACAAAGGAAGAAAGAGATAATTATACTATGGTTCTTAAGGGTCATATTGCATTAAGTAAGATATCATTTCCTGAGGGAACTACCGGACTAATGATCGATTGTATTGCTCGTCAATTTTTGTGGTCTAGAGGATTAGATTATGCACATGGTACAGGACACGGTGTTGGTGCATACTTAAACGTCCATGAAGGTCCAATTGGTATTGGTTTCAGGAAATATTATAATGATTATCCATTACAAGTGGGTAATCTTATAAGTAACGAACCAGGTTACTATAAAGAAGGCGAGTATGGTATTCGTATTGAGAATATGTTTTATGTGAAATTAGACGAAGAGTTATCACATGGTTCTAAAAAATTTTTCAAATTTGAAACAGTTACTAAAGTTCCTTATTGTAAGAAATTGATTAATTGTAAATTACTTACTTTAGAAGAGAAACAATGGATTAATGAATATCATGCTGATATTTGGAATGAATTTAGAGGGGAGATAAGTAAGAAGGATTTGGAGTATAATTGGTTGAAAAGGGAGACAAGTGCATTATAGGGTCGTCCACACTCGGCTTCGCTTCGTATGGACGAAGTATCATTAAGTACTGAACGTTTTCTATTGTTATGTAAAGAGTTTATAAGTTGCATTAAATATTATTATCATTATTATTGAGTACTTTACTATATAGTCCACCTAAAGAGTATATAAAATATTGATTATTAGTATTAATATAATAGCGAATGATATTGATTACTAACCCGGGATTAAATGAAACATTATTATATCGAATATAAATATAAATAAATATATTAAAGCCGTTCTAATGAACAATAAATAAATAGAATATGTGATGATCAAACCATAAAAGATTCACCACAACCACAAGTTCCCTTTGAATTTGGATTCTTGAAAACAAATTTAGAACTTAATTTATCATCAACCCAATCCATTTCTGAACCAACAATACTGAATAAAGCTTTAGAGTCAATGAGTACTTTAACTCCGTCTTGTTCTATCATTTCATCAAATTTATCAGGTTTAGTAACATATTCTAAATGATACGAAAGACCTGAACAACCTCTATTTCTTACACCTATTCTTATTAATTTTGGATTTGGTTGATTCATTAGTTTAGTTAAATGATGAACAGCATTGGGGGATAGAGTTATTAATGCTTTACGTGGACGTAATTGTCTTCTTCTCTTTTTCTGTTTTGGTTGTTCTTTAACCTCTTCTTTAGGTAATGAAAATGAATGTTTTGACCATTTATCATTATTATTATTATTATTACTAATATTGGTTTCTTGCTGTTCTATAAATTCTTCATTATTAGTATTATCTATATTTGATATTATATTAGTTTGAATAAATCTCTTGTTTGATAATGTAGTTGATATTGATAATGATCTTATTATACTTGGTGTTGTTGTATGAGTAGATGTATAACTATGAGAATTTATTAATCTTGGTATATTTGATAATTGTCTATTTATTATTCTTAATGACATTATGTGTGATTAGTATGAGTATATGATGAATACTATGAATATGAATAGATGATATGTATATATATATATATATGATAATGAGAATGAATGATATATACGGATAAGGGCAATTTGTAGCCATTTATTTAACTAGTTAAATTTATTTTTTTTCTAAGATGACCGATTTCGAATTTGCAAATAAAATAAAGAGGTGTACGGATTATCTCAGCTTAACTATGGGTGAGATTACATTGTTAACCATTTTAATTGGCTAATTGATTTTTTATGATGATGGAGCTGGTCGATCGACTTTATCTTTTTGATGATGATGATGTGTTAGGTTGCTAAACAACATTCAACAATGTCATAATGACTGCTGTTTTTTTTCTCACATGCTTTCATAATAAATTCACATGACAGAAATGTTCAAAGAGGAGACAAGAAGAGAAGTTGAAGTAGAATATATATATATAAAAGAGAGTGTGTGTGTGTTTGTAGCTTATTCCTCTTCTTCTTCTTGGTCTTCTTCTTCTCGTAGTTAGTTATTGATAGATCACACAATGCCACTTATATCAAAATTATCAACTAATAAAACACACTCAATTCTCATCAATCTTATAAAAATATTGAAAAAAAGAAGAATATCAATACTTAACATCCCATTGAATTCCAATCCTGTTATATTATTCTTATCTTCTATTTCATTTTCTTCTCTGTTGATTATCATATACAATTTACAGAAACTATCCTCTTCTTATTACCATATTAAACATCTCAAATCAACTAATAATACTACTTCGGTACTACCAAATGGTACCAGACAATTATACGTTCCTTACAAGTCTAACAAATTTGTTAAAATCTTAATAGATCCGATTAATTATGATAAATATGAACATGATAAACTAATTTTTAAAAATTATTTGAAAGATGAGTTAAAGAATTCAAGAACTCAAAATTCACTTAATTTAAATTTTAGTTTTTTCAAAAAAATCTATCTTATTTGGAAATTAATATTGATACCAAAATTTTTACATAAAAATAGTTATTACTTAATTTCACAAATCATGTGTTTGATATTAAGAACTTGGCTTAGTCTTTTAGTTACTAAATTAGATGGTCAAATAGTGAAAGATCTTATTGACCTAAAGGGTAAGAATTTCTTAAGAGATTTAGTTTATTGGTTTCTTTTTGCTTTCCCTGCTTCATATACAAATGCAGGTATCAAATATTTAACTAAGAAATTATCACTGAATTTTAGAACAAATTTAATAAGATATTGTCATGATTTATACATGGATCCAAATCTTGTTTATTATAAATTACAATTTAATTCAACTGATGAAAATAATTTGATTTTAAAAAATTATAAATTAGATTACAAGTATATTGATCAGTATTTAACTGAAGATATAAAGAAGTTTAGCGATTCATTAACTAGTCTATTTTCAAATATTGGTAAACCTTTAATTGATTTAATCTTTTTTGCATTGTATTTAAGAGATAATTTAGGAAATTTTGGAATTATTGGTATTTTTGCAAATTATTTTATGACTGGATATTTCCTTAAATTTAAATCACCAAATTTTAATAAAATATGGAAAAAGAAATCTTATTTAGAAGGTGTTTTTTTCAATAATAACTTAAATTTGATTAATAACTGTGAAGAAATTTCATTTTATCAAGGAATTGTATTGGAAAAGAATAAGTTAAAGAAAGTTTTCAATAATTTACTGAATCATATTTCATTTGAGATTAATCAACGATTTATTTATGGATTTTGGGAAGATTATATCTTGAAATATACTTGGTCAGCATTAGGTTACATATTCGCTAGTATCCCCATAGTATTTTCATCATCTACTGGTATTTCAAGCGAAACAGATAACATGAGATCGTTCATTGTAAATAAGAGATTAATGTTGAGTATGGCTGATGCAGGTTCAAGATTAATGTACTCTATTAAGGATGTAAGTAGATTAAGTGGATGCACAGATAGACTATTCACGTTATTGCTTAACTTACATCAAGTTCATGATCAAGGATTCCAATATGGTCAAATAAATTCTAATTCTATATCAAACCAGGTAGGATTCGGATCCAGTTTGAGATTATCGAGTTTTACATCAAGGAGAAATTTGTTAAGTCATAACAGTAGTAATTCTGTAACTTATGGTATAAATGGAACAATACAGAAATCGTACCAGGGTTTAAGATTTGAGAAGATCCCAGTAATTATTCCATCACCAAGAGGTGTCTTGGGACAGAAATTGATTAATAACTTAAATTTCCATATCGACCAAGGAGAAAATTTATTGATATTGGGTAAGAATGGTATTGGTAAGACATCAATAATAAGATTAGTTGCTGAACTTTGGCCAGTTTACTCAGGACTTATTTCAAAACCTAATGATTCTGAAATAATGTACGTTTCTCAAAAACCTTATTTTTTACAAAATGGTACTTTAAGAGATCAAATTATTTACCCATTGAGTCATTTAGAGATGATCCAAAAAGGTTATACCGATGATGATCTCATTGGATTCTTAGAAGAAGTAGGTTTAGGTTATTTATTTGATAGATTTGGTAAAAACTTGGATTTTAATCCTAGTGTTCATATTGATGAAGATGATGATGAGCCACAACAAGAAGAGAGTAAACAAAGAGACAATGGTGATTCGAAGGAAGATTTAATAGTTAATGGCAAGACTGGAGAAACTAGGGATTCTAGATCACTATCTGTATCTTCTACATCAATGAATAACATTAATTCAAGCATCGATGGATTGCTCATGTCACCCAATAAACAGAGCGTAACAACTACAAAAAAATCAAATGATAATACAGCAAAGAATGCTTCAACTGGTGGTTGGTTCTCTTTACTTAGTGGTGGTGAACGTCAAAAATTGATAATGGCTAGAATACTATTTCATAATAAACCTTTCATCATCCTTGATGAACCTACCAATGCTGTGAGTTACGATTCTGAAGATTTGCTATTTGAAATGCTACTGCATAAGAAATTCACATTAATCACTCTATCGCATCGTCCACTATTGACTAAATACCATGATTATGTCCTAGAGTTAAAAGATGAGGGAAAGTGGGATTTTAGGAAATTAGATCATGTAAGTGGAAGTTCCATTAATTTAAGAAATGGTTTAGTTAATGGTTTAGATGGCGGTAATGATTTAGAGAAAGAAATCGAGTTATTGGAAGATGAACTTAGGGAATGTGAAAAATTGATAGAAAGACGTGATTTATTGAAGGAATTATTAGATGGTGATGAAAATGATACAGTTTAACTTACATAACAAGTACATTCTATTTTACATATTTTATATACTTTATAAATTCTAACACCATGAAAATTTATCTTTACATTGTTCATTGTAAATTTCCCTTGCCTTTTCAGTTTCATATTCGTCAATTGATAACATTACTTTGATAGCTTCGTCCCCCTTTATTGAATTATCTGTGATTAACACAGGTTTACCATTCTGGAATGGATCGCGTTGTTGTTTCTTCTTATATAGAGAAGAACCTAGTTCACCAAACCAGTATGTAGTGAATGGTTCAATAGCAAATTTTGACTCTGATTTATGTAGATCATCCCAGAAGAAAGTCTCTTTGGCTTTATGTTCTGTCTCTGTAATTCCTAGGTCTTTAGCACTTGGATAGAATGGCCCCACTCCATAATATGAAACTCTATCACTTGGAAATTGTATTGTGTTCAAATGTAATTTCAAGAATCTGTACTCTTTGAAACCAAATCCAACGATCTTGATAAATTCAGGATATGTCCCTGTGACTAATCTATATTTCAGTATGGCAAATAGAACATTTTCGTACGAATCTCTGGCATTTTCTTCTAAATGAACTCTACTTAAACTATCTTTAAATAATCCACGTTTCAACCCACATGTTAAATAGCTCTCAGATTCAGATTTCTTCACATCACCTTTTGTGAACCCACCAGATATCACCAACAATGCATCGTCATCAGCATTGAGTAATAAATCTGCTTTATGTATATGCTGAACAAATGAGTACCAGTCCTTGGATTCTATCTGAAATGAAGCTAATAACCAATCTTCTTGATACATTCCTGGCCCATCTTCTGTTGGTTTCAGTGTCTTTGCCGAGGGAATGACCTGCGATTCTGTTGGCTGTGTGTATATTGAGTGACAGGGGAGTAAGATAAGCGTTTTCATTGCCAATTGTGTGATAGTTGTAGAATAGGTAGCTTGTTCAAACTATAATTAATAACTAACTGTATAAGATAAATTGATCTACGGATTTAAATCAGTGAGGGTGGTGCATTTTTTTTTTTTTTTTTGGAAAATTATGTATTGGTTTTATTTAACGAAAGTATGTATATGCTACTAGTTAACTTATTTAAAATCTTTATAACTCCATTTTTGAGTAATCTTAGGAGTGTATTTTCTCTTTTGTTTAGTTGGTAATCTAGCTTCAACTTTACCTGAATCTTGTAACCCTCTCATTTGATCATATAGTAAATTACCTTCTGGTTTTAATTTACGTAATGAATCAGATAATTCATCACTTAATTTAACTTCAACTCCTGGTTCTAAACCTCTGTATTTAAACAACTTCTTCTTGTTTCTCTTTAGCTTGTTTTCTTCGGATAATTCTCTCTTGGTGACTTCAGGAGCTGGTGTTGATTCTTTTGATTCAACTTCTTGAGTAATTTCTGGAAGTTTTTCTAATTCTTTGATCTTAACCTTTAGTTCTTTTAATTCTTGCTCAAGTCTAACTCTTTCTTTATGCCTCTGTTGCTTATTTCTCTGTGTCTTGGTCTTTATCTTATGAGTGGTTGGTTTGTTAATTGATAACTTGAATTTATCTTCATCATCTTCGTTATTTTCTTCTTCTTCTTCTTCATCATCTTCACTGTCATCATCACTCAATTCACCATCATGCAAGTTTTCAATAAGATACTGTATCTTCTCTCTATGTGCCTCTAAAGCCAATCTTTGATCTTCTTTAGTCTTTTCTTTGAAGAATTCTTGTTGAATTAATCCTTGCCAACTTTCAAACGATGGATTATATGACTTACCTTCATGTGGTAAAACTTCACTGATTCTAGTCTTGATTGGTGCTTGCTTTAACGTCTTAGGAACAACAGTAGCTGGTGTATAACTGATACCACTGAATTTTTCGTATATTTCAGGTTTTGGTACACTTTTTCTCTTTGATTTCTTTGAATCAACACCTTCTTCTTCTTCTTCTCCACCCCATAAATCGTAAGCCTTAGAATTTATTATACCGTCTCTTGCCACAGTTTCCTTGATCTTGGATTCCCCTTGAACTTTACCCGCTAATTTCATTAATCTATGAATTTCCTTTTTATCAACACCTTGAATTTTTTTATTATTTCTTTCAACGTATAAACCAGGTGCTTTTGATCTTTGTTGTAAGATTTCTTGTGATTTCAAAATTTTGACATTATCTCTTTTCAATTTCTTAGTGACATGTTCATCTGCTTCATCATCCATTAAGAATAATTCATCAGCTTCTAAATCTTCAACTGATTTACCATGCTGTATAAGTTCTTCTCTTTTTTCTTCTAAACCTTTTTCAACATCGTTGATGTCAATGTTCTTTCTCCATGCTTTCTTCCCCTTTCTGGAGGATTGTGTTGTAGTTGATGGTCTGTTTACTTCCATCTTGAATGTTTCGATTTGCTAAGCTAAGTTACACTCAATACTAATTAAGAAACACTTCCTTCCTCATCTTAAACAAAAAGTTTTGTATAAAAAAAAAAAAAAAAAAAAAAAAAAAATTGTGCATAAAAATTTTTCATTTTGAATCGGTCGATCGACTCCTCAGATAAGATAAAAAACATCTATATTATTATTATTTATTAATCATGCTAAATAGTGGTATGTATTTCTTGATTCGTCATCTCTTTTAAGGTATTCCTTCTCTATGAGTTCCTCAATACACTGTTTGATGAAAGAAGGAGCGGGCTTAAACCTCGTTATAAGTTGTTTAACAACTTCAGTGATCAATTCATTATGAACAAGTGTCTTTCTAGCTTTCATTATTCTTACTATAGCTGCTTCTGTTTCCAAAGTTCTGGATTTATCTATACTTGTCATGGTAGCTGTTCTTTCTTGATCATCTTCTGCCTTTGATCCACTGGACACTGTTAACACCTTGATCTTTGTTGCTGAAGAATGAAACTTTTCATTGATACTGAATTTATCACCTGGATTTATATCTTTTGACATTGGTACTTTTTTCAATAGTCTAGATTTAGCAGCAACTGCAATTGATTGTAAATGTCTTATAAGATCAGGTTTAGGGATTTCTGTGATCTGTAAAATTTCTTCAAACGTGTATTCTTCAGGCATGTCTTCTCTGAACAATGACAAAATTATGATAGCTGCATATGTTGACATATTAACTTCATATGTTTTCTTAGGATAATGCATTCTTATATCAACAGTACCAAAGTTTGGCGCCCATGCTAAAGTTCTACCATTATGCTTTGAAGCATAGTATTTTTCAAATTTTTCCTTTATCATTTGTAATTCAGGTGGGTATTTCACTGTAAGTGCTTTATTCATAGGCATTGGCCAGAAATTTGTAGTTAAAACATTAACATCCATTTCCAACTTACGCCCACCATTGGCTTGTTTGATTGATGGATCTTGTAATACAACATTTGAAGAGAATCCACTTGTTAAATCCTGTGAAAGCTTAATATCTTTAAACATACCTTCAAATGTAGTAGTGAAAGAAGATCCAATTTCTTGCTTTAGTTTGGTTATCATCATCATTTCATAATCATTTCCAATAGATTTTTGTTGTAATAATCTTCTTGCTAAATGGTTTTTATAATATTTTTCAAAAATATCTTTATCTTTGATAAATCTGAAAATTATTAATGCATTATTCAAAGTTTGTTCACATTCTTCAGGTGGTTTATCTTTGAATGTTCTCTTTATGCTATCATCAATGAATAATGATAAATATTCGGCAATTTTATTATTATCATTGAGGAAATCTGAAAGTGCTAGTTCCATAGTTGCGACTAATCCCGCATTATTTTCAAATGCATTCTTCGTTATCTTATCATACTTATTTTTCAATTCCAATACATTTTGAATCCATTTAACAGCGTATTGTGTGACTTTTTCCTTTGACGATACTTTCTTCTTTGCTGGTGTAGCCACCGGCTCATCCGCTGATGCTGGCTTTGGTTGTTCTGATTCAAGCAATTCTTTAGTCTTTGCATTGAGCTCTTCACCATTGACTGCAACAATCACTTTCAACTGCCTTTTCAACATTTCATATTCGGAGTCAACCCGGCTTATAAGTTTATAAAGAGTATTCAAAATGGTATAGTTATTATCATTGAACCATGTTTTCAATCCATCAACCTCTAATTTCATTATTGTTTCCATATTTCTGGATATCAAATTTCTATCAACAACCTCTATCAATTTTGGAGCAGTAACTCTCGGAAGATATAATGCTATTCTTGACTCTTCATCTTTGATTAATTGCATAACTTTATCAATATAAATTGTTCCAGATTGTTGGGCCAGTAGTTCATTCGCCTTTTCTGTAAAATATTCGTGACTAGAATCCAATAATTGGGGTTCAAAATATTTTTGATAGTAATTTTCTCCCGATAACTTAGTCTCAACTGAATAAGTTTCTGCTAATGATTCAAACATGTAAATCACTGCTTTGATTAAAAACTTATCTATGATTTCACCATGACGACTTTTATTCACGTACTTTAATATTATATCAGTAACTTTGGATCCAATCTGGTTGTCATTGTACTTAATAACAGCATCTCTGAATAAGTTCAAACCAACATCGTAGACCAAGGGAAGATGGAACTCCTTGGCATAAACTCTATCCAAGTACATTAACACATCACTTATCATTTTCATAGTAACGAGATGGTCTTCCCATTCTTTGTTTAAATGCTGTAAAAATTGCTTTTGGTTATATTCTTTGTCCGAAGAAATGTCTGTCAATAATCTGGTACGAACATCATCTTGAAGGTGAATCCTTATCGTTTCTTCAACGTTATAGTATAGTAATTTCCCATGCTTTCTCAATACTAAATTATAAGCTTTTCTATATAACTCTTCAAACGAGAGCTTTGATGCATTTTTATTTTGAATTTCCTTGATTGCAGATTCAATTACGCCCCACGATTTCTGAAAATCCATTTCATTGGATATAATCTATTGCAATTGTTAGTAACTTCGTTACATTTATCAGTAGATTACCAAATAAATCACTTGTATACATACCTTCTTTGGGGGCCTGATCTTGGTCCGTCCTCTTAATCCGTTTGATGGCAGCATTTTATATATATGTCAGACGCTGTAACTATCACGCAAGTTCAATATCAATCTTCTCCTCGTAGACAGTGACCCAGTACTAGCTGTACACCCTCCTACTGTTCATAAATCTGGTAAATCACTCTGCTCACACAACTCTCTTCCCATATTAAACGCACTGCTCTTGATCTCTCCAATGCCAAAAAATTGGTTATGAGCGATTTTTGTTTCCATGTATTTTTTTTTCTTGGTCTGAACAAAAATACGTGAGACAGACGGCTCTACTGGTAAAGTGTGTCTGTCTGTAAGACAACGTCAGACACCCGATACATCGGTAAAGCTAGAGAAGAGATCAAATAACCATGGCTTCGGATATTCTGGATGTGCTTAACATCAATGAAGAAACAAGAATCAGCTCTCAGGAAAACAAGAAGAAGAAGAACCAGGAGTTCACTTCTGGTGGAGCTTCTAAGAAGAAGAAGGTAGGCCCAATGAACCGTGAGCTTTACAATCTTATTGGAGCCAACGCGCCTCCTATTGCTGTGGAAAAGAGTATGAAGTTTAAGGATAAACTGAAGAATGCCAAGCCAAATCCATGGACCTGGATGCCTTTCAAAAATGGTGCCAGATCCGATGGATTAGAACTTCATCATTGGGTCAAAGGTTCTGTAGAATTCGGAAAGGATCAACCATATCAATTCGAAAAATATAACACCAAGTTGGATATACCCGAATTAACAAGTGAGTACTATGATGCATTAGAGAAAGAAGAAGGAAATGACTGGGATTACGAAGAAACTAAATATTTATTTGATTTATGTTCTGATTTTGATTTAAGATGGGCGGTAATCTTTGATAGATATGAATACCCTGATGGAAAGGAGAGAACACTAGAGGATCTTAAATATCAGTTCTATAAAGTTTCTGCGAAACTGTTAAAGGCAAATGGTCCAAAGGATAATGCTACTCAGAGTTTAATAACAAGTTTAGAAGCATTCGACAAGACAAAAGAATTGGAAAGAAAGCAATATCTCGATAGATTAATTCACAGAAGTTCCACAGAAATTGCAGAAGAAGAATCATTAGTCATTGAAGCACGTAAGTTTGAGTTAGCGGCAAAGAAGATGTTAACAGAAAGAGCCGCTTTACTACAGCTCTTGGACTCTCCTCAATCATCCGCATCTATTCAACAATACCTTACTTCACAAGGTCTTACTCAATTGTATAACTCTTTGATGACTGCTGATAAGTCTAAGAAAAGAAAGCCAGAAGTTCCCGTTGCTCCACAACTTGGTCCTAATGCTATCCCACACACTGGTAGTAGCCACGAGATGAACAGAAAATCCATTCAACAACAGCAGCAACAACAAGTTCCAGCAGCTGTCCATGGAAACACAAAGAAAGACAAGAAGTCTGCAGGTGCTGCTGCTCCCACTCAACCCAAATCCGAAGTTCAAGAACTTATATCATCCAGACTTTCTCCTGAAGATCAGGAATTATATGGTTTACAATATCACGAAGAGAAGTTGACACCAGGTGTAGCTATACGTTCTAATAAGTTAAGTTCTTATAAACCTGTTGTACAAGCTAAGATTGGTGAGATTTTGAACGAAATGGGATTAAGCGTGAAACCAGTTATACCTTCTGGTAAAGTTTGCGCTAAATTTGACGCTCTTCTCCAAAGCATTTCAACTCTTATTGACTTAAAGAGACAAACAGACAAACTTCAAACTGAGATCAATTTGATCAAACACCAGAAAAACCTTAATTAGATTTTCTATCATAAATAAATTGTGTATATTAGCTAAATGGAATATTATATGTAGTATAAGTTACTTTAATAATTGAAATCGTTTTATATTATTATATTATACAGACTATATACAGTAAAATTTAAAAGAGATAGTTCAATGAAGATATATCAGCACCAACATTGGTTGTTGCTTCTTCAAAATTGAGTAAATCGTTTCGTTTCTCAGAGATATGTGCAATTAAAGACATCGAAGGGCCTGGGGTAACAAAAATATCATCTTTAACACGATTGAAAAGATCTGTTTGACGGTTATATAGACTACCAACTTTGTTTATCAACTGATGATTAGTCATACTGCCTATTGAATTAGGAGATACTCTTATATGGGAGTCAATCTTGGTTAATAATGGCAAAGAATTCATAAATTCTTTGATATCTTCATAAGAACCAAGTATACTTTTCATCAAGATTAAAATATTGTAGACATTTTCGATAACCATATATTCATCGGTAGCATAGGAAGAACCACGGAACGCAGATAATTTCGAAAATATTGTTAACAATTTAACAAGACACCACAAATCAGAAGATAATAAAAATCCTCTCTGTTTGAATTCAGTGTAGAGAAAATTGACCCAAAAGTTCAGAGATACCCAATGGACTTCATTTGAAGCAATCAATTCTGCATGAATAGATGCCGTTAAACATATTGGATACAGTTTGGACGATGTAAAAGCATCCACAGAGCCCTCAGAAAATATACTGACTACTTGAGTCAATGTTTCTCGTAATTCAGCTTTGAATGAGTCTATTGATTTATGAATAAATGCTGAAATGACTTCTTCTTCAATAGTTAATACCAAGTCTTCAACATTAGAAAGCGACTCAACTTTTTCATGGAGTGGAGCTGAAATATTCTGTAACGATAACTCTTGACTCAAAGTTAAGAACCCAGGAATGTTACGGACCAAATCGTATGCAACTGTATTCAAATACCTTATTGCAGATGTTGCATAATCTTTATACAACAAATACCTTAAATTCTTTCTTTTTTGAGACCAATACTCTTTGTTCAGCGATGATAGAAATAGCTTTAACATATCAATAGCACTCGTTGAATTTCTATCAGATTTGATATCCATAATGAATTTAGCTAGTATCTTCACCGTTATTTGAGTTCTTTTGCTGTTCAAATCAAAACTAGAATACTTCGTAGGATCAATACCGTTTCTGAACTGTAAATATGTATTCATGAATGATATTTTACCCAAAGATTGGAAAAATGAATGAAAGCCTTTACTATCTAATAATGGTAATTCCGTCACTAATAAAGAAAAAATATTTCTTTGGATACCAGTAAAATCAGACAAACTTGCGTAGACTTCCAAGAGCTTGGAGTAAAAAACTAATTGATACTTTTTGCGAATATCTTCATTTGCAAAATATATCCATTCAAGATGAACCAAAGCTTCAACATCTATTTTCAAAAATGATGAAATCAAAATCCATAAATGTATAGATCTGGTCTTCAATAAGTCATTATTGATATCTTCTGACGCAACAATGGCTTTGAGCGCCGGTATAATTTCGTTCTTCAAACTATTGTAAGTTCGTTCCTGAGGACCAATAATATCTCTTGATTTGACGGTTCTATCTTCAAGACAATCGAGAACTCTATATAAACATCTGGAAATTGAAGATGCAAAATCACATTTCTTTAATCTAAGAATAATCAATGTAATTTGTATTTGCTCTAACAATATCCTATTATTAACAGAATTTCTCATGGCTCCACCAAAACAGTTTTCAAACATGTCAATGAAGTTTCTAAAGGGTTCATTTATCAGGTGGACAGGCAACAGATCTTCATTGATAGCAGTGACAATCTTATCAAGACTCTCCTTCACAATTAGAAGAGGGAACTTAGAAAGCGTTTTGAAGTTTATTTTGGCAATAACAACAAGCGATTCCAAAGAAACACGAAAAGATTCACCAGTTCTTAAAGCAGAAATCGCCCTAGAGATACCTCTTAAATGTGCACTAAAGTCACGGGAGAATAACATTGTCATTACTAGTAAGATATTCATTCTGTTTTTCAGTAAATCTAAACCACACGTTTTCATATCTCCAACTGGAATAATCTTTTCAATAAAACTAGATTCCTTTGACTTATCTAGGAATTTATTGACATATAACACCAAATACCTAAAATACATATCCAAGCAACCATCAGTTTCCACAAACTGAGTAGAAGGGAGTGAGGAAACCCACCAACATTCCGAATTCTTACCACCAACATTTTCAAACCTTTTTGATCCAAGGTATTTATAAATTCTTAACAGTATTTGCTCTTCAAAATCCCATTCAAGATCTCTAATCACACAATGGACAGAATAAAGCACCTGCCTACTAAAACCTGGGGAATTAGTATTTTTCAAATCATCAATTACATCAATAAAGTATTCCCAATCAACCAGAACTGGATCTCTCGAGTGAATCAAATATAGCAAATTAACAACATGGCTAAATTTTACTCTCTCTTCTCTTGCAACTGATGCCATATGAGCCCAAGAATTCTTACTAAAAGAAGTGAATATTGTAAATGATTCAAGATAATATGGAGAATCATCGTGTCCCTTCAAACACCGAGAGAGCACACGAGTGGGAAGCTTGCATAAATGTACCAACATCTTCTTATCTATTGAGTCTTTGAATGATTGCCAATATAAGTTATCAATACCCACCTTCAAAAACTGACATATAAGAGATACTAATACTTGGTGAAATGGAAGGTAAAGAGTGATTAGCTTTGAATGCCTAACATTGTGGGATAAACCGTCAATGAATTTCCTCGTCTCTTTCCTTATAACCCTTGCGAATAGTTGCAATTCAGACGGATAACCTCTTAAGTGACATGATAATTGAATTAATTTGATGTAGCATTTTCTTAATTGAATATGAGTTTCTTTAGTCAACTCCTCATCCGATTTGAAAGATTTGAAAATATTTTCTAATAGCGTTTCACAGTAGAAAGAAGATTCTTTCACGTTCATATGGGAAATGGAAAAAGAGACACTTGAGAATTCAAATGAAATTTGTTCCAAAGGCTCAGGATCCTCAAAGTCGTTTTCAACACATGCTTGGAAAAGTTGAGAATTAGTGAATGACCTAGCTGAGAGTCTCAAAGACTTGAATTTACTCAAACTCAATTTATCTGTAATAACTTCTGAAGCTTGCACTTCTGCAACTTTTGATAACTTATCAATTGTTTCCAGGTATATGTTAGGGCGAACCTGGTTGGAGTTTCTGCTAATCGATACGTTGAAATTCTTATCAGTTGGGATGTTCTCAGTTACAGCTTCAATTTGTGCAGTTCCCATTATCCTATTCCTACCATAGTAAAATTCATCTTCAAGATATTTGTCAGGTGCTTGTTTTGAAAGTCTCTTTTGTTTCATTACCTTGAGCTTCTGAACCTCCGTCGAATCTGTAGAGATGGTAGCTGATTGTTGATTCTTCTGAAAATGATAATTATCCGGATTTTCGTTTTCAATATCTGTTAAATCAATAGTATTATGGGTATCGTTAAAGGTCATCTGTTGTGAACGAGGATGATGCATGACAGTAGTAGATGTACGTCTTATGGTACTCAACTTTCTTCCTGTGAATCGCCTACGAGGAAATGTAGGTATCAATAGCTTACTGCTATTTCTACTCGCTATCTTGCTCTTCTTGGAATTTGTACTTCTTTTCAGATGACTGTTTGAGGATTTATTACTTGTAGGCCTGCTAAGCATGTAATCTATCCCAGATGATCTATCCTCCAATGCTGAATCAGATTGCATTCCTTGTTTCATCTCATTTATATACCTATCATATCCATCAATTTCATCCACAGCGGTGTCATCATCTATTTCTGACAAATTATCATCACTATCATCAATTAGTGTTGCATCCTCGTAAACAGAAGGCTCTATACCATTGACATTAGGTCTCTCAGCAACATTGTAAATAGGCAACTGATCATCATAATTGGTAGAGATATCATCAGCTGGAGCCAAAAAGTCTTGGAGATCATCACTATTATGGTAAGGTTTGATGGATGATTTTTTCACTCTTGCCATCCCGAGTCTATTCGGTATTTGTTTTTGTGGCTTTGGCTTCTTGTAGGTCTTGTTGGAAGTCTTCTCATTCAAAGTTAAAAACGAATTGGGAAGAACTCCCTTGAGAGCTCTCTTCTTTTGTATAACTCGATTCCTGAATATAAAATTATCATCATCTGAACTATCTGAACTACTTTCTTCACTTCCTTGAGCTATAATATCAAGAGTAGTAAGAGCTTTGTTACTCTTTGGTTTTGGACAAATAGAAGAGTTTTGACTATAAGACATTGAATTCAAACTAACTTGACTTGATGCAAAATTATCCTTCTCATAGTCTTCGTCTGAGGTGCTTAAATCTTCCTCTATAAAGTCTTTCATCTGGCTATCGAATTCATCAGTTTTGGATGTATGGTCAGTAGGTATGGAAGTAAGAAGTCCTCTGGAATAACAGGCAGTGAATGTTGGCTTATGGTAAGGCCCTAATCCAATCTCTTTTCTTTCACGTTCCTTTCTCTTCCGTTGATAAACAGATTCCAAATATTGAACTATCTCTTCAAAAGTTTTACCATCTTTATACATGTCGTTCAGTAGATAAGAAGTTGATAACCCAAGATGGACAGCTATATCTGTGACATAGACATGATCTTGAGCGAATGTACGCTTTCTAGTTCTTCTCCATCTGATACTCGGCACCTCAAAGTCATCAAAATCATGCTGCGTAACCTCCTGCGGAGCGGGGATGGACTCTTGCGTTAATTTAAGAGTGCCAAATTTGGATGATGTTGATTCTCGTAGAGGTGAAAGTGTAGCTGCTTCCACAGAATCGTCCAAACCAAAAATTTCAGTACTCTGGACAATTCTATTATCCTTTTCAGTTTCCCCTATATTCATACTTGATTCGTCAGCTTCTAGAACTTCATTGGAGGCCATCATATTTTTGACCAAGATTATTTTCTCATGTTTATTCTCATTTGGATCATCTGTTTCCCTATCTTCACCAGCTTCGTCTTCGCCAGATTCCTCCTCCTCCTCCTCCTCTTCTTCCTCTTCCGTGGTCACTACTTCTTCCAATTGCATTGCTTGAATCTTTCTAAGTTCTCTTCTTTGTTTAGTGTCGTCTATTGTATCTTCCAGAGTCTCATAATAGGAAAACCCATCCCTCGATGCGCCTTGATATTTCTTGAAATCTTCTAGGTAAGTTGAGAAATTTAACTTTTTAAACCGGTGACGTTTGATACCATTCTTCTCATAAAATCTTCTAATCTTAATGTACTTTCTATTGAGCATGTATTCTATTTGTTCGTCAGTAATTCCTGATTTTGATGTTTGATCCAACTCTGATCTAGTGGCCAAGCCAAGGTATTCGGCTAAATCTGTAGTGTAAACATGCCGCTGGTAAAAGCCATGACTTCTTGTTTTTCTGGAAAAAGGTACAGACAGCGCTGACTGTTTAGAATGCCGCACTGTGGACTTCTTCCGTGAGTTCTTGAGGTAAATTTGTTAGTACATGTATTGATGCATTCAGTAAAAGTAAATAAGACTTACCTCCAGCTTCTGGACATATGAGAGTGTCAAAAGATCAGCCTCTTCTTCAGAGTCTGAAATACCTATCAAACTCATAGCCTCTATAGGATATGGGACAACTTTCTCAATATAGTATACAGAACAATCAGACTCTCAGCTCTTCTTCTAACACCCCAAATTTAGCCAAAAAATAAATTGAAGAAGGTACGCGTAGAAATATTTTTTGGTGTCAGGAAGTTCACCTTTGAAGCAAAAATATTTCGTTTTGTTACCGACGAGGTATTCCTGTCTAGTCTAGATGGTTAGCATATCATGGTATACGACATTTCTTACTAATCATCATCAATTG
Source organism: Wenyingozyma methylovora (assembly GCA_030570175.1). Taxonomy (NCBI): domain Eukaryota; kingdom Fungi; phylum Ascomycota; class Pichiomycetes; order Pichiales; family Pichiaceae; genus Wenyingozyma; species Wenyingozyma methylovora. Next base: position 252,834 of record JAJLVC010000001.1, on the reverse strand, counting down.
AGTAGAAATCAAGAACACAGATGTCTACAGGTTCATCTCCAGGTACTGTACGGTCTCCTTTGAAAAAAACCAGATCGGTATGTAGCATTTTACTGATGTACTTTCTAACGCCTTATTGTTTACTAACATCCTTCTTTTTGTTATAGAAAAGTGCTCCAAATATTCAGGAAACTAGTACACAACTGTTAACCTCTACCAAGAGACTCATTCAGACATTAACTGCTTGGGCAGGGAAAACAGCAGGTGTAAATGAAGTATCCAGTGCTTATGTGAAACTAGGAGATGATTTCAAAGCTTCTCGTAAGGCATTTGCAGCTGCAGGAGTTGATGTACATGATATCAACGACGTTCCTTCTTCACTTAGACGTGTTCTAGAGGAATCTCTTGTTTTTGAACCATCTCAGGAAACTCTGGATTCATTCTTGCCTCAAATAGGAGAGATTATTAATGATATGATGAAAACGCTTAAGACAAAACAACAAGAATATCAAAGACTCATCGAAAATGATAATAAAAAAGACGATAAAAAGTCGCAAGAAAGATCAGTATCGAGCCCAGCCATTCCCTCACATACGGCAAGTTCATCTTCGGAATCCAATGGATCAGAAATCAATGCTTCGAGTTCGGAGTTAAAAGACCCAATTAGTAGATTACAAAAAAATCACAATCTGACAAGAAGAGGCTCAAAGAGATTCTCTGCTTACCAAACAATGAAGACAAATCCAGCACTTGCATCTCCTCTTCCATCTTCAAATTTTGAGGCCGCCAGAACACCCCCAAGGAAAGCTCCTGGTAGCCCCTTACAAGAAGAGGTGTCCAAAAATATCAGAGAATCCCAAATACAGGAATTGATATCAAGTCCAAAGACAGTACATTCAAAACAAACCGATGCAATTCCATGCTTTCTCAAAATAGGTAACCAGGTGAAGAAGATTAGTATTACACTGCCACTGTCTTTAGCTCAACTTAAAGTTTTATTCACCCAGAAATTTGGGTACTCTCCACCGGGAACTGATCCATATCCCGCGATATATGTACAAGAAGGTAACAATGGAGTGGCATACGAGCTTGAAGATCTTGATGATATTCATGAAAATATGATCTTCTCGTTATACGAGCCTGATATATCTTCTGTAATTGTTAAACACATGGAGTCTCAAATTGAGTTACTGAAGGATGAAATGGCAAAGATGCAAGGCGTCCTTTTGAAAAAGATCGAGAAAATACCATCTAGTAGTTCTAATACTACTGCTGTTACGGAGGATAAATCAAGAAGAGTTTCATCTTCTCCGAGTGCTCCTGTTATTGATGCTAAAGAACTTTCTGATATCAGACTTGAACTTGCAAAAGTGAGACAAGCATCCAATACTACTAAAGCTACAATGACATCTGCTATTGAAGAAGCATTAGAATTGGTTTCACAATTCCATAATCTTAGTACATCCCCTCAGGGTGTTATAAGTAGCCCTTACATGGAAAATTGTAAAAATAAGGTCAGCACACAATGTGAGGATCTTGTTATTCATATAGACGAGCTACAAGATGTAATTGAAACATTGAAACTTGATATATCTAAGAGGGGTAGCAAACCTTCTAAGCAACAGATTGCATATGTTATGAAAGAAATGGAATCGACAAAGGCAGGACTTGAGAAGTTAACTTCTTACATGGCAAGTGAGAGGAAAATTTGGAATCAAAGATGGCAATCAGAGCTTACTGTTGTTCTTCAAGAGCAGGAATTTTTCAAGGAACAAGAGACAATTATACAATTACTTTCTGAAGATATCAAAAGTGCAGGTGAAACATACTCTCTCATATTAAAGTGTGTAGATGAGCTAGAAAAGAATCCGAAATTGCTCAACTCAGGATCTCTTAACCTACCAATCCCAGATCCAACTGTCTCTACTTCTTCAATTAGAGATGCACTACTGTCGGAGGTCAGATCTCTTAGACCAAACCATGAGGATAGAGTAGAGGCCATTGCAAAAGCTGAGAAAGTCAGGGAAAAAGAAAAAATCATGAACAATATAGATCAGTTTGAGATGGAGCTGGGAGATTTTGTGGATGGAGAAAAGCTTAAAAAGTCTGGTGGTATTGAAGAAATTGAGCGCCAAAGGAAGTTAAAAGATGAAGAAAATTTAAAGAGTCAGTTTTCGATTTAGTTCTTTATTTCATAGTGATTTAAATACAAAACTATATACTATATATCGCAAACAGATTGAAATAGAGTTATTAACGTTTCGTATTTTCGAGATTCCTTTTGTAACTCTTCAATGATAATACGTTTTAGAGATTCCCTAAGTGAAAGAGTCTGAGAGTGAGAAAAGTTTGTGAACCGATTCATAGTCAAATTCTTAAGTACCTCCCAAAATTTTAAAAATTCGGGGATGCAAAACTTATCCCCTTTGGATATCAGAACCATAGAGTTCATAAATTTCCGAATTATTGCAGTCACCAAATGCTTTATATTAACTTGCACGCTTTTCCACCCATTATACTTCACTGTAAAATAGTGTGTTCCTAACCTCGACCTATAAGTAAACAAAAGACGATCGTAAAGTGCTGCAAATGTAGGTAAATTAACAGGCTGAACATCATAAGATTCGTATGGCTTTATAACACGCAATGTAGTAATATCAACGTTCAATCCACAAAATGTAATTTCCTTGAGATCAGATACTGAACCATTCTTATCAAAATTAAACTTTGTTTTCTTTCTGTTAATATGAAAGTTGAATTCATCAATGGGCCTATTGACTTTGGTAGCGATCTTTCTAATGGCACTAAGGTTTGACGATAGTACGAGGAAATCATCAGCTAATCGAATCACTACTGTTGACTTATCATTTCCAGCAACACCTAAAAGCAGAGAGACTATTCTATCATACACGGTATCACAAAATATACCAGAGAGGTGAAATCCTTGAAACAACCCATTTTTCCTAACAAAAGTTCTATCTGATGAAAGCACAGCAGATCTAGTTAATTGTGTTTTGATTATATCTAATACCTCACTCTTATTCAGAGAGGTACCATTTGATCTGTCTACAAAAATGCCCTTGGAAAGGGCGAAATCCGACAATGCATGTAAAGATTCTGGGTGATGATGAAGAACTTTCTTTTTGATCCCCAGTAAACCACCATCAGTTTTCTTGCTAACTTCTCGTAAGAAGTACTCTTCTCCTTCATTTAATGATAACTCAACAGCGTCAATAACGCTCTGTATCGGTATGCTATCGTAGCATTCCCTACTGTCAAACTTGAGCACATATATTTGTGGAATTTTACCATTTTGTGATATTACTTCTTCACGAAAGGAGCAAACAGCTTTTACAATTTCTGATACAGATGAAACATATCCGTATCCACTTCTTTTCGCTCTCAAGATGTTAGAAACTGCTTTGATGGTGTTTTCCACATAACTATAGTAAAGATACTTTTCAAAAGAAGATCCACGAAAGGGGACAACAATTGCTCTAAAATCATTATGTTTGGGAAGTAGCTTCATGCTGCCAATAAAGTGTTCATTAGTTTGGAAGCAATATGTTGAGTTCGCTCCATTCACTTCTCGGAGGTATTTACCATAATAATAATCTTTGAACGATTTAGTCATACTTGCCCAAACGTTATGCCTATAATAAAACAATATTTGAGATTGGGATGCTTCTGTTACATGAAAAAATGTTCCAATGAACTTGGGAAGAAACTTTCTAAACAACCAAGATATAAAATCTTTGAAAAGTACTTTAGCCCTTTGAAACTCTTGCTTATTCATCTTTTCACTCTTCATCTTGAGCCAACCAATTTCGGATAACTTTATTGATTTCATCAGATCAGACAAATCAAATTTTTCTTTTCTTTTAGCATAAATATAGGACGATATCTTCTTGAATAGTACAATCTTATTGTGCGTTCCTGACCCTAAAAACTCGTCTGGAAAGATCATATCGTAGATAGTGAGAATAAATTTAACAACCAACTTCTTGGACGTGGCAAGTTCAAGGTTATTTTTTCCTGTTGAATCAGCTACGGTATGCTGTGGACAAATAGAATCAAAAATATATGAGTAGTTGGACTGTAAACGTATGTTGTTTCTGTATAAAATATCAACAAGGGCTTTAACTCTCCGCATTCTTTTGGGTAGATTCTTTCTCACTGAGCTGAACTCAGATGGAAACATTGATTTCATAAGTTTATCGACAGATTCGTCAAAAGGATTCATATTGGGTATACAATTATATTCAATGTATAACATTCGATTAACACTAAATTTTTCATTTGTTTTGTAATTTTGAACCTTTTTACGCTTTTTAAGTAAGCCAAATAACTGGAATTCTGAGGTTCCATTGACCAGGAATCCAGAAAATCCGAATAGCATTTTTAGAAATGATCGAGTTCCAACATAGCTGTGCAATAGTTTGAAGACGGGAGATTTTATATGAGAAACTGATAGGTTCATACCTGGACAAAGATTTGCAGACGAAGCTCCAATATCCGTACCATCTTTATACCCCATATTTATAACAGTGAATACTTTATTATGATTGAAATACTCCACAACCTTATCGATCAAATACATGTAGTCATCAATTTCCTCAAGCATAGATGGGGGCTCCAAAATTTCCTTTGAAGGTTCCAATTGCAAGCCCACTATGAGCTTCTTCACATCTGCTGCATGTATACCTGACGCGACATCTATGAGATCCAATGTAGCTGATCCACCATGCTGATACAAAAATTGTTCCAATGTAATTCTCATATCACCTCTATCATCCAAGTGAGAAATGCTAGCGCCACAAGGAGTACTCTTGCTTCGGTGAAGAACGATAATTGGTAAGTTACTGATATGACCTACTCCTACAAGCATTTCAAAAAAATCTCGATTTTTTTTTTAATCCTGCATGAAGAATTTCCTTTGAAAGAGAAATATCCTCCTTATTGCAAGATTTACGGTTAGAAGGTTGTTATTCACTGGTTCTTGACGTTTGCAAGATGGTGACAAAGGATAATATAGATTATAGCACGTTGACTTACAACGGGATATTGCAAAAGCTACAGCCAGCTAGCGATCCAACGGTGCCTCAGTTGATATCCGTTTGGGCTGTTAGCATTTCTCCAAGAGATTCATCTATAGTGCTCAAACTGATAAGAGATGAACTAAGCCAAAACGACGTTGATTTAAGACACTTGAAGAGATTTACCAAAAGAACTACAGAAGACGGCTTGCCTATTTTAAAAGTTATCCTTTGTTCACATGAACTGATAGCATCAGTTGATGACATAACAGCCAAGGTTCATAAGTCTCTTCCCCAAGCTCATATAGAAGAAGTGCAAGTGCCCTTGAATAAGCCACTAGACAAAGAAATAAATCAGAAGTGGTCAGATTTGTATTGGCCAATTGTCTGGAAAGGCAATCCACAAGTACAGGAAATGAACGAGAGCTGCAAAGAACTGGAGCTAGATAAAATAATAAGTCATTTGAGGTATATCTCAAAACAGGTGAATTCCGACAAGAATAGCGTAAGTTCTCTTTTCAGTGTTTATTGTTGATACTTATATATATACTAACTAAGTACAGGTTTCTGTGTTTACTATTTTTGTGGATCCGAAGACAGATGCGATCAAAGCTTACAGCTTTGACGAACGAACAGAAGATGATCCGCTCAATCATAGCATTATGAATTGCATTCAAAAAGTAGCTGCTCAAGAGTTGCATAGACGTAATTTGAATGAGTGTGGAGATAAGAGCACAGACAACTATTTGTGTCTTAACTATCATGTATATACCACACACGAGCCATGTACTATGTGCTCAATGGCACTTGTTCACTCACGAATCGGCAAGCTTTTTTATATCAACGACTCTCCAATAACTGGTTCAATAAATCCACAGAGCGGGGATGGGTATAGTATTCATTTGTCATGCTCTTTGAATTGGAAGTTTGAATCTTGGAAACTTTTGCCTCAAGCTGATGTACAGGACGACATTACTATAAATGTTCCTGATATAGACCCTTATATATATTGTTGAAATAGATCATGTATATTAATTCATATAGATAATTCCTCATTTTTAGTAACACTAGTCATAAGCTTACTTTCAAGATCTTTCAAATCATTTTGAAGTTCAGAGATACTGTCTCCAAAATTCATGTTACCGTAGCGTAAATCATTCAAACCATCGATTGTTGACTTTAGTTTTTCTGTTTCATTTGCAATTTGTGTTTCTAAATTGCTTATCTCTGCATTTAGAGAGTTATTCAGGTTGACCATTTGTCCCACTAATGTTTTCAATGAGTTAGAACCCATCTTCATTGTGTCGTAGCTTTCTTCAGTAATTTCGTCTGTAAATTCTAAGGATTGAACTTGGTGCTCAACATTTTTAAGCTGGGCATCCTTTTGTGACTTAACTGCATTATATAACTGTGATTCAATCGCTGGGTGTAGATTAGATCTCTTGATAACTTGAGAGCATAGTTTGTGAAATTGAGATGGGGGAAGCATTGTAGTCAACTGTTTGGAGTGAGTAAGATAACTGCTCAGCAGTTTTTTTGATGACAACTTAGTTAATTCTTCACCAGACATGATACTCGTATGTTGTCCTGTTATTATCCTCTATCTATTCTAAGATCACAGTTGAAGAATGTAGTATTTAAATGAAATGTAAACATTACACAATTAACTTCTTTTGTCTCATGGCGCGTCAAAAATATTTTGTTAACCGTTTCTCTGCCAGTGAGAAAAAAGTTCACGATTAATTACAATCTCTCCAGCTTAACTTAGTTTGATCAGAACAGTAGATTGTTATACAACCTAAACTGCTAACGTATACTTAATATCATATCAGTCTCTACAATATAGATATGGAATTGGTAAGTCAGTGGCAAATCGAAAGATGATATTTAATAAAAGATAGTACTAACAAGTATAAATTTCTAAATCAGCTCCCGGAAGGTCAAAAAAACTCAACTGAGGTCACTTGGGAAGATCAACAAAAGATAAACAAATTCTCCACCCTTATCTCCAAAAAGGACACATTAACAAGTACTTTGAATAAATACAAAGAAGAAAAAGAATACTTAGACGATTTGTCAATGGAAATAGAACTTATCGATGAAGATGAGAAGTTAAATTACAAAATTGGAGACACATTTGTGTTGATGAAGCAAAGTAAAATCGTGAGTCGTCTTGAGAAGGATAGCGAGGAAATAGATGGAAAAGTTGATGAAATTGAAAAACAGGTGGAAGTACTGGATGAACAGTTGGATGTTTTAAAGAAACAGTTATATGCAAAATTTGGAAATGCTATTAATTTAGAGAGGTAATTCAACCTACGATGGTTCTTTTTCACTCTGCTGTATAGAATATATAAGACGAATGATCTAATGTATTAATCTAAGATATCTACAGATGAGGATTTTAGTTTTTCTTCTTTTCTTCTGTAACAGTCTTTTTGTCTTTGTTACCTGATCCATAAACCACAGCACCAACTATCACTAGTAAACAACCGACGTATCCTATTACTGGCAGCTCATTGTCAAATAGTACAAAGCTTAACAAAAGAGAGACTGACTTCCTCATCAGAAGAACAATACCCACGGTCAATGCTGTTGTTGAAGTTGCAAGAATATTGACACCAGTTACACATATGAACTGAGTAGCACAGTTGACAGCCACCCAGATCCAAAAGTTGTCACCCGATATACTTTCATACTCAGACTTAAGAATTGGAAAAACTGTAACAAACATAGGTAACGCATATGCATGAGAGAAGAACAATACTTCCTTCCATGATGCCGAACCAAACATCTTAAATGAAGTCTCACTATACAATGCACCAATTGAATTCAAAATTGTAGCTATCAGGAGTAAAGTAATACCATAGAGCCATCCCCATGGGATTCCATTTGATGCTGGTATGAAGCTTTCGTCTGATTTTGTTTTCAGGTCAGATCTGGAGAAAATAGTAACGATTATCACACCTATAGTAATAAGTAATGCACCAGATATTTGATTGAAACTGAATCTTTTGTTCCAGAACAAATACCCAATAAGCATAGTCAGTACTGTTCCCGAGGAGCGAAAAATTATATGAAACGGCACAGAGATATCGTACCTGAACACGTAATTATTAACCGTCGAAACAGTGAAATGCATGCCTATTGATACAAAATATCTATGAAGTGGTATATTTGGGATAGGAACCCAAAGAGTTTTCCATGAGTATTTTGTAAAGTCAACCATTAGTAGGTAGCCAACGGCACTAACAAATATAAATTGAAGGAAAGTGATGAGAGTACTCGTAGTTGAGTCTTCAACAAGTATCTTCTCCAAAGCATAAACATTAGAGCAGCATCCTCCGAAGGTTATGGTTACTCCTCTTATGAAATCTAACGGTATAACCGACACAACAGTTGCACGTTTCATTGCAGTACCTGCCTTTTGTGTTTTCCTTTGTAAGCCAGTGCTAGCCTTGAAACGAAGCCCAAATATCCTTGATTCGTTAGCCAGATCGGGCATCAAGGAGATCTCTGAACCTTATCAAGGTAAACGAAGTGTGGTCCAAGGTGTAAATTTTCGGGAAGTTAGAGAATAGAAGAGCTAGATTTATTTAGCCCTCTATTCAAGCATCTATAACAAATCTCTTTCGCTTTTTTAACTTAAAGTATCAAGTTGAATTGAAGATGACACAAATTCCTGCTGGTCAGGCCAAAATTCCAGATTTACCACCTATAGAGCAGTTCAAACTGGCAAATATCTTGAAGAATATAGAAAATGCTCAGCAGACGAAAAGACAGCCGGTGGAATCAATTCTCAAAATAACGAGTAACTATTCCAAAGATCTCGATGAGCAATTGGCACAGTTGATGGATCTAGAAAGATCCGAGATAGTTGATAGATTGAATCAAGTGAGCAAATATTATAGCAAAATAAACAAAACTGTTACTGTACATCAAAAAGAATTAATCGACTCAAATGAGTTTAGCATTGTGAGCCTCAATGATGATTTCAAATCAATTGGTGACTCAGTTACTGCTTCCAAGATCAAAATGGAAAACATTATAAACAAAGTGAAACGTATAGAGAAGAAACTACCTGGTAAAGAACGCCTATTCAGATTCAATTCTCCACATGAAGCTCATTACAAGGAATTATTCAAGTTCGGTATGAAAGATGAGACACCACCAGAAATACCGAAAATACAACAGGTTTCAAGCACTACCAGCAAACTGAAATTACAACAGTACTTACAATTAGAGGAACAGATAGACGCTTTGAGACAGAGAACAGGAAGTGTTACAAAGAAGAAGCATTCACCTGCCGAATTTGCTAATCCTACTGACTCAATTGTTGATTCATCACGTTCAAATATTTCACCAGAGATTAATAGTGAGATTATTACGGTGAGAGAGTCGGCAAGTGTAACGGAACAGGAGCTCATACGAGATTTGAAGCGTATGTTGAAAAATTAATGTACAGATATTTATTAGATGTAATACATATAATGTTTATAGATTGCTATGAAAACATACCAAATTAATTATTATGTTGTAAAGCATTATTCGTTATTTCCTTAAATTGTTGGCTAATCTTAGATTCAGCATATAGTTGGATGAGATTTTTCCCTGTATCTTTTTGGAATTCTAGTTGTCTTTCAACCATTTCGTTGAAACTGGGATCAATAGGAACGTTTCCCAAATACTTCAAATTTAGATCATGTGCCAATTTCTCACCTCCACCTGAACTGAAAATATTAGTACATTCGTCACAATATGGACAAATAAAACCAGACATGTTTTCAATAACTCCTAAGATCTTGAAGTTCACTTTCTCACAAAAGTTAATCTCTTTTTTCACATCGTTGACGGAAATTTGTTGAGGAGTTGTGACTATGACTGCACCATCTACGTTATCTACGTAACGTAGTTCTTCTGCTATTGCGATATGTTCATCGGAAGTTCCTGGAGGAGTATCTATGAGTAAATAGTCTAGTTCGTCCCACTCCACATCTTTCAAAAATTGTCTAATCATTGCTGTTTTCTTAGGGCCTCTCCAAACGACCGAGTTTCCCCTATCGTTTAGCAGGAATCCAAGAGACATTAACGACAGTCTCTTGCTTTGATCATAATAGACAGGTATCCAACCTCCATTTGAAGACTGGTGAATTTTCCCCTGTTCCAAACCAAACATACGGGGTAATGAAGGTCCCGTAAGATCTATATCTAGAACACCAACTTTATAACCTTGGTTAACCAACGTTAGAGCAAACTGTGTTGTAACGGATGATTTACCTACACCTCCTTTTCCTGATAGAACCAGAGCAACATGTTTGACCTTGCTCAATGATATTGGTGCCTCTGTAGAAGCCATCTTTATGCAAATATAGTAGAACTCAGACCGGTTTACAATACTCAGAAAAATGATGTAAAAACTTCACTTTCTTTTTGAAGCATGAATGATATTTTGAATTTATTAATAAGCGCGGAGTGATTATTACGTCTTCGATCATATATGAAAATGTACGGAAGAGAAATTGATTAGCGAAATGGATTTGCATGTCTCTCGAGTACCAGCGTGTTAGGTACATTGTTAGTTCTTCCCTGTTCCTGAATTCAATAGAGTTTGCGATTGTCGTGGGCTATAGCTGCTTACTTCCACAGTGTATAAGTAGCAGTTCCTTAATCAACTATGAGTACAAGGTAAGTATATCATAGCTATGAAGTCAACTCACTTAAATTGCTAAAACTAACATATTCATATTTCACAGTCGATACTCCTCAAAAGCACATCAAAGAGAGGGGAGAACCTCTCTATTTACCACACAACAGCAACACCAGCAGCAGCAACATCAAACAGCTGGAGGTGGAGCTTCTTTCTATATCAGTAATTCGAACACAGCATCGGCTACTTCTTTAAACACGTACGGTAGCGGAGGCGCGGCCAATTCTCAGGTTCAATATGACGATTCAGCTTTACGTTCTGCTTCACCATATGAAGATGGATCATCTAAAGGTAGAAAGGATTACAATGCATCTTTAATGTCACAATTGGAATCACAAAATGAGGAAGAATACAGCATAATGACAGATAAAATCAAATCTTTGAAAACCTTGGGCTTGCGTATGGGTGAAGAAATTAAGAAATCACAATTTAGTTTAGATTCATTTGGCAATGATATGGATGCTACAAGAAATAGATTAAGGGGTACTTTCAACCGTATGATGGTTATGGCAGAGAAAAGTGGTGTGGGTTGGAGAGCATGGTTGACCTTCTTCGGAATTATTTCATTTCTCTTTATATGGGTTTGGCTATTCTAGGCGAAGAGCACAAATAAAGCTTGCAACTTCATCTCTTTGGATCCTATACATACATAAGTTGTGTACTATAATAAACCACCGAAACAGATACTGTTTTAAGATATGTATATAATTTACATTTGATTAATACATATAGAGTGATATATAATTTCAGCTTTATAAAGAATCAATCAAAAAATCATAATCGTTAAGCAGCTTCCATATTTTTTAGTAGCATTTAATTCAATTTTTTCTCTCTCTTTTATATTTTTTGACATCACATTTTTGATAATAGATGGAAGCTTAAGTAAGGAATTGCAAAGAAAATATTTGACGCAGACTCCCATCATGAATAAATAATTTATTCAGTAGCAGGAGCAGCATCAGAAGTAGACGCTGGAGTCGGAGTTGGAGCGGCAGCTTCTTCGGCAGCAGAAGAGTCACCAGAAGAGTTTTTACCTCTGAAGCCACCTCTTCCTCTACCTCTACCTCTACCTCTGAATCCACCTCTTCCTCTAGAACCACCTCTACCTCTGAGGCCACCTCTACCTCTAAAGCCACCTCTGCCTCTTCTTTCACTCATACCTGGAATATTTGTTCTCTTGGCGGTAATATTCAATTCACGACCTTTGAATTCTTTACCAGTTAATGCAATTGCTGCTTCGACAGCTTCGGCGGTTTCAAATTCAACATAAGCATATCCCTTTGGTCTTCCTGAATATCTTTCATAAAGTATGGTGACTCTATTAACAACACCACAATCGTTGAAAAAATCTTTGAGATCATTTGGTAGAGCACTATAATCCACATTACCAACAAAGACAGAACGTGAATCAATCTCTTGTTGATTTTCTGGCTGATTTGGAGCCAATTGTGGAGTTTCGGAATCAGCAACTACCTCTTCTTGTGTAACAGCCTCGACTGGGGCAACAGGTGTTTCAGTTTCGATAGACATGTCTTTATGGATGAATTGTCTTGTACTGGTGAGTAACTTCTTCTTTTTACTAAAATAATTTTGCAGTTAAAACAATTTTTTTTATTACTCGCCTTTTAACTGTCTTAAGTGCGGACCGATGATGTAGGTATCGTTAAAGTCTGAACTAGTTGAATTGAAAAAGAGAAAGCAAATAAACTGCCAAGTTGAGTAATTGACCTGATGTAACCTGGTTATATGAATCAAACTAAATGTTAAGATCTATCAACTCCTCTTTCACGAACAGCTCGTCAATCATGCACAATATTCTTCCATGAGATGTTGCGGTCGTCAATCAGGCAAGCTTCGTCTCGTTCTGTCAAAATCTCGACGAGTGGCTTTGTCATTTTGCATATATGTGGCTGAGTTTATATTTGTAAAACGTGGCTAGTTTATTTTTTGAAATCGCACGTCTCTCAAAAAAATTTTATTATATTTTTTTTTAGGTATCTAGATGATGTTAAATAGTCAGAAGTTGATAACAGTTTTATACTTGTATACAAAAACACATATCCAGTTTCAACAGCAAGTGGATTTATAGCATACTAGAAAAATGGTTTCCGTAAGAAAGAGAAAGATGAACAGATCTTCTGTGGGAAAAGCTACCAGAAGAACCAAAGACAGACAACGTAAAATCAGCATAGCAGGAAATGCTATCATTGCAGCAAACTGGGATCATTCTCTTACATTAGCACAAAATTATAAGAAGTTAGGATTGCGAGCTAGGCTTGGGAAGGAGACAGGTGGTGTTGAAAAAGATTTGACAGAAATCAAACAAACTATAAACGAGCTCGATGATGACTATGAAGAAAACGATCAAGACAAAGACACCAACCAAGAAGAACAAGATCCTGATTTTGATCCATATGATCCAGAAAATATATTGGAAGGTACAGCAAAGATGTTAAGAGATGAAGACGGTAACGTTATCAAGATTATATATGGTACCAAGAAACCAGGTTCCGAAAAGAAGCAAGAAAAAACTGAAACCACCGAAGTCGTTAAACAATTAGAAGAATTATCAAAAATAAAGATTGTGAAAGAAAGAAATCAAAGTGAAAGAGAGAAAGAGTGGTTAGCAAAATTATATAAGAAATACGGTACAGATTATAAGAAGATGATGTGGGATAAAAAATTAAACCCATATCAAAATAGTGAAAGTCAAATCCGAACCAAGATGAGTAAATGGTTAAAGAGCGAAGGCATTTCTGCATAAATATCGATACGTTAGGTCAATTAATATATACAGTATAACATATTACTATATTTTCATCAAATAACAAACTTCTGTATTTGTAGATTTTATTTTTAACAGCACCCAACACCTATTAGCAGCACTTGTTCGTACATATTATAGGCACAAACATTTGATAAAGCTGAAAAATTTACTTTAAATCATCATTTGCTCTCGAAAAGAAGAAAATCCAATAATCTTTTAATAAAAAAATGCTTTCATCGTTGCCATTCTTAATGAATATATCTGAATCTTCATTTATAATCGAGGCGGTGCCTGTTTTTTTGTGTTTTTTGCAAAAACTTGAGTAACTTTCAAAAATAAAACAAAATGAAACAACTCAAAATTTCTTCGTAAATCATGCATTAGAGACTACAGATTATTCTTTTATAATTACTAGCTAATGAATAATATATTAATTAAGAATTAAATAGGAAGAAGCGAAGAGATGGAAATAAAGCGAGTTCCAGTCTCAATTTTAGCAGTAAAGGGTACTTATAACATTGGTATCAAGAACCTATCTTGACCAAATTAGACATATTGTTACCAGCTTGGGAAACTTTTAGCGACTTGTTTTTTTTCTTTCTAGATTCAGGCTTGGCTTGTTGATGCAAGAGATTTTGAACATGCTTTTGTTGTTGCTGGAGATTTTGTACCATGTGTTCGTTGTTCAGATTGCTGAGGTTGAATGTATCGTCATACCAAATATCAACAGAGTTGTCATAAAGAATTTCATGATAAGATGATGAGGCTCCCATTAATTCACTGAATAACTGATCAACATCAGGGATTCTACCATTAGAACCACCAAGTGATATTTCCAAAATTGTGTCATTGATAGTTTTGAAAACTTGTGAGCATCTCTTAGCAAAGACCCAGTTTTCAGAGAATCCTTCCAAGATTTCAATACATAAGTGAATATCAGTCTTGGATTCAACCAAATCAATGGACCATTGACACAAGCAATACAAAATAGTGGTACATATTGTTAGAAATCTGTAAAGAGTGATCCAATTCAAAGGTAGCATACTAGATGTGTAGAGGTTATAAGTATAAGACAAGTTTTGAAGGCATGATTTTCCCAAGAATTCAAGCTTTGAAAGACTGGGATTTGGAAATAAATAAGAAGGCCTATATAATAACATCAATAAATGATAATATCTAGCAGAAAACCAAGCTGTAGACCCATGGAAAGAAATTGAACCTGGGTTCTTTTGCTTCATAGCTGATGAGACATCACGAGTATTGGTAAACCATTTCTCTATATCTTTTCTCAAATCTGTTAATACAGCTTCCTTTTCTTCCTCTGTTTCGTATTTCTCGCCTGCTTTCACACTATGAACGTTCTTTAATATGCAGCCTTCGATCCTTCTCATTTCAATAATACTATTTGTGACCTTAAGACTATTAATTTCTTCTGCATTCAACGGCGTTGGTAATGGGACATTAATGTCATCATCACTGATAGCATATGGTCTTCCTAAACTAATTGAAATCAATCTATCCATATTATAGACGGCCCAAAATAATCTATAACGCATTTCAATTTCAACGATAGTCATTGTTCTACTTTCTTGCTCTCGAACCTTTCTATTCAGACCTAGGGAAACACTTAGCCTTGTCAAAATACCGACAATGGACCATGAATACTTACCCTTTGGATCAAAAAATGAATAAATGGAGAGTAATAAAAGACTGCGAACACTATCCTCATCTTTGAATGAAATTGCCTTGTTGAGTAAATTTAAAGAATTGGATGAGAAGAATTTAGAGTAGCCTTTGTTGTCGTCAATTAGTCCTGCTCTTTCTAAGGTAGTACAGCCGATTGCCATGATCATATTTACCTCAAATGTCAAAATCGGATCAATTGAATTTGATGGATTATCAAAAAAGTTTTCCAGATCTAGTGTATCAATTTTGTGTAAGAACTCACGTTTATTCAAAAATGGATAAGATCTATGGTTATGATCTAGAAACGCATTAATGAACTTCAGCGCTAGCTCTTTTGTCATTTTGAAAGGTTGGCCGTCGAGAGTTGGACTAGCTCTCATACTTATTATTGACTGCACTAATGTAGAATGGATTGGATCTAAAGAAGGAGTTGAAGACTTAGAGTCAACATTTAATATATTACCAGAGGCATTTAACGGTCTAGGAGATACCACATAGCCTCTCTGAGCAAGTGACTCTCCTTGAAACTGGTTTTGGGAAGAATTTTCATTGTTATTTGTACCTTCTTTAGATGTACTTTCCATGTTTTGGCCATCAGAAGAACTAGATGAAATGGATCTTGTATTATGGCTAGAGTTTATAGAAAGCGATACACTGTTGGTTAGCGGAGATCTAGCCGATGATACTGAATTTCTAGGGCCATTATGGTCATCTGTTAGCATAGCTTGTATGGACAACGATTTTTGGGTGGATATACTATTCTGCTGTTGTAGTTGTTGAAGAAAAGGCAATTGTGTTTGCGCATGAGCTTGCGGAAATGACATCAATGGTATATTTTGTGGTTGAGGGCCATTTTGAGGTATATTTAGATGTACACTTTGTGATGCAGGTTGTAGTGCTGACCTTATCTGCTGTTGTTGTGCAAGAGGTGGAAGCATAGGTGGACCTGGGAGAAAATTTTGAACTTTTGATTGCTGAGCAGTTAGAAAGGTGAACCCTGCTTGATGCTGATTTTCTGGTGCTGTACGAATTCCAGACTGTTGAAGAGTATACAAAGAGTTTGCTGCACTATTTTCTTCTACTGATGGATAGAACATACTATGTTTAGAAGACTTGACCATGTTTCTTGATTGTTGAAGTGGGGAAGGCGGACCCCTTGTGTAAAACTCTGAATGTTTAGATCTGTCGTTATTTGACGGGCTGGGAGCATCATTGTCCACTATCTGATACACAGGCAGCCTACTAGAGTCTGGTCTACTCTGATCCACTTTTGTGTCGTCTGCCTGCTGTACTGGAACTTGTCCTTCATCTTGTTCTGATTCTTTCATTTCCGGATTTAATATTGATTCATATTGATTAATCTTTGTTCTCTTCTTCCTAGCGATGTAGCTACATTCTTCGTGGGCTCTGGTACAGTTGTAGCATTTTGGCAAACTTTTTGAGCACTTCTTTTTAAGTCTTCTACATCTCACACAAGCATACTTGTTCATTTTGCTGGAGTTCTGAACCAACATGGTTCAAATAAATCTGTTAAGACGTGTATGTATGTAACTTCGGGTGGCGGAGAAACAAACGAACTACGGAGGAAGTGATTGAGTTTCTTACTGCTGAAACCACAATTAAGTAGACAGCGATGGATACTTGTAAATTATGATCATGTAGATACTAACTTGGGAATTGATGAACTTGTTAGCGGACATCCAAAGAATGCAGCAATATGCTGGAGAGGGAGTATCAAATTTATTCCGTACGTGCCTTTACTAATCACGTCATTTGGTGCGGCCTTTCAGAATTTATTGTATGGAACTTTTTTCTTGAGCGGAAAATGTATATTACCGACCTTCTACAATCGATGGAGCACGGAGTAAAGTAAATCAATATATATATGCTTACTATTTAACTATCTTTATAAAATATCTAAGACTTTTCTAATGGTCCTCTAAGAAGATAAAATGGGGTTTTCTTGCTTCTGAGATTCATTGCATGCTGAACAATGTCTTGCAGTCTGGCAGCCTTCAAGCTAGCTGTTTTGGATCTTAGATCTCTTCTAGCTTCGTCCCATACAGCAGCTGTAAAACCTTGTGATAATTCTTCAGTTGATGTCACTATTGAACATAATTTATTACAGTACTCAACATCTTTTGGAAATTTCAAATCGTGGAATTCTTTGCCTTCACCTTTAATTTCTGTCTCTAAGTTGTAAGCTTCCATCATTTCCTCCTTTGATGGTAGCTTCATTCTTCCCGAGATCACTCGTGAGATATACTGGGCTTGACATTCAGAGAATGGCATTGGAATGACATTCTTTGGTAGTCCGATATTAATCAAAGTTGGATCAGGGATATAGAACATTTGCTCGTACAAATATCTCACCTTGTACCCATTTGTGATGATAGCTGATTCAGTTTCCATATAACTTTTAAGAAATGGGATCTTGTAAAGGTAACCTGTACAAAAAATGATCACATCAAACCCACTAAGCGTGGATCCATCAATAGTAACAATGGATCTATCATTCTTGTAGTCATATCTTTCTACTTGACCTACGTTAACAACACCTTCAATAGAAATATCTGCAACTGGTGATGGTGAATGTGATGATATAACAACTTTGGATGCAACTGTACTCAGTTGTGTAGCAATGTCAATACCAGAAGCAGAATTTCCAACAACTAATACTTGTTTACCTTGGTACTCAGAAGCTTCTTTGTAATATTTAGCATGAGTAATTGATCTAGGAGGTGCAAGGGTATTCCATTCTTCTAAACCTGAAACTTCAGGAATAAAAGGTAAATCAAAATGACCTTGAGCAAGTACAACATAATCGTATGTACTTACCGCTTCTGGTATCGATTCATCGACTGTATTTAAGTATTTCAAAATCCATTCGCCATTAACTTTTTCTAATGAAGTAACATTTGAATTGTACAGAAAGTTGACAATGGAAGGAATTGTCTTAACATATTCTTGGATGTATTCGGCAACTTCGCCTCTTGTTGGAAATGTCTCGCATGATTCAGGGAAAGTGACATCCTTGTATTGCATTAGTGTTTTCACGATATTTGTCTCTAAGTGTTCGTACATTGGAGAAATGAACTTAGTGTTCACGTTAACATCACCGACAACTGTTTCTTCGGCATCCTGTGCTACACATGGTACAGGTGGAATCAAATGGGTCTTATCGCCGGTGTAATACCAAAGCCCTCCAGCCTTGTCTCTTCTCTCATATACATCGACAGTAGAGAACACTTTTGACGAATGTGGCTCCATTGCCAGTGCCTTTGCCATGGCAGCACCAGCTGGTCCTGCTCCTATAACGGCAACTCTTAATCCTGACATTTTCGTCTTTGCAACTGTTGTTATGTTTCTTTCCTATCCTCGAGAATTTGTTATAGGAAAATGACCTGATTTATAGTGATGAAAAAACGATTTTTAGGCACATATCTTAAATTTATCGACTAAAAAATCGACTCATAAATCATTCCACTAAGCGGGCAATTTTGGAAACACTTTATCGGAAACAGGATAGTACAATTACAATTAGTAGCATGAGCTCTATGATTATAGAAGACCAGAAAACTATACATAATATACCGTTACTAGTCAATGATGAAATCCACATATATGTCTCATATATCGTGACAGATGGTAATTTGCAAATAAAATAGTAAATGATTGGTAAGAAGACTCATAAGATAAAATTGCTCTGCTATAGCTCCGCTTGCAATAAATTCTTCTCCGTTCATCTCCACGCAAAATTTAATACCGATGAGCGGACAAAAAATTGTCATTTTGCACGATATTTATGGTGACTTCATGCTTTGTGGATCGCTATGTATGTATTTTATGTTGAGTTTTAAGATTATGGAGTAGCTACCATCTGGTCTGAATAGCACTACCTCTCTTATAACAGAAGATGGCAATGCAAAATCTACGGTTGTTTACTGAATTTGAAAAGTAGTTGTTAAATAAATAAAATTAGACTAAATTAAAAAGTTATTGAGAAAGGAACATTAACAAAATTAGTAACATAAAAAGAGGCATATATAAAACCTTGACTAAGCTTTTTCCGGAATTGACAAAGTCTCTACGTCATCCTTAGCTGCATTTTCGACATTAACGATATTGAAGTCGTTGTCTCTTCTAGCGAAAATCCACTTGAATCCATTGCTCTCTAATTTGATAATATAAGCTATAAGACAGGCTCCGAGAGCTTCGATTATAAATAACGCTAAAGTAACTGGATATCCTGATCCAAAATATGGGGCCTTACCTGTGTTGAAAATAATTAAGGGAAGCCAAGCTTGGAAAGTGAAGGCCATAGCTTCGACCACACCAACACAAATAAATCTTTGTTCAGCAGAATGTGAGTTGGCTTCATTAATCCACGACATAAACAAAATACCACAACCAGTTTCACAGAAAAGTAGATACCAACCAGCAAATAAAGCATTGGTATTATCAGGCCATACTGTAAGAATAATAGCACCAATGGCAGTAATAGTACAGAATATGACGATAAGAGGCCATCTCTTTCCTAATATATCAGAACTCCATGATAAAATAATAGTGCAAACAATTTGTAAAGCATAACCACCAGTTGGAATAACATTGATTTCAGAGATAGTGTATTTCTTAGTATGTTTTAACCATAAATTCATGTATGAATATAACTTGATACCAACAACGTGACAGATGAAACAAAGAGAGAATAAGTAAACTGGCCATGAGGAAAATAATGCAAATACAGCTTTTTTCGAAATCTTACCACGAGGTTTTCTACCAACTGATCTCATTCTTTCGAGACAAACTTCTCTTTCAGAATCGGATAACCACCAAGCCTTAGAGTTTTCTGGAGAATCTGGAATAGCAAAGTAACCGTAAATAGCGATTGGAACGGTCAAGATACCATCAAAGATGAAAAGCCATTGCCAAGAAGCTAAGCCATGGACACCATCCATACCACTGTGTAAGCCAGCTTGTAAGTAGCCAGAGAACATGTTAGAAGCAGATGATGATATTTGGAAAATACCTGCTCTCTTACCTAACTCTGCAGGAGTGTACCAAGAACCAAGGAGACCGATTAAACCAGCATAAGCTGTCGATTCACATAAGCCAATTAAAAATCTGAAGGCGTACATATATTTAACACCATTTTGATCTTTTGGAGCTGCTGCTAAAAGCATACATAAGGCACCCCATATAAGTTCCATGGTTGGTAACCAAATTGAGGGCCTGACCCTGGTCAAAACAAATTGTGATGGTATTTGACCAACGATATAACCAACTGTGAAACATGTAGAAAGCATATTATATTGGTTTCCGTGGAAGCCCATCGCTTCTTTCATACCAGAAACATAAGCATTGGAAACATTTGTTTGATCAAGAGTTTTTAAGAAATAACCTAAACAAGCGTAAGTAAGAATCCAAAAATCAACTTTGAAGAGTAAACGACGTTCAGCCGGACTTTTGTCTAAAGTATCCCAGAGCTTGCCTCTATGCTTTTGCCAAAATGATTTTTCTTGAGAAACAAGCACTCCAGCAGAAGAGGCTGAACTGTTGGATTGGGTGAATTCGTCAGCTGCTGACTGTGACTTTTCAGTAATATCAGACATGTTAGTAGTTCGAATAACTTAAAGTCCTATGTAAGTATAATAAACTAAGAAGAAAAAAACGTTACAGACATGAACCCAAAAATTAAGGGATGAGGAACTTGAACGCATTTATATATTAATTTGAGTTACTATATCGTAATCACCGCTAAGAAAAAGTATATACAAAAGAAATTCAGTGTTAAACTTTTATAATATAACACAGTTTATATTCGCGACTATAAATGATGAATCTGTTTATTGTCCGCTCTAATTGTAGTTTGAACTTCTCATCACACGTGACCTGAAACTCCGACTTCAGATTAACTGCCCAAGATTTTCTTACTGAATGAAAGTAATGCAACATATGGCATATATATGAACTAAAAAATATCCGAGACACCCCACTTGCTATAGGTAGATAACAGTCAGCTTGAATTCTAGTGTTATGTTTGCAAAAAATTTCGTGCCAAAATAAAGGCAAAGATAACAAAAGACCATCACATAAAAAACAATATGTGGAGTCAACTATTTACGTTAATTGATGTTCTTAACTAATATCTCCGACACATAATTATGTGTGGCCACTTAACATGTCATCTACTTGAGCCATATATGTGTATATTTTATAAACATCATGAAAAACGATCAAGTTATATGAGATACCATGGTTATGTACGTGTTTAAATTATAACCTTAACTATATAGTAGTATACAAAATATTATGATATTGTAAAGAGATCAGGGGTTGAAGATAAGAAAAAGTTGTGTTATCCCAAATATAATTTCTGCTAATCCTTATCAATTTTCGGGAAAAATAAAATTTAATCTTTCGTAGCCTTCGCAGCTAAGTTTATCACCAAACACCACAGCAAATTTAATTTTGTGAAAAGGTTTTCTTGTTTATTTTGAATACATATTATATAAATCTAGATCAAATAATTTGTCCGCCATTATTAAGTTAAGATCCTGCAAACTAGCTAGGGAGGATTAAGTATACAGATGATGAGAATTAGTGTGATTCAATTTGTTTATAATATAAGAAAATTTGCAATATCACGTGCAGATCTTGGGAAATGTCCGCTTTTATAACCCCGATCGCCAGAGCTCGGTTTCAACATGGGAACCGGCCAACTTCTTCAAGTCGATATAGATGAATCGATCGATCTTATCCATATTACATTTTCATAGATATAAACATACTTTGTGCTCAACACTTAGTGGTTACAAAGTATTAAACTAAATGTGATGCAATACTTTGGTGGAGAACAGAGATTGAAATTCTGAAAGGAGCATCCGATAGCTATATATAAGTTCTGTTTTATAGAATTGAGGCAAATATAAATACAACCAATTCATTTATGTGTTTATAATTTCAATTATACCATACAACACAACTGCAGTTACCATCATGCCCGTCCATAAAACATTTTTGTCATCCATATCTTGGCTTTCTGTCGCCTATAGTCCATATGATATATACATTAAGAAATTGTCGAGCTCAAATATGCTTGGAAATTGTTCAAACCGGTTTCAACTATAGATAGCGCTCTTTTTTTCCGTGTGAAGTTTTTGTGCTAGTTAATATCTCCTCAAATATTCTTCCTGCTATAGTCCGCTTACATATCGACTAGTTAAAATTTATTCACCCTTCTTCATCTTTTTCTTCTTTAGTACAACTCTTTTCTTCTTGATCTTCATTTTGTTTATTTTATTAGGGTATCTTTTACTTTACTATTCATACTGTCAATCATACAACATGGTTACCGAAGCAGAAGCTAGACAAATTTACAGAGAAAGCATTCATTTTGATGGTTTAAATATTTCTAACTGGTCCAGAGAGTTATTCGAAAACTGGAGAAAAGGTGGTATCACTTGTGTTTCTTGCACTTGTGGTTTATGGGAAAACTTGGAAGACTCCCTTAAAAATGTTGTTCAATGGAAGAAATGGTTTGAAGAACATGATGACATTATCATGCAAGTTCATTGCATCGAAGACATTTACACCGCTAAGAAAACAAACAGAACCGGTGTCTTGTTATCATGGCAAAACACTTCAGGTATTGAAGATCAATTAGATTGGTTACGTGTCTTCAGAGACCTTGGTGTTAAGAAGATGCAATTAACATATAACACACAAAACTACTCTGGTGCTGGTTATACAGAATTGAGAGATTCTGGTCTTACTGGTTTCGGTCGTGAAGTTGTTGATGAAATGGCTAAGCTTGGTATGGTTGTTGATTTATCTCATGTTGGTCATCAAACCACTATGGATACCATTGAATACGCTAAGAAACCACCTTGTTTCTCCCATGTCTTACCAAGCGGTATGAAAGCAAGTGGTAGAAATAAGACTGATGATGAAATCATTGCTCTTGGTAAAGCTGGTGGTATCGTTGCTGCCTCAAACTTTGGTCCACATATGAAAAAAGGTAACGATTCCACGCTCGATGATTACGTGGAAGTCTTAGAATACTACATCGATTTAGTTGGTGAAGATCAAGTCGGTATTGGTTCCGATGCCTCTGAAAATCACGCTAGACCATCACCATTCTTAGAATGGTGTAACCTTGATAAAGGGTATGCTAGAAAGATGACCGAATGGGGTTCAGCTAAAGTTGTTAAACCATTAGGTTTATTAGCTGATAGAGAAGAAGTAGCCGTTGCTATGGCTAGAAGAGGTTGGAGCGAAGAAAGAATGAAGAAAGTCTTGGGATTAAACTGGATCAACTACTTAAAGAAGATCTGGGAAGAATAAGTCAATATCATATATATAATGTGTAAATCAGAACATGTCAAACTATCTAGAAATCTAATCATAATACATCGATAAATTACTCTGCACCTAAAATTCAGGTCAAATATTTTTAATTTAGCGAGAAGAGAACACGACTAGAAGCTGATTTCAAAACACCTTGTAAATTTGTTTTTGTTGGTGATTACATTCATAGAGATCAGCGTTAATAAATCAATTAGGACTTTTGATTGTTGAAACCAACTGCCGGATCTATATAGAATACAGTTGTAATGGCATCTGCAGTTTATTTTTTAGACAACAAGGGGAAACCTCTTCTTTTTAGAGACTATAAAGATGACATACCAAGCTCAGCAATTGAAAAATTCCCACTTCTACTGTTGAACAACAACGGTAATAATAGCATTGAAGAAGGTTCAACCAAACCAGTTATACATGATAATGGTATCAATTATATATATTTAATGCATAAGAATCTTTACATATTGGCATTAACTAGAGAAGATACAAATGTGTTCACAATAATGTGCTATTTAAATAATTTGAGGAAAGTATTGGAGAGTTACGTAAAATCATTAGAAGAAGAGTCAATTCGTGACAATTTCTCTATCATATATGAATTGATGGATGAAATGATGGATTTTGGTATTCCACAAATAACAGATGAGAAAATCCTGAAAGAGTATATCACACAAAAATCTTTAACATTGGAACAAGTTATATCCAGTGCGACTTCATCCACTCCAGTTTTGCCACAACAAGCTGTTCCACCGTCCGCGCTTACCAATTCAATTAATTGGAGATCACCAGGTATTCATTATAAGAAGAATGAAGCCTACCTAGATGTTATTGAATCCATAGACATGTTAATCAATCCAAAGGGACAGATGTTGAACTCTGAAATTCATGGTGTCGTCAAACTAAAATCATTCCTTTCTGGAATGCCAGAATTAGTCTTAGGATTGAATGAAAAATTCATCAATAGTGGTATCAACTCCATCACAGGTAATAACAACTCTGATGGAAACTCCAAGGGAATTGAAGTTGAAGATGTAAAGTTTCATCAATGTGTTAAATTATCTAGATTTGAAAGTGAAAAAATGGTTTCATTTATACCACCTGATGGAGAGTTTGATTTAATGAGTTATAGAGTCCATTCATCAGTTTTGAGGCCATTATTTATTGTTGATTATAAAATGAAAAATCATTCAAATACTAGAATTGAAATGATGATCAAAGTGAAAGCAAATTATAAGAATAAGATATCTGCTAACAGATTAGAGATCAGGATTCCGGTGCCTGATGATGTTGATTCACCAAAATTCCATTATAATAAAGGGTCAATCAAATATTTACCAGATCAATCAGTGATAGTATGGAAATTCAAGAAACTCGATGGAGGTAAAGAATACGTTTTAATCGCCGAGTTGCTACTACCATCAGTTCATGACGATTATAATGTTGAAAATTTCAAAAAGAAACCAATTAATCTTAATTTTGAAATGCAAGGTTTTGTCACCAGTGGTTTCCAAGTTAAATACTTAAAGATTCACGAGCCTAAACTCAACTACCAAAGTTATCCTTACGTGAGGTATATCACAAAGAGTGGGGATAACTACTGTATAAGGGTCAAATAGTAAGTTACTGACTATTTATAAACATATATACTATATATAACGATATACATAAATATTCCAATAATATTGTCATCACATCAAGATCTCGAACGTATCTGTTCCCATTTGCCGTATTAAGAGATATTTCTCGCATATGATGAAATTTAATGCTGTGAGAAAAATTGAAAGCCAAAAGAAAAATATTTGTGAATTTTCGAAGACATTGGCTTCTCCAGATAATTTCATCCAAGGATTACTTCTGTTGTGATACATATTGCTGGAGATATTGTCTGATCGATAATATTCATAGATTGCTTTTAACACACATTGCTTTTCACATTCATATTATTCGACTCTTGAAAACTCTTTCCAATTAAAGAAATTGCACACCAAGATATCGATTCAAGCTAAAAACCCAATCTCACAACATGACAGAGGAAGAAAAGGCGGATGTTTTGCAGAAAGCAAATGAATTAAAAGATAAAGGTAACGCTGAACTTAAAGCTAATAATTATTCCAAAGCAGCAGAGTATTATACAGAAGCTATAAATCTTCATCCCACTGCTATATTCTATGCTAATAGAGCTCAAGCCCAAATCAAATTAGAAAATTATGGTTTAGCCATAACAGATGCCACAGAAGCCATTGCTTGCGATAAGAATTATTTGAAGGGATACTATAGACGTGCAGTTGCGTATAGTGCTATTTTAGAATATAAGAAATCCTTGAAAGATGTTAGAATTGTCTTGAGCAGAGCACCACAAGATAAATTTGCGAAGACTTTAGAAAAAGATTTACAGTCGATTTTGAAACAAATTGCTTTTGAAAATGCTATTGCAGTGGAAGATAAATCATCTGTGCTTAATGAAATTGATTACAACTCTATGATTTTAGAGAATAGTTATAAAGGAAAAGACTTAAATATTCAATTTACTAAGCAGAAAGATCAACAAGTTGTTCAAATTGATATGACCAAAGAATATATTGAAGAAATGATTGAAATATTCAAAGCAGGTAATAGAATACCAAAGAAACATGCATTTGCCATTGTTGCTGTGGCTAACCAAATTTTCCGTCAAGAATCATCACTTGTTGAATTTGGTTTGAAGAGAGCATCAACAGCTGACAAAGAATATCAAGATGGAGAAGTTGAACTAATTACAATTTGTGGTGATACTCATGGTCAATTTTATGATGTGTTGAATATCTTTCACACTTTCGGAGAAGTTTCTCCAAAGCATATATACCTTTTCAACGGTGACTTCGTTGATAGAGGTAGTTGGTCATGTGAAGTTGCTTTATTATTATACTGTTTGAAAATATTGTATCCAACTAGAATTTACATTAACAGAGGTAATCATGAAACAAATGATATGAATAAGGTTTATGGATTTGAAGATGAATGTAAATTCAAATACAGCCATAAATTATTCCAAGCTTTTGCAGAAAGTTTCAACTCATTACCATATGCTACATTAATTGGCCAACAATACCTTGTAATGCATGGTGGTTTATTCAGTGATGATAATATCACTGTTGATGATATAAGAAAGATTAACAGATTCACAAATAAACAGCCACCTAAGGAAGGTATTGAAATGGAGTTATTATGGACCGATCCACAAGAATCTGAAGGTAGATCAATGTCTAAAAGAGGTATTGGTATTCAATTCGGTCCTGATATTACAGCAGCATTTTGTGAAAAGAATAACTTGAAAGCAGTTATAAGATCTCATGAAGTTAGAATGGGCGGTTACGAATTAGAACATAACGGTAAATTAATCACAGTTTTCAGTGCTCCTAATTACTGTGATGTTCAAGGTAATTTAGGTGCTACCGTGAACTTCACTCTTAACAAAGATGAAGAGTACGAAATTGAGTATAAAACTTTCAAAGAAGTTCCTCATCCTGATATCAAGCCAATGGCTTACACCAATAACATGGGATTCTAGGTATTACTCCAACATCTATGTAATCGTATGTACATTTATCATCTCTTATTCAATTCTGTTTATACGTCTTTTGTATTAATAAAACTAAGAAAGGAAACTGTACTTGTAAAATGGAAATGAAATGTCAGATTTGCAATGAAAGTAAAGACATAGAAAGAATTCTTCACTAGTTCCGGCAAAAGCTGATTGATCTCGGAGAAGTTGTAGAGGGGGGCAACCTGGGTTTTGTCATTAACCACCCTACAATATATACTTGTCCTGATGAGTAAAGAAAGAAGAAGAGAAACAAAGTGATCATTAGAAGTCCACAACCTCCTCTCTGAAATATTTTTTATACGCCAAAGGAAAATTTGAAAAATTTCAAGAAAACTTTCAGGGTAACTGCGAAAGTGAATAATTTACACAGTTGGTTTATTAAAGCTGGTTGGTTTGGTGAGTTATGGCAGATGCTTTATCAATGGATAGTAGAGTCTCGGAGATATACAGGCTAATAATTAAAACTTTACGTACCGATGAACAGATATATACTTGTTTTGTGCCAACTTCTGAGCGTATGTTTTGCTGCGACTCTCAAAGGACGAATTGAATTACCTGCTTCCAGGAAGGCCGTGTTTGATCCATCTAGATCAGCAATCTTGTTGAACGACAATACTACTACAAAATACTATCATTTCAACCAATTCGGACAATACGAGATTCCAGGCTTACTCCCAGGTGCTTGGTATACCATCACATTTCAATCACTTGATTTTGATTTGAAAAGATCCAACTTATTTCAAGTTATAGTGGGGGAAGATGATGAAACTGTTGATGTTTATGAATTGAGACTTGGTTACGATAACAGCGACTTAACTAAGTTGATCCATTTAGCACATCCTTTACATTTCATAGATGCTGCTATACAGTTCAAAGATTACATAGATGTCAAGGCTAACGGGTTCGATTCTTTACCATTTGTTGGATTTATCAAGAGGAATCCAGTCTTAGGTATGGGCGGTGTGTTCCTTTTGGTCATCGCTCTGATGCCTCATATAATCTCCAGGATCGATCCCACTTTTGCAGACAGAGTGGCAGCATCCACTGAAGCCAGTAAATCACCTACTGCTGCAGTTGAAGATGTAGCGCCAGAGAAATCTGAAAAAGCTGAAAAGGCTGTAAAGGCTGTTTCTGCACAAGTCAAGTCCAGTGGCTCCAGACAGTCTGGTGCCACTGCCAACAGACGCCGTAAGTAGCACCATGTGTACATAGCATATATAGCACACTCGATTAATTGCATATACGTCATCACATCTATCCATCTATCTCTACGTAAAATAAAAAAAATGTTATAACCTCAATCAGGAAAATACAGGAAAAATAAACAAACCACAATCAAATCAGGAGAATAATTTATAAATTAACTGCTTATAAGGCATGTATCCCTGGAAGCATCGCAGTCTGTCTCTTTCATACTTTGAGAAGGGTATCTGTATTTCTGAAAGCATATCCTGTTCATTCGGCGCACGTTAGAGCTAACTAGCTTTGCATATATTATAATTTATTCAATCATTCATTCGCTTTACAGCCTTGAAATCATCTGGCATTCTCTTAATTATACTGACTTTGGTGTACATAAACATAAATTCATTTCAACAAGTGTATACAACAAAGGTTCTAACTCAGTTACCATTTCATTACACCTGTTCATACGTTGTATTTCATACTTTATAATACTACACTGACTGTCAATCAATCAATTATTCCTGACAAATATTTTCGGACTCGGACCTTGAAATGAAAATGCTACATATACATTCGGCGAAAGCTCATATACCTATGATAAACTTAAAAATCATTTCAATGTGTTTGGTATGGTACTTCGTATCATCTCTCACGTCTCAGCTAACCAAATATATATTGACAGGATTCAATTTCCCCATATTTGTTGGAGAGTGTCAATTTTTTACCAGTGCCCTATTGGGTATATCAGCAACTTTTATGTTTGTTAAATTCCCATGGTTGACAGTTTATTTCCCTAGACATTCGATTCCTAGAACTTCTGATTCTCTACATTTCAATAAGAAGATTTTCAAAATGACATTGCCAATGGGCTTCTTCCAGTTCTTTGGTAAATTATTCTCTTTGGCTGCCACAGCTCTGGTACCGGTGGCCACCGTGGCAAGTGTTAGATCATTATCCCCTTTATTAATTGTTTTAGGTTACAAAGTATACTATAAAGTACAGTTCCCAATATCAACTTATCTCTCCTTGACACCATTGGTTATGGGTGTGGTGATAATTGTCGTGTCACAGGCTCATGTCTCTTCGTGGGAACATGATAAAGATGACATGAAAGCACACGCTGCTTTCTTACTTGAATCGTCAGCTCACTTTAAAGGGATCGGTTATGCGTTCACTGGTGCTTTGATCTTTGCAGTGCAAAGTATATATGCCAAAAATGTTGTGACAAATACTCCTTCAGCTCCTACAAGTGATCACTCTTCTTCGGACCCTGCTAGTTTAGCTATATCAGAAATAGACGAGTCTGCATTACCATTATATTCACAATCGCGTGAAAAGATCAACAGAAAACCCTCTTCTTTGACTTTATCTGCAAGGTATATAGATGATACAGAAAAGCCAGATAAATTGACAACATTAGTATATTGTGCTTTATTTGGTTTTATCTTATCTTTTCCTATCTTCATGATGTATGAAATGCCAAATCTCCTGTTTGGTTACAAAATGGTAGAGAATATAAGTGGTGAATTAATACCAACTGAAAGATTGTGGAATACTATACCGTGGACATTGTTATTGATCAATGGTATGAGTCATTTTTCACAAGCACTGTTGGCTTTTCATTTATTAGGGATATTACCAACTGTGACTTACTCAATTGCTTCATTGATGAAAAGAATTTGTATTATAGTGGTGAGTATGTTTGTTACAGGCAAAACAATGACTCTGATGGAGTTTATTGGTTTACTTCATGTTGGTGTTGGATTGTATGCTTATGACAAATGGGGTTCACATAAAAAGTGAGTCTGATTTAGGATTTCATTTTGATTAATGGATTGTTTTACTGCTTTTATTTCACCTAATTCACTTAATAAGACGTTACTCTAGGAAGGATAGTGATCTCGAGCTTGTAAACGTTTATTTCATTTCTTTCCCATTGCTGTATTCCTCTTTTATGTTACATTTGTGTGTTTTCTTTCAAGAAGAAATTTATATTTATTTACATGATGCTGGCATTGTATCGCTCTTTATAAATCTTTTATTTATCTGGTATTATATATTGATCTGTATAGAACTAGATGTAACTTTTATACTAATATTTTACAATAGATTTCATCATTATCTCCAAATTATCAAACGTCCTCTTTCATCAGCAGCTATAACTTCAGCTCTACCAGTTTTTTCTCCTTCGTAATCAAGTTCAACTTGTAACTTCATCTTAACAGCAGTGATCTTACTCTCGGGTACTAGCTCATTTCTAAGGCTTCTGATCTGTTCAATGTCAAAAGCACCATCAAGTTTCAATTCATGCAAAGATACTAATCCACCTTTTTCCCAACCTATTACCATAATTAAGCCATTTTTCCAGGGATCATGACTTATTTTGCTCTTTGAAAATGGAAATCTCCAGTTGAATTCAGCAACTTCAATACTAGAAACTTTATTCAGAGGATTCGCTTCGTCAAATAATTGCTTTTCAACGATAAGCTCTCCGTTTATAGAGTAAATTTTAACAACATTATCGTTTGTTACCACAAGAACATAGCCGACATCATTGGAAATTGCGATCAGTTTACCATCATCATCGATATCTCTTATCTTGTTCATCCTTAATTGATTCCATAAAATAACTCTTCCGTTAGAACATAAACTAATGAATGATTTGAATGCGGGAGCGGATCTTATATCCAATATTTCTCCAGTGTGTCCTCTCAAAGTACCAAGACTTTCCAATCTCCAGCTTTTTTCTGGTTGTGAGCTTAGCATTGCATTGGCGGTTCTTGCATTAGTAATGTTTGCCTGTTGAGACAATACAGGGTTCACTGGATGGCGGTACATGTTCAATATTCCATACTCATCACCTGTAACAAACATGGAGTTTCCTAAAAGTTCAATCCTTGTGATTTGAGCATCGTGTAATCTTTCAAATATCTTGTCATTAATGATAAGTGAACCCAGACTACCTGTACTCTTAATCCACATTGTTTCTTCAGTTCTACTCAAATGTTTACGTCCTTTCCACTCACCACTTACGGTATCAAGTTCAATAACCTCGACTGGTGTCCCTGTACTAGATTCAATTGCAGACATAGGTATACCAAACATCTTTGTGGCATCAAATTCCAATTTCTTTAAATTAGTTTTAGGTGCATGTGGTTTATTGAAAACTTGTAGAGGTGTTTGACCAAAATTATGTATTATACTAGTCATTACTTGCCTTTCGTGTTCATCCTTGATAGAGTCCAAATCTATAGCACCATGATAACTGAGGTGATGGAAAACATTCAGAGATTCAACGGCGTGTTTACCGCGCTGCTTATACCCAAATACTAAATCTATCCATTCATGAAGGTGCTGTGATACATACTCACTTTCGAGAGCCTCACGGTTCTTCTCAATGAAAATTTTGGGGTCACCTTTTGCCCATGGTGGAAGTTCAACATTATCAACAGGCATACCATCTTGTAAAAATCCTAGATCAAAGTTATTCTTGTTTTCTAAGAAGCTTGGGAGATAATAAAATTCAGGAGTTAATTCTCTTACATCTGCTGTGTTCTCTTTTGAAGCCGAGTTCCACGTTTTGGGTATTGAATAAAATAATCGATCACCATGGTCAAACTTTCCACCTTGCAGAAGTATATAAGATTGGACAAATGGATGTAGTCTAATTAGATATGAAGTCACAATCATCGAAGATGAGTAATGGGTACCATAATGGAATGGAGGTGCACCGATACCTTCTGAAGCTTCGTACCTTTCCTTAAATTGCCTCTCTCTAGTAGCACTCTGAGCACCCATTGGTTTACTCAAATCCCTATATGACTTGGGATCATTCAGATCTAACTCATCACTAGTATAATCAGCAATAACCCATGGAAAAACAGGATATTGAGTTAGATCATTAAAAGTTCTACCAGCCAAAGTGTTAATTATCATAAGATAATAGAAATTTGATATTTCCCCATTCCTCCATTTTTTTGTAACACTGAATGAATTCAACGGAGATGGAGTAAAAGCACTTGCTATCTTGAGAGCAAACGATGAGTTCATCTGATTTGATAAAGTTGAACTTGATGAAACACGAAGCGCTTCAGCTAAATCATCATCCAGGTATTTTGCGGTAACTCTTGATGCCAGCTGAGAAAATAATCCGTCTCTTATCGCCTTCGTTAAACATGTAATCAGAAAGCTTGTTCCATCAGTAAAAAATAATTCTATAGCAACATCTCTAAGCAAAAACTTTCTTCTTGAAACAGAAACTAATTTATTCAATTCCCATGATTTAGTTTTATGAGTGTTGATTTTAGATGGCTTTGATTTCACATCTTTTGGCTTCTGACCGGCTATTAATTGCAAGTATGGATCTCTGCAAGCTTGAGGAGCATCCTCAACATCAACAATCTCACCGTTTGGTGTATGAAAATAATTTTCAATCAAATATAAATGAGTTAATCCTAAAATCATCAATGATTCTACCGTTTCTAGACCAACAATCTGAGTAACATTTATAACTTCTACTATTTTATCATTAACGTATAAACTACGGAGAACTTTTCTATTTTTGTCTTCTTGGGAAACATCTAGATCAATGTTATCTGGAATCATTTCAAAGCTTTCTTCTGTGTCTATTGACAATAAACTCTTGTTATCATGGCGGCTAACGGTAGACGTCTCCTCTGATTCTGAATTGTCCTTATCTGTTTTCAAGCTCAATAGAGATACTTCTCTGGTGGGAATTATCTGACTATCCTTGAAATCTTTAGAATAAAAGATTTCTGGAATAATCCTATTTCTCATTCTGTTAGGACCTTCTGTTGAATCTAGGTACCACTTCTTAGGGAAATTATCGACTGGAAATCTCGACTTAATTGAATCATACATTGTGATATAGAAATTGAGATCATCTTGATTATCTTGATCATGTCTATCAAACTTCTTCTGCTCAGCGGCTACAACAACACAACTTAACGGAAGTATTTCCTTTTTGAACAACTTGATGGAACTATCAGAGAGCTCTTTTTGGCGGTTGCTTAAATCAATAGTAATATCATATTTAGTCAAAATTCCAGTTTTCTCTTTATTATAAGATGACAAACATGAGTTAAACTTCTTGATAAAAAATTGCTTCAGTTCATTATCAGATTGAAACAAAACAGACTTCACTTCATCATCATTCATAGATAAAAGATTCTCGCATGTACTTAAGAATAGTGACCTTGTTAGCTCATCATTGGACACCATGCCTGATATAATTGTAAAATCTTTTTCACGATGCATGTAACAGGTTCTCATTCCATTGACCGACAAGCTACTTACTTCTGGATCTGGAGAAGATGAGTTCATGAAAAAGATCGAGATTAGAAAGATCAATTTCTCATCACTCAATACATGGGAGTTAAGAATGGTAGTCTGGTAAAGCATTAAAATCGAAAAGCAGTACTTCACATTTTGATTGCCTGATACTGATCCTATGACTTCTTGTTCTGTGCTTTGAACAAAAAACTGTAGATATGTATTCACAAATTCTGCAAACACACTTTTCATGATACCATGCAGCTTTGCTGATGAGCCAGCTCCACTCAAGGCTCTTTCCAAGATAAACCCAATAATGGATATAGATTGCTTGTAGTCATCATCTGACCAGGAAACTAAGTATCTTGCTTCAAAGTGTTGTTGAATAAGCATCAAAGAGCACATAAGGAAGGAAGGGTTATTAGAGACCACTTCATCAAAAGTAGGTTCAAACTCCTTCAAATGTTCTAGTACAGAAGTGCAGACAACCAATGAAAACGCACTTTTGGTATATTTGGAGGTTTTTACAAGACCTTCAACAAATGAATTAAATTTAGTTCCCTTAGAATCACTTGCATCAAACAATTTCTCAATAAAGACATTACTTAAGAGTGATTTGAATGCCTTGTTGACATACTGAATTTCTTCGTGTGACACTAACTCTATTAGTTCATTCAATTTCAAGGATATCAGTATTAAATCATTAAGCCATCTGATATCATTGTTGAAAAAGTTCTTGACACATGGAATCTTTTCATAAGACTCTTTGAAAGAGTCTGCAATGGAATGTAGAAATGCAAAGCTATTCAATGTTCCAGTACTTAGTGCTTCGAAGCTATTTGCCTCACAATCCTTATGTAATTCATCCACTGCATATTTGACTAGATTTGACATAATGAAGAGAAATTCTGGCATGGCCAAAATCAACTTGCTTCCATTAGTAGCTAACTTGCAAACAAATTTTTGTAACAATGATGCGTAATCTTGAGCACTTGGGATGCCAAAAACTGCACCAAAAATTATAATTAGAACTTCGTCATCATCCCACCATTTTTCTAGATACATTGATAATATATTCAGGCCTAACGGCTCAACAAACTGTTTATACTTTTTCGGACCAGCCAAAACCAGAAGCGTAATCAGGAGTTTCATTGCGAGTTTAATAACTTTGGGGTTTTCATCTGGTAATAAAAGGAGTATCCATTTAAGACTTATACACTTGGAAACTTTCTTGTAAATCTGACTATTGTTAGCATGAGATGATGTGGTGCTTTCACATATTACCGAGACAAGAATATCTAAAACAACAATTCCTGACCTCCTTTGAAGTGATTCAATTTCAAGTTCACGGTGTGATTCTAATGCTCTCGAATTACTTGGTTCTTGCTTGTTTAATGCATAGGTGACATATAATGATAAAGATCTTAATGCTTCTGATGTAGGATTAGCTTTTATCAGAATCAGTAACGAATCATGTAATATAGGTAATATTTCGTCCCCAAATAAACCATACTTCATAGCCTGGATAAATCGCTTTATTATTTTCATTTTGACGAGCTGCTTGATATTATGCGTATGAAACTTGCTATCTTGGCCAAAAACTGTAAATTGAAATAGTAAGAATTTGAAGACTTCTTTTCCTGAAACTTCACCATTTCCATTGATCTTGTTTCTTGGTTTCCAAATTTCAAAATCAACTATCAGTGATTTATATGCAAGTACATTTATCAAAATTGAATCTGCTGGTGAGTTGAAGTCATAACCAACAAACTTTAGAACTGCATCCAAAACTTCCAAAGTTATGAGATGTTTCTTTGTTTTCAATATTGTTGATAAAATATCATATCCACTCTTCGACTCAAAATCTGTACAATACTTGGTATCATTTGAGAGAAGAAAAAAGAGAATCTCTAAAGATTGAACTAAGCTTTCAGTTGTCTTTGAAAACTCTATCAATCTCAAAGCGACTGCAAAACCACCCATTGAGTTTAAAATATTTCTCAGAAAGACAGGATTCTTAAACAAAACAACGTCTTTACGGATGAAAAATTTCTTGTGTCCATTCTTGTGAACGGGATTGGTGAAGCTGTTCAATACAAATGTATCTGATGACTCTGTTATATTCATACAATTAAAATTTAGAGTAATGAGATGTATATGTGCATGTATATTTCCCAACTCACCAATTCTTGAATGCCCGTTTCTTTCTCTTTCCAGAAAATCTTTTGATAAAAGATCTGAAACTTCTGCTTCGCTTACCTCTTGTAATTTTAGTTCCATGGCAAGTTTGGATTTATGACTTAAGAACTGAGAAAGGTTTCTATCTTGATAATTATCAGAATAAGATGGACCTAAATAGTACGATATAAGGATCCATTCCCAACATTGCTGGTAATTAATCAAAAAGACATTACAAAGTTCAAGAAGCAAATAAGGATCTGTTGATTTTTTCCTAACCTGTAAAGAGAATTCAACCTCCTTGTGGCTTGTAGCATTTATAGACTTAAAACCATTGAAGCCAAGATTGGAGTCCATGCTCGTATCAATAAACGGGTGATTCACGTTAACTGATTGAATAAAATTACCATTAACAAATAAATCTAGTCTAAACTTCTTCTTTGCTCCTTCCATTCTGTGAACCAATGCTATATTGTACAAATTCCCAATGACAAAAGAAAAACTCTCAAATGTTTGTGATTCAAAACATTTGATTGCATGATTTACAGTTTCCACTATTAGTTTCTCTCCAGTTATACTATATTTTAGCACTGGGATACCATCTTTATTTTTAATAATAAAAATTTCAAATTTTGGGGTGAGACTTTGATTCATATTCACCATTCCATTGTTCAATTTCAACCATGATTGTAAAGTGAATCCCAAATTTATATCTTTGAGCACTAGTTTTTCAAAGTCTATCTGAGATTTCTCTATAAGAACAAGTGATTTATATGGCATTGGGTATTTGGTAATCAATTGTGCAAACAATTTCATCATTGCAGGCTGTTCTGTGCATTTTTTGTAGAGAGTAACCAATTGATCATATTCGATACCTAATTCGGCAAAGCTCAAGAGTAATTTTTTCAATGAAGTAGACAATGGTGTACCAGAAACAAGCTCATGGACAAGTAGATCTATGACTTCTTTTGAAAACATTCTTATTTTGTTCAATGGAGATAAAACAGAAGTTTGAAACAAAAATTCATATATCAATTCAGAAAATGTGGAGAACTCCAGTTCTATATCTTTCTTCTGTTCTCTACTTTCATTTTGATTGTATTTTTCCAAGTCTCTTCGTATACCTAATAATTCTTGAATAGTTCCATGTATTGTAAAACTGGCTTCCTTGTCACACAAAAGAGGGGATTCCAATTCTTCCAGGAAATTTGATACGTAATTTGTAAACGTTGATGCTTCGGTTAGAGAGATTGGCTTCCAGTCTAGAAGGAATTCGTTTATATAACCGCTCAGATCAACAGCTGGAAATTCATTTAATCCTCCTATTTGGAAATGTTTGCTTAGCTTCTGAACAATTCTTGCACTTGTATCATGAATATTATAACTGATATCGTTATTATCGATAGTCTCGCTCATCTTAGACTACGCCCTATATATTTTTCAATACTCTAGTTAGTTTCGCCATTTCAAAACAATTGATGTCCCACTTACCAATAGAGCTCGATTAAATCCTTAGTTTCTTCTTATATGCACAAGAATGCTAATGTATATGTGAATAACCAGACATTTCCATCTCTTCAAACCCCAGCCAAATCTTGTTTAGATCTGTGAGAAGATGTAAGGCTTGGGAGCACGGGCTATTATGGCAGACTACCTGAACATTGATCATTACTGTACCCTCTGGATAAGAGAGTGGGTCAGTGATTAGAGGCAATAAGTGCTGTGTGTGTCTCAGAATGCTATGAAATGCTACACGGGATTATGTGTATCATTTGCATTGAAACCTATTTGGAATCAAAGAACGATGCCCAAAGTACAAGTTTTACTGGAATATTTATTGTGGAGAAGTTGTCTAGCTATGCGAGAGCATTGTGGAATCCCTCGTGTATTTTGGGATATTTATAGTGAGTGTGTGTGTATGTTGTGTTTCTTAAATAGTGTATACTCAGCTAGAGATATGCAAGAATCCGGAACAGACAGATAGAGCTCCTTGCAATCCAGATAAACCTATGTAAATAATTTCTCGAGTTTCCCTCTGAAGCTGACTGATAATATTTTTTTTTCCTCAGTAGTGAAAAATCTGGCAGTTTTCTGACAGCAAACTGGAGAAGTCAATTGAAGTTACAATTAATCTAGAAAATTTACCAACCTGCTTCTACTCCTGTAAAAACAATAAGGGTTTCGGACCTACATTACAAACAGATAGACTTCTCAGTACCCATAATTCTTTAACACTGACAATGGAGACTGGGGAGAGGCTCGTACAGTCTGATGCATTGCCTATAGAAATGCCAATTGTCGGAGATCAACCGGCACAGAAACAGCCAAGAGCTGAAGTTGATGTTGGAAACAGAGAAGTTTTGTTTCTCGAGGACGATGTCAATCAAGACGGCAGTCAAGAAGACTCAGAAGAAGAGGCAGATATAGAGCAGTATACACCATTTCAAGAACTATGCAAACGTCGAGAGTACATTACCTCAATTAATCAATCAAACCTGAACGAAGTCAAAGCTCTTTGCCCTGTTCCTCAAGAATGGTATGAGAAATTTATGAATCATCAATTTGATCCTTCAGATCAAGCGATTGCAGAAAAAATAGGTCCAATCGATACCAGTATCCTTTTAGATAATACTGGGCTTGTTCTGAAACAAAACTTGGACATGATGGTGTTTCTACCTGAATCTGTTTTTGACATACTTAGTAAATGGTATGGATTAACCGAAGGAAGTGAAAAAATTATCAGATATACTTATATTGAGTCCAATAAATACAAAATTGAGATAATGCCACTGTTAATCTACCCTGATATTCTTTGCCCTCCACATTTGATCAATCGGTATGTAAGTACTCCTGTTAAGCCATTCCTAATCTCAAAGAAGAGCACAATAAAGGATTTGAAAGATGCTTTAATTAAAACTTTTGGAATTACTAAAGTAGCTACAAGGTTATGGTACATTGAAGATAGTGAAAATGGAGTGCCTACTGTGATGACACCTAATGCATTAGATAGACTACGCTCAGCTACTCTCATTCCTGTAGGAAAGAAAACAGGACTCAGAACTTTGGAATCCAAGAATATAACCAGTGGTGGTCATTTTCTTATTGAGGTTCAACAAGCAAATGGGGAATGGATATTGGACCAAGCTACATCAATAAATCCAGGTAACGGTTTAGTTGGTTTGAACAATCTAGGAAATACTTGCTATATGAACTCAGCTCTTCAATGTTTGGTACATATCCCTGAACTAACCTACTACTTCTTATATGACTATTATCAAAAGGAACTAAATGTGAATAATCCTTTAGGAAATGATGGAAAAGTGGCCATTGCCTTTGGGAATTTGATTAAACATCTATTTGACTCCAAATTAACTTCCAATCAATCCTCCATTGCTCCAAGAGATTTCAAAACTACTATTGGATATTTCAACTCTATGTTTGCAGATTACCGCCAGCAAGATTCACAAGAGTTTATTGCATATTTACTTGATGGTCTACATGAAGATTTGAATAGAATTCTAGAAAAGCCATATGTTTCAAAACCAGAAATAGCCGATGATTTAGTTACTGATCCAAATGAAGTTGCTAAATTAGCAGATCTATGTTGGCAGACACATAAACAGAGAAACGATTCAGTCATCTTAGACTTATTCATTGGTCTTTATAAGTCAACTTTGGTCTGTCCTGATTGTGGTAAGATAAGTATAACATTCGATCCTTATAATGACCTCACCCTCCCATTACCAATAAGTAGGAAATGGACTCACAAAATCAATATACTGCTTGAAACTGGATATCCTATAGAGTTTGAAGTAGAGTTAACCAAGACGTCATCTTTTGCTGATTTGAAACAATATGTATCTGAGAAATTGAATGTACCAGTTAATGAGTTAATTGCATTAGAAGTTTTTAATGGACAAGTCAGTAAGAATTTCGAAGAGAAAAATTCAGATATAAGATATTTACCGATTTCAGATTTGATTGGTACTCATGACAATATTTGGTTTTACCAAGTGAAGCATGAAGCTGATGATTTGGTAGTTCCAGTATTTAATACACTCACCAGCGAAGGAACTTATACTCATTGTCAGGCTTTTGGCATTCCATTTTTTATTACTTTATCAGAAGAAGAGAGATATTCATATGGTCTTATCCGTGAAAAATTGGAGCGTAAATACTCACAATTATCCACTTACCATCACTTCGAAGACTTGCGTTCAAAATCAAAAGAAAAGTACACTATTGAAGATTTTCCTGTGTTACAAGCACAAATTGAAGGAGATGCTGATGATTGTGAATCAATGATATCACTTGCTAACCCTGAAATTCCAGGAAACTATTGTTTCAGTATGAAATTATTTGATTCATCTAAAGAAGTTAGAATGAGATATGGGAGATATTCACGTTATCAAAATGGATATGGTCGTTCAAACTATGGTCAGGAAGATGATGATGACAATGACGATATGTTATGGGTTCCTCATACCGGTAATAATTTCAGCAAACTCCCAGACTTGCTTGATAAACTTCCAGGTAAGAAGAAGTTATTTTATACTTACCAACAACTGATTACTGCCGAAGCTGCTGCTCAAGGGGAACAGAAAGAAGAAAATGTTACGGAAAGTGTTGTTGATACTCCAATGTTGGAAGATGAAGAAGTTGTCAATATATCATCTAGCGCCAGTACTGAGTCGTTCAATGGTCTTGTACCATTGACTGAACAAGAAGATAAACAATCGGATTATGTTATGGTTGTATCTGATGAAGATGCAGATGCAGAATCAAACTTAAATGATGAACTTGGAGCGACTAATCAAGCCATTAAATTACCTGATTATATTGAAACTAAATTGAGTGACGATGAAAAGGGAGAAGATATTGACTTGAAAGAAGAGATGGCTCCTTTGATTGATGAGAAGAATGCAATTGTGTGTGAGTGGGATCGTGAGCCATTTGATTCGTTCTTTACTGGAATTGAAGAGGATGGTCAAGGTGGATCTGAAACATGGTCAAAGCCACAAGTTTATGTCAATGAAGAATTAGAAGCCAATAGAAAAAGATTAGCTGAGCAGATGAAGAAGAATATAAGTTTGGATGATTGTATGACTTTATTCTCAGCACCTGAAGTCTTGGGAGAACAAGATTTATGGTATTGTCCTCGTTGTAAAGAGCATCGTCAAGCTACTAAAAAGATTGAAATATGGTCAGTTCCTGATATTTTGACTATTCACTTGAAACGGTTTGAGAATCAAAAATCGTTTAGTGACAAAATTGATGCAGTTGTTGATTTCCCAATTGAAGGCCTTGATATGTCTAAGTTTGTTGTTAGTAATACTGGTGAAGAATTAATATATGATCTCTGTGCTGTTGATAATCATTATGGTGGATTAGGTGGTGGACACTATACTTCTTATGTTAAAAACTTTGTGGATGGTAAGTGGTACTACTATGACGATTCTAGAGTCACCCCAGCTAACCCACAGGACTCCGTAAGGGGCTCTGCATACTTGTTATTCTATCGTAAGAGATCTTCAGAGCCTCTTGGTGGTGATTACTTCAAAAATATGTTTGCAAAGATTAGAGAAAAAGAAGAGAAAGCAAATGAACTTAGACAAGAGATAGAAAGAAAGTTTAAAGAGGAAGAATCTTTAACTGAAAATGATCAAGATACTGATATTCCAGAAAAGGAATCGAGTTCTTCTTCCTCGCCGCCAAGTACAGTAGCCAGTATTGATCCACAAAGTGACGTAGAACAGATTAGTGTACATCATAGTCATACCAGTTTACATCATCAACAAGGTGGCATTGGGAAAGCGTCTGTAGATAGTATCAAAAGACGGAAGAAGATGTTACATAACATTGCACGTTCTAAATCATTAGAAACTGACATTACAGATTCAAATGTTGAGTCACCATCCAGTGATGTTGACAGTGAATCTTCTTATGCCGGTTCAGCCATTGCTCCTTCTGGACCACTCGTTGCTGATAATGATATAATGTCTGACTTTGCAGAAGATCACCAGTCATGAATGTATATATAGTGTGTGTACAAATGAGAACTATAACTAATTATATCTAACAACTCTTATCACCAAACGCTAGCTGTAAATTGAACCTCCTCGCTCCTACTAAATTTAACATCAATAAAAAATAAATCAAAAAAAAAATATTGCATTTAAGAAAAAATTATTCTTTACATGAATTTCTCTAGATGTGACAATATAATTCTTTATATTCACTAGACACCAATTCAGAGCAATCAAAGAGGACAAATAGAACATGTCATCAGAAGAAGTTTCAACTAAGTTACATCCTGTCCATTTCCCACCTGGTATACTGGCTCGTGTAGCTCCAGATATCTCACTTCAAAAGCATTTACACATTGGTCTTCGTCCTTCATTAAGAAAATTTGAAGAATTCAAACCAGTTATTATATCTAAGGCAGGTTTAGGAAGATACGAGACACCATATACCGACTCTTTAGAAGCTAATTATAATGGTACTGTTTTAGGATCCAGTGTGGTGAAAAGTGGAAGTACTACGGTGATATGTGGTATATCAGCAGGTGTCATTGAAGAAACAGACGATCTTGTGAACGACTATAGAGCTAAATTAGATGATGATATAATAACTAATGACATAAATAATGTGCCTAACCCTAAGAAGGCATCTGCTTACACCGTTGTAGAGATTTCAAAGGGTAGAACCGGTCCTCCAACAGACGAAGAAATTTCTCTTTCCCAAAAACTTTATGAATGTTTATTACATTCAGATTTAATAGACCCAGAAG
Organism: Wenyingozyma methylovora; assembly: GCA_030570175.1. Lineage (NCBI taxonomy): Eukaryota > Fungi > Ascomycota > Pichiomycetes > Pichiales > Pichiaceae > Wenyingozyma > Wenyingozyma methylovora. The sequence goes on along the minus strand of JAJLVC010000001.1, from coordinate 210,264 downwards.
ACCTGAAGATCAAATTAGGATTGAAAAGTTATGATGAAAATGGAAAGATGAAAGTGATATATGCTGATGATAATGAAGAAGATTCAGATTTCAAGCCAAAGAAGAGATTTTCATTTGTGATATATGCAAATATACAAGTATTTTCACGTACTGGACCACTATTTGATTTATGTTGGGGATCATTAATATCTGCGTTACGTAATACATATTTACCTCAAGTTTTCATAGATGAGAAACAAACCGATATCAAAATACCAATAAGATCAAAGACAGGTCAACAAGGTGTTAATAATGAAGATTACAAACTTGTATGTGATAAAAAATTGAACTATAAGTTGAAACTCAATGAGAGTAAGCTATCGTGGAGTAGTTCATACGGTATTGTCGACATCAATGAAGAGTTATCCAGAGAAGAAGTTGAAATGGATGAAGATTCTATGGATGTTGATCTTGATAAAGTTAAAAATAAATCAGTATTATTAGCAGATCTTGAAGGTGAAAGTGAAGAAGCAATTTGGAAGAAAATTAATGTTATTTCTACATCTTCTGATGAATTATTATCAGTTAATATAATTGGTGGTGGTAATGGTGAAAATAGAATTACTAAAGACATGATTTCACAGGCTATAAAGATAAGTCAAAGAAGATCAAAAGAACTCATAAAAAATCTGTAATTTATTTGCTATATAATAATAATAAATAGTACAAAAAACATAATTGTTATTGCATTATAATTGTTTCCTTGGAAAAGGGAATTTGGATATTGTCTGTTTTTTTAGTATTTTTGTGTGTTGTTATGTATGTATTTTTGAAAGGGTGTTTGTTTGTTGTAGTTATAATGTCTTAATTGAAATAATGATCCAATTAAGCTTTACGGTTTCTTGGTTTTGGTAATGGGGAACCAGTGTTTGAGTCAAAACCAGTGGCTAATTGTTTAGAATCTAATAAGACATATTCATTAACTTTAGCAGCAACACCACCACGGACTCTCTTGACAACCTTGGATTTCTTTGATGATTTTCTGTAAACTTCAATATAGAAAGCAATGAAAAGAACTAAGTATGAAGAGATAATAGCACAACCACTAACAGTAGCTAAAGTAGTACCTGCACAATCACCACAGATTGGCAAGTTTGGGAAAAAATTATAAGCGACTTTTTGATAAGTTGCGAAATAAATGAAACCTAAATCTAGGATAAATTGTAAAATTTGAAATCTAGTAACCCATTCTTTCCACCAAACTCTGATACCTCTAGCAGATAAGAAATAGTAGAAATACATGACAACATGAACCCATAAGTTCAAAGAGATTGGAACCCATGAAATTGAAGTTAACCCGATTAATTGAGTGTAACATAATAAAGCAGTAGCACCATGGTGATAAGTATGTAAGAATGTTAACTTCTTTTGTTTAACAACTAAGAAGATAGTATCTATGAATTCAACAAATTTAGTTAAATAGTTCAAGTAGTATAATAAGACCATTTCTTGGGTCCATGCCTTTGGATCACAGATAGCAAAGAATAAACCATTATGATAAATCATTGGAATCAATTGTTCAACCATTAAAATGAATAAAGTTGATGAAAGAGTAGTTAAGAATAAGTTATGAACTTGAAATAGGTTGTTAAGAACTAATGGCTTGAACCCACATTTTCTAATGAATGCTCTACCACCAAAGATGATAAAATAGTATAAACCAATAGCAGTGAATACTGGAGCTGGAGTTGAAAAAAAAGTTTCACCAGCGGTAAAACTGAATTCACTAGGAACAAATTTACCATTGGTAACTTTTGTGACTAACTTATCAAAGTTTTCGAATAAGTAGAATCCAAATGGACGTTCGACAGAAGGTACAGGGAAGTCAGATAATGAAAGATCAGAGAAGGACATGTTGATAAAATAAATTATAAATGAATGTAGTTCGGAACCGTGTTTTTTTATTTATTATTGCTCCAGGGTATAAAATAATAATGAGGGGAAACTCTAGTGTGTTATAGAAAGAGGGAGAATGAGAAGAAAACAGTCGGCAACAAAAAGTACGACTAGCTGTATTTATACTCAATTCAAAACAGACAAAAAGAATCACAAGAACAGATTGTAGAAACGAATATATTTAATGTAAATTGTGTCCAAAATATATTTATAAATTATTACTTCATCATTTTTTTTGTTTACTTTTTCTGTTCTCGCTGATTTTTTGTTGTTTTTGTCAGCCGAAAATTTTGATGAGTTTTTTCAAGTGGAATCACCGACTGCACGTGATTGTAAAGATATTACTAAGTGTTGTTTGTATTAACAGTAAGTAGTTGGCATATATACTAGAAGCTATATAGATTTGTACAGGATGTAGCAGATCACTTTCTCTCGAAGGCGATCTGTGCGAGAGCATCGAGCGCGCTGAGTCCGCTGAGCGGTGGAGACGCTTGTGTGTTACCATTATTGTTGGCATCACCAGAAGCACCAGCATTAGAAGGTGTAGGTGGAGCAGGATTCATCAAGTTTGCAAAGTTGCTCATTCTAGCACCTGGTTCTTCTGTCTTGAGTACTGGTGGTAGTGGTGGTGGTGGTGGTTGTGAACTTTGATCTGAAGAGTAATCATTGAGTAAATTCATAATTGAAGATCTACCCTTAGTAACATTTTGTAAAGGCGGTAATTGTGGTTGTGCATTTGATACTAATGAACTCATATTCATGGCACCAGATGGCTGATGATGTGGAGGAGGTGGAGCAGAGTACATTGGATTAGTTGATGGAGCTGCTTGTTGTTGTTGTGAAACACCAAATTTACCAATTGGTGGTAATGCACTGAACCCGTTGTTGCCTAATTGTGGAGGTGTAATTGAAGAAGATCCGTCAGGTCTAGGATTTGTAGTTGTAGATGAGTAATAAGTATGTAAAGCGGGTACTTTAGGTTGTTGCTGTTGAGGTTGTGACTGATAGGATGAACCATACCCGCCTAGAGGTCTATCATAGAAATATCCGATTGGTGGGCCACTAGAAGTTTGTTGTTGGTTCAATGGTGGAGCAATTGATGAAATACGCGGAACTGGAATTTGTGCAGAAGTATTGGAAACAGGGGGTAATGTATGTTGAGAAGGAGTCAATGATGGAGGAGGAGGTAATGTATGAGCTAATGATGGAGGAGCAGGTGACACAGATCTTTGATACTCAACTTCAGTTTTAATAGTAGAACCACCGCCAGTCTTAGCAGTATCAACAGTTCTTGCAATTTGTTCCCATTTACCATTTTCGGATAAACCACGTTGATAATAATTACGAACCATTGTAGATGTCTTTGAACCAATATGTTTTGAAATTAATTCCCAATCTGTACCAAATTGTTCCAATAATTGTGGGAACATATTTATTTCTTGTACACTCCAATAACTTGTAATATGACCTTTCTTAGCAGCAGCAGCGGCATTAGCAGTTTCTTTAATCTTCTTATATGAATCATCAATGAATTGAGAAGTAGGTTGAGGTTGAGACGAAGGAGGTGGAGCGGGTGGCTGAACTTGAGCTTGCACTAGTGGAGCAACTTCTTCTTGCGGTTGTTGTTGTTGTTGAACGGTCTCATCAACAACGACATTTTCTTCAACTTTCTGTTTCTTAATAGCAGGATGGTCATCAGGTTTATTATTAGCATCAACAATAACTTTCTGCTTCATATCAAAAGAAGTTGGAGCAGCAGCTCTTTTACGTCTTCCAGTATCAGTATAAACTTGTTCATCAACTTCACTTTCAGTAACTGGAGTCTGTGTAATTGATTCCATTGCATTTGAATCATCTGGAGTTTGTGTTCCCGGAGTACGTGATTTGTTTGTACTTGATTTCTTACGATTAGCTGCTGCTTTCCTTGTTGTTCTTCTATTTCTATTTGATACAATATGTTTATAATTTGTAGTTTTCTTAGTCTTATAATAGTGCAAAACACATTCTTCAGTTGTTCTCATTTTACCCATGTAATTAGAGATACGTCCAAATTTCTTTGGCCACATACCATAAGCTTCGCAAAATTTTTCATGTTCAGCTTCAGTGAAAGTATCTATAGGATCTACTTTTATTCTAGCTGCCCAATCTTCTTTGTTCAAGATTAAATTATTAGCATCTAAGTAGTTAACAAGACCAGCTTTCTCCACAGGGTCGATAATCATATTAGGAATTTGAGCAGCACCATTTTGAGCATGAATAATTGGATCTTTTTCACTTTCTTTCTCTAAAGATGCCAAAATTTCCATGAATTCAGCTTCTGTTCTAACAGAATCACCATGATGTCTACCACGTCTACCACCAGTACTTAATGGTTTATTCTTATCGACTAAATTAATTGAATCTTCTTGTTTCTTTTCCTCGGATCTTGTATCGTTCTTATGGAATGTTTCTAATTGTTTTTCCATCTTAGCTACTTTCACCTTCCATAATTCATTTCTAGATATAAATTCTTCAGTTAATTTTTGTTTCTTTTCCTTTAATAATTCATTAAATTTAGTCAATTGTTCAATCATCTTTGGACCGTCAGCTTGTTTGAAAATCAATATTGAACTATCATAAAAATTATACTGTGATAAATCTGTAAATTTTTTTTCTGGTAAATATTTCAATGATTTCTTTATCTTTGATCTTGGTTGATGTTTCAAATCCCAGTATCTTGATTCAATTTTATTCATTGGGAAAATATAACCTTCTATAGGTTCTTGTTTGATTAAATCAGTTGATTCCTCTGGTTCATTGATTGTTTCTTCAGTATCTGCATCTTTCATAACAACATCACTAATCTCTTCTTCCTTGACTTCTTCTTTAACAATTGGTTCTTCTTTCACCTCTTCTTCTTCTTCTTCCTCTTCTTCTTTTGGTTCTTCTTTCAGTTCTTCCTCCTTCTTCTCTTCGATAGGTTCAGGAACGGCACTAGCTTCAGATTCTTCGATGTCATCTTCTTCCTCATAATCATCAGGAGTACCTTCAATCTCTTTATCGATAGCTGGACCACTTTTAATCAAACTTGGTTTCTTTGAAATTTCTTCTTCTTCTAATTCTTTCCTCAATTCATCTTTCAATTCTTCAGTTGATTGTTTTGGAGTCACTGTCTCGGGTGGAGGCGGACTCATTTTCTTCGGGAATAAATCCTCTTCTTCTTTCTTTACTGAATTAGAAGGATCGTTATGATTTGGAGATAATGAAGCGGATTTAGATTGACTGAATTTACCTGAACTAGAAGGAGGAGCTGAGTTACCATTAGCACCACCATATTTACCATGAGATGAATAAAATGGGAAATAATCTCTCTTGGATGAATAATCTGAGCCACCTCTATAAGAAGAATAAGAAGGTCCACCACCACCTCTTCCTTTATAAGAATTTGATCTTTCAGAAGTTGGAGGAGGGTAATAATCAGCAGATTCATTATCATAATTAGATGGGGCTCCAGAACCAGATAATGATCCCTGGCTGCCTACTCTTCTACTTGGACCTGAACCGTATGAATCTCTATAATCTCTAGTAGTTGGTCTAGAACTTCCATATCTTAAATCTTCTTGTGAGTCATAGGAACCATATCTGTTTTTCTTTGGAGGACCAGAGAATCTTCTACCACCACTGGCATACCCTTGATCATCGTATGCACCTGATTCTGTCTGGTAGTGGTCTCTTCCACTTCCACTATAACTTCTATAATAGGGAGCGTTACCTGCTGACAATGGTGGGTTTGAAGAAGCACTGTTTGACCTTGATAGTCCACCAGAACTGCTTGGAGGTCCACCGTTCAGTCCACCTCTTCCTCCTCTATAGCTATTCTCTCTTCTTGGGGGACCATAGCTGTTTCTGTGATAAGATGAAGGGTACGGTATCTGTTCGCTGGAACTTGAAGGTGGCTGTGAAGACGGTACAGCTGCGGTATTTGAATTTGAGTATTGTCTTCTTGAGGAAAATGGGTTTATAGCAGGCTGTGAGTAAGAGTTTGCATTTGTTGATATAGACTGTGGATTATTACCTGTAGAAGACTGCTGCTGCTGCTGTTGTGGCTGTGAAGAAGACTGAGACTGTTGTTGATACTGATAACTTGAATTATAAGACCCATGATGGTGACTTCCAAATTTCCCACCTCTTCTAGGTTTATCATCTTTATAGTATCTTCCATTGGAGTAACTTCTTGGATGGTCTGACATGTTGTACAATGGAAGGAAAGTGAAATATAGTACAGTAAGCGATATTGTATATTTAGATAACCAGTATAATATAGTATAATACAGAAGCGGCAAATGGTATGGTATCTATAATCTAATATACAAGAGGTATATAACAAGTATACCTTAACTGTGATAAGTAGTAATATAATAAGATAATATGATATGATAAATAAAGATATATGAGTAATCCTTTAAATTTTGTCTTGTTTGTGTTAAAATTAAAATTAAAATTAAAATTGAAATGGCTTTTAATCAAAGTTGAAGAAGGTGAAAAAATGTAATTACGACAATTTTTAAATGTTGTAAATTGATAGGGTAATTGGAGTTACCCTGATTTTAATAGATAGATAGTAGAGTAGAGTAGAGTATATAGTATAGTATAATAGTACAGTAGTATACTAGTATAGATGATGTAGTATGGTATAGTATAGTAGTATGGTATAGCAAATAATACTCTCATACTAATTAACTACCCAAAATTAATTTTACAAATTCAGAATAAATCTGAAAGGAGTTTATAGAAACACGGTTAATCAAAATATAATTACTCAGTTATTAATTTTCAAATACTCAGTTCTTCTTCTATCGCTGTATACTGCACTGTATCATACCACACTACTGAAACTACACCTCTTCTACACCATTACATACACACACACACACACACACAGTCAGTCAGTTAAACACTCTTTATTACTTAACAATTTATTTTATTTCCCAATTAGGAATTTTCTTCGTCTCATATAAAATTTCCAACAGGCCGCGTTAGTTAAATTACTTGCATAATTTTCAAAATCAATATCTTACTTACTTATCCCTTCGAGATCATCTTAAGACTATACTATACACTATACTATACTATACTATACTATTCACCACTCTTTATCAAGTGTTGTCCATATGTATCAAAGGATGTCCTCGTTGAAAAGATCGTTCAATCAGACTTTATCCGATTCAGAAGATGAATATGACACGATAATAAATAAAAAGAATTCAATTTTGAAAGAAAAGAAGAACGCTGATTCAAATATTGGATTGGTTTCTCCACCTGTGACCCCAGAGAAACAGAGAATAGTGAACATCAAAGACTCAGGTAAAGCTAAGAAATTACAGTTACAAGAGACAAATACTCCTCCAGCTACACCAACTAAACCTAAAGCTGAACAACTATCCTCACATCCATATACACAGGCTAAAAAATTATTCTTACGTGGGTCGAGTTTGAACGCTAGCGATATGGATTACACTTTGCCATCAAGAGAAAAAGAATCTAAGTTACTCAAAGAATTTGTTTTTCAAAGTTTGGTGAATTTAGAATCGAGTTCCATATATGTTTCAGGACCACCGGGGACTGGGAAGACTGTACAAGTCAATGCTCTCATGGATTCATTTGTCGTTCAAGATTCTGAGAATTTCACATTTAGGAATAACGTTCATAACGTATTTGTTGACACTGAAGATGAGATAATTACAAGAAAGATAAGAATATCAAGAATAAATTGTATGACGATTGATAAGATTGGTGATTTGTTTAATACTATAAGTCGAGATTTAACTAAAACTAAAAACCCACAACCTTTGGAAAATGTATTATCTGATGGTATTAGTGATATGAACATTGTAATCTTAGATGAAATGGATAACTTGATCACTAAGAATCAACAAATTTTATTTGAATTGTTTACATGGGCATCATCAACAATACATAAATTGGATAGTTCAAAAGCACCAAAATTATTATTAATCGGTATTGCCAATGCTTTAGATCTAACCGATAGATTTTTACCAAGATTGAGAAATAATAGAATAAATCCTAAATTACTTCAATTTTTACCATATTCGGATGAACAGATTAAAAATGTGATCATTGCAAAATTGAAACAATTGAACAATAATACTGGTAAAGATATTCCAGTTATGCACCCTATGGCTATTCAACTATGTGCTAAGAAATCTGCTGTCAACACAGGTGATTTACGTAAAGCTTTTGATATATGCCATAGATCAATAGAGGTAATGGAATTAATGATAAGGCAAAAATTAGGGGAAGAAGAATTTAATGCTTTAAATTTTGAAAATGTTCCTAAAGTTACAGTGGCACAAGTTTCCAAAGTATGCAACATAGCTTATGGTTCCAATATGAATTCCAAATTGAAGAATTTAAATCTCCAACATAAGACAATTTTATGTTCATTGATAAAATACGAGGAAAAATTATCAAAATTGTTGAAAATTGCAACAAATAAGGAAAAGAAACAAATTTTTCCAAGTATTAATGGATTTTACGATTTTTACTTACAAGAGATTAAAATTGATAAGATGATAGGTGTGCTTAAGAGAAGTGATTTTCTCGAAATAATCAGCTCTCTTGAATCATGTTCAGCTTTATCAATGTCTTCAGGGACATCATCACTTCAGACTAGAATCAAATTCAACGTTTTTGAATTCGGTACTAGTCGTATAAGTTCATCCATCTCTAAACATGAAGTGTATAAAATAGTAGAAGATATACCTATCTTGAAAAACATCCTAGATAGTTAAAATCTTGTAATTTAATTAGATATGTATAATAATAAAAATTTTTTATATAAAGTAAATTATATTTTGTACAAAAAGTAAATAAATAAAAATTGAAAGGAATAAATTCTAAACAGTTTGGGCAACTTTATGACTAGCATAGTTTTGTTTCTCTAAATCAACACCTTCTTTAATTTCCTTTTTCAACTGTTCAGAATAATTAACAGGGAAACTTGGATTTTGCCAACCTTTTTCTTCATCACTATTTTGCAAAAATTCAGCAAATGGATAACTTTTCAACGTTTTCAATGGTGTATCTTCTGTTATCAACCCCTTTTCAATTTGTCTATCCACAAGTTCATTCAAGTAAGGCAATAAATGATCTCTGAAACTTTCAAAATTCTTATATTTCATAATACTTTCAGGAGCTTCGTAAATAATCTTACGAATTAACGAAGGAACCAATGGTTCATCTTTCATTTCTTCAATTGAATAAAAGACAGGGTGGTTTGTGAAGATAATGGCTTGTGATTTAGGCAATCTTCTCAAAGTCTGTCTCTCTACCCTAACGTTAAACTCAGTGGGTAATACATCACTATCGACTTTTTCATTTTCCTTCAGTGCATAAACGTTGTTCAACAATAATTTATGATCCCATGATATGTACCAAGATGCTCTTTCCACCAAATCAGCTGGTGACATCTTAGCAAACCATTTTTCCATCGATGGTTTCAATTTAGATTCGTAATAAGGTACCTCTGTGTGAATGAAGTCTAAGTGTCTGCCCAATTTAGTCTTAATACCAAACGAGCCACCAGGGAAGGGAACAACAGCTGCTTTCAAATAATGTTTACCATCTTTTGGATCTTTTAAGACAATGTAGAAATCTTCTTTAGCCATTTTACTAACATAGATCAAAGGATGCTCTTTCAAAGGTTCTTGAAAATCCAAGATTTCACCAGTTAATTCATTTTTAACGTGTTCACCGTTATCTTTAGTAGTGAAAATCAAAGGATATCTTTTCATCATGTGTGATTTAACCATATCCATTAATTCACGACAAGCTTCATCAGCTTCTGGTAACCAACCTATATTTTCATCTCCATATTCATGAATAATTCTTTGCTTTTCTTCAATATAGTCGACATAGTATTTATCCATATCTAACCAATGGTTTACATCTAATTTGAAAATAGACATAGTTTGATGATATGGCCATCTGAAAGGTCTCCAAGGTCTATCATCGTAATTTTTCACTTGTTCAGGAGTAATGTACAGAGGAGTGGGTTCAGGTGGAGGAGCATCTTTATCTGAATGGTACTTAGATTTTTTAACTGGTACTTTAGATTTAGTTGAACTATCGTATAATTGTTTAATATATTTTCTTGATAAGAAAAGTGTAACTGCCAAAGCACTACCACCGGCGAAAAGATAGGTATAATTTGATTCTCCCATGATCAATAGAACTAACTAACTATAACAATATGAATCAAACATCGACAATAATGAGTAATGATCATCAAGGGATATTTAACAACATTTATATATTTAAAGCATTTCATGTTAATTTTGATAAGATTCAATAAATTACCTAATTGGGAATACTTATCCATCTACTCAATTTTTACTATATAAATTATTTTAAGTAAAGTAAATATTGACATATGATTAGTGTTTATTTACAATAATCAGTGTAATATGAGGTGTATCAGTAAATGGTCTGATTATTTGAAAGTACAGTAGTTGTTAGTCATATATATTTAATGGTTATAGTAATCTATATAGTTAACTTCTAAATGAGTTAAAAAATTCCCTAATGGTGTTAAGATGAGATTACCAGAATATACTATTACTAATTATAATGATAAAATTAATTTTATTTTAATATATATGAGACAATTTTGTAATATTCAATATGATAACTCAACTCTATTAAAGTGATAATAGGAGTAAAAAAACATTCTTTGAAAATAACAAATAAATCATAAACGTCTACCACGTCTACCACCCTTCTTTCTAGTAGAATCAGATGGGATTGGAGTAACATCTTCAATTCTACCAATTTTTAAACCAGATCTGGCTAAAGCTCTTAAAGCGGATTGACCACCTGGACCTGGGGTTTTACTTCTAGTACCACCAGTAGCTCTCATTTTAACGTGAACAGCGGTGATACCAACTTCTCTACATTTAACGGCAACGTCTTGAGCAGCTAACATAGCAGCGTATGGAGAAGATTCATCTCTATCGGCTTTAACTTTCATACCACCGGTAGCTCTGGCGATAGTTTCTCTTCCTGATAAATCAGTGACATGGACAAAAGTATCGTTTGATGAAGCGTAAATGTGAGCAACACCAAAGACTTCAGCGGAACCACTAGCTTGTGGACCTAAAGTAACGTTTTCTACATTAAAGAAGTTAGTATTTGTAATAGAAAGTGATAATAAGCTACCTTGTCATACTTGAGATTATTATAATGTGATCTGAATATAGTTTATTGATTATTCATATCTCATTTTATTCTTTGCTAAACTGATACTTAATGACAATCATATATTTAACTTAAACGATCATTTGTATTTCAAATTAGCTCATCTTGTAATATACGAATAACGGTTCTTTCTATCTACTTCTGAAGATTCTTTGTTCATAATAAATCCGTGCAAACATTTCATCTCAATATAATATATCTATAGTACAACAATATAATATAATAATATAATACAGTGTATGGTTCTCTCTCTGATATGACATGTGATAGGTATGGAGTACAACATGGGAGATATCTAATACATACCAGCAGACATTCTTTGATTATAATTATGATATACTGAATAATATGATCTAATGAAGTATCTTATATGTTTAGTATATGAAAAATATTCAAATTGAATAATTTTTTTTTCTTCTTTCTCAGTTCAGTTCAGTTACTGTGAGCTATTTCAAAAAATTACCATAGTTAACTATGAGAGAGAAATAATAATTAATAAAAATGGTTAAGAAGCGATGTTTATTTCAAAAAAAAATATTAAGTAGTAGGTGGGAGGGTGTAGTAGAAAAAAAGCAGTCACGATTATACTGTGTTAATATTATGTAGATGGTGTTGGGTGTAGTGTATTGATTACAGTACAGTAGAAGTAATACAGTATAGTAGTATAAGAGTATAGTAATACAGTATACTATAGTACAGTACTATATTATCTACAGTATAGTACAGTATGATATCAGTAATACAGTATAGTATAGTATCTACAGTATGATAGTACAGTATACTACCTATGTTAATTCATATTTAATCATTGAATCCCATTATATATACACATCTGATTATATATCTAATAGACAAAACCTAAGATTTTACCAGAGACATGCTTTCTTCTGGCTTCTTCGTGATCCATAATACCAGCAGAAGTGGTTAAGATAACGTAACCAAATTGTCTAGCTGGTAATAAGTTATCAGTCCATCTTTCAATATCACCAATCTTGACGTTGAATCTTGGTTGAATAACACCACATTTGTTTAATCTACCGTTTAATTGAATGACAATTTTACCTGATCTGTGATCATCAATAAATTCAAATTCACCAATGTATCCATGCTTTTGCATAACTTGTAAAAATTTAATGATAACTTTGGAAGAAGGTCTGATTAAGACTTGTCTTTTACCAGTTTTTTCAGCATTGTTGATGGCGTTTAAAGCATCAGCTAAGACGGATGTTCTAGTCATTTTGTATTATATATGTCTAACTAATAACAAAGTAGTAGTAGTAGTAGTAGTAGTACAAGTAAATTAAAATAAAATAATTTTAATTTTTCACTGTTTCTTTCTCACTTAAAATTGAAACTAAAAAACACAGTCACAAATAAATAAATAAATAAACTAACACCACACACCTCTCTTTAAATTTAAAAATCATCTGCCATTCTCCAAAAGTGCAATTAAATTTGTTAGCAATTTTTTCATTTCCTCTCAGAGAGAGAGAGAAAAATTTATATCAAGCTACCTTAAACATTTAACAGTTTATTAAGAAGATACTCCTTGTTATTAGATACTTATAGATAGTTACTTTACATATCACAAAGATGCCAGTATGTATCAGAATGGAACACTTGTTGAATACTTAAATGAAGATAGATACAGTCATAGATAGAAGTATTACATTATATTATATTATATTATATTTGAAAGATTACATTATATTATATGATAAGATTACATACACGTTGATTGATATATATGAAATATAAGATATACGTGATGATACAGTGAATATAGAGGATAAGATTTACATACATGTTGATATAAGACGATTTGCGAATTTATAAGAATATCAAGATAGAAGTCACAAACGATAACAAATAACAAGATGACCAATACTACACAACACCTAATCCATATCATTCATTTACAAGTACTCAAACACCCATCCTTACAACCACAACAATTTACTAACTTGTCTTACTTATCACAGTCTCAAAAATCTTTCAGAACTAAGCAAAAATTAGCTAAGGCTCAAAATCAAAACAGACCATTACCACAATGGATTAGATTAAGAACTAATAACAAAATTAGATACAATGCTAAGAGAAGACATTGGAAGAGAACTAAATTAGGTATTTAAATGAATTTTAAATTTATTGATTGCTATGCTATATTAAAAGAATATCATAATAACATTTACTCTCTCATATTATATATCTAATTTACTATGTATTAGAATACAAACAAAATAAAACCTGTCTGTTAATTTACTATACCATATATAACATATCAGTAAACATAAACACTCAATCAGTTATGATCAGCACTTATAACTATAATCCATCTGGTTGAAAGAAACCCTTACTGAAATTTTAAACACCACACAATCCGTACACCATTAGTGTTTTTTTACATATTTAAATTTGAAAATTTTCATTCAATTACTTTACATTACTTACTTATTCTTCTTTTAAAGAATGGTAGTAATGTTTGATTAAGTAGGAGAGTAGAGTCTGATCGATTCTTACTGATTGCTAATGAGTTCATTGCTTTCAATAGGAATACAAATCATACCTTCTTTTACTCTTACTTTAGCATTTCCTTTCACAGATTCGATTGAATGATTAATTATAGATATAAAATGATGAAGTTTAACCACCGCATGTCAAGCTTAGATAGTATATGAGCCATAAAGGTTATGAATATAAACTTTTGGGTCTTCTTTCGACTGATTATATCTATTATTCATTCATTCTATATCTTATGAATTGGGGGATTACTATTATTGTATATTTTAACAAATTTTATTTTATCTCTTTATATTTATAGTATAAATGAATATATTTACAACCTATGCTCTTCAAGTAATTGTTCCCTTTGTATTGTAAATCTTTATCGTCTCTCTTTAAACTTGCTCTTCAAATACAGTTTCAATTGGTTTTTCCATAAAACTAGCATGTGATAAAACACTAACTGAAGAAGCACCAATTAACCACATCATAGTACTAATTGGAGAAGCTAAAAATCCTAATGGTAATGCAATAATCATTAAACCGGTGTATAATTGGCTTGTTGTTAATTTACCAAATGGACCAATTTCTAAATCTTGACCGTTTAATTTTGAAATACCGTAAACACCACCAATAGTGATTCCCAAGACAAACATCAAGAGGAAATTGGTTAATAATGCATAAACTGATAATAATGCAACTATAGAAATATAATTTGATTGATAATAAGATAAATTATAAGTAACTCTTTGTTGAATTTCACCAAAATTAGCCGGTTTAGAAAAACGTCTAACGTCAAAGAAATCTTGTGGTGGTCTAATTGTGGAAAACTTTGAAGTTAACGATGTTGCTTCTGACTGTTTGCAAAAATTAGTTAGTATAACTATTTTGTTTTCAAACGTAGATCCTCAAAAGATTTACTTACTCTGAGACGTTCTAAGCTTAAATTATCAGCAAAGTTAGCAAACTATTGCAAAGATAAGTTAGTTAGTATTTGATCATAACAATTATCTAAAAAAACACACAACCGCTGAATGAAATAATACTGGTTTAGTAATGATTAACATCGTTGTTTATACTTTTGTGATCATCATATTAAACCAGTTTCATTTTGATTAACAAATTATAATTTTCAATATACTTACTTGCATGCTGGATAACTGGGTTAACATGTTAGACATCTTGTAGTATATTGATTGTAGATTAGATGAATATAATATATATATATATATATATAAATAAATAAATAAATAAATATGTTATAAATAAATAAATAAATAAATAAATAGTTGTTAATCTATTTGATTTCAAATAGCTGTCTTTTCCTCAGTTTAATTTTTATTATTTATTTTTGGTGAGTGCGTGTATCGTGTATTTCTTTTTCAAGGCTGAGCTACTAGTAAGATATATATAAATCTTTTCTAGTAGGTTAGCTAGTTATCAGTTACGGTTAGTTGGATGAGCTCCTTAGATGCTGGGTGGTGCACTTGGTTGAAAGAGAACCCTGCTTCACTGCACAGAGACACTGTGTCTTCCACAACAGTCTCTATATCAGGAGGTGTACCAGGATACCCAGTCTCTTGCTCACCACATTCTAGCACAATATTACCTTTATACGAGTCAGCAATGGAGTGTGTGTGGTCTCCTTGACAGTAGAACTTCAAGTCACTCCCCAATTTTAAAAACCCGTCATTACCTAAAGTTTCAATTGCTAAATAACTACCTTTAGCACTCCATCCACCACCTCCTGCTATAACTCTATACTTTTGCTTCATAAATTCTAAATCAGAGTTACTCAGCTCCATGTATACTTTACAGTTCTTCGTCGATTTCACTACTTCGTTTTCTTCAAGGTAACTAGACGCAGGGTTTTCGTTTATACTCTTGATTAAGTTCCCCTTCAATCCTGTAATTTGTAAAATGTCATCTCCCATTTCAAGTAGAGTTAATGGATTTTCATACTTAATAGTAGAATGATCAACAGAGAACGGTAATCGTAATTCCAACTTTTGCAATAACATCCCTTCGTTCGCATCTTTGATATTCAAGTAAAATGCAGTACATGGCTGATTGTTATGAAATAAAGTACTGGCTAATTGTAAACCAACCGTGTCTCCCCCGTTCCCGAGCCGCAACGTCACTTCACCAACAGTGTGGTCCCAAGGCACATCTGCCCTCACTGGTGTTAGCCCATCCGATTCTCTGATCTCTCTTCCCTCTGAATGATCAGGTAATCTAACTGAATTCAGTACGTCGATTTTATCATCTGACCATACCGTCCCCATGGCATTTCGTGATCCCAGGATACTGTCCGTGCACACGGTGACTATCTGTAATTGATCATTGTTTATGGATAGATCATGCAAATGGGTGATTAGTTTAGTCACTAAAGATGGTGTTGTTATGATTAATAACGATTGTGATAGTGTCTTTGGAGGAAGTAAATGTTTTGTCAATAATTGTGGGTTTATTATTGTTCTGAATGTCGATATGGATCTTATCAACGGGCGTGTTAACATTGTCGTTGATGAAGATTATGAATAGTTAGATCGTTTGTATAGTTAAGAATTAACCAAATCTCATTTTAAATTATTTCGAGGTTTCTTTAATTTTTCACATTAGTTAAGTTAAATGAGCTAGCTCTGTAAACGCTTCAAAGTTATTTACTTATATTACTAGTTATATTATGATAAATTCATTTATTCAAATGTGTATATTTAACTATTTTAGACCTATTAATAATAAATTAAAGAAACTTCATTAAATTAAAAAAAATTTAAGCTTCTTAGATATTAAAAATATATATATAAGTAGTAGTTGATTGATATTTTGATTTGTTCCAATATATATACATTGAAACACGTTTATTTCAGCTTCTTCTTTGGTCTTAATTGGTTAGTGTGACCACACTTTCTCTTTCTACAGTTAGTAGCTCTTGGTGGTAATCTAGCATAACATTTTCTGCAAATAGATTTTTCACAGTTGTATTTAGAAGCTAAAGCTTTTAAAGATGGTTCGATAATACCACCTCTTAATCTTAAGACTAAATGGAGAGTGGATTCTTTTTGAATGTTGTAATCAGATAAAGTTCTACCATCTTCTAATTGTTTACCAGCAAAGATTAATCTTTGTTGATCAGGTGGGATACCTTCTTTATCTTGAATTTTAGATTTGACATTATCAATGGTATCAGAAGATTCAACTTCTAAGGTAATGGTTTTACCTGTTAAAGTCTTAACGAAAATTTGCATTTTGACCTATTAAAGAATATAATTAGTTAGTATAGAGATTATATGGCTAGAGTGACAATACTTGAGGAATGACTAATGAGTTCTGTCCTACGACTAGAATGATAATCCAATAGTGTAACGTGTATCTAAATCTGATGAATGATAATGAATAAGACTAGATGAAGCTAAGTTGTCTGACTAACTAGTGAGCTTATATTTGAATAGTATAACTCTGCAACTTTGTAATCTACGTGTATAACGTCTTCAGTATCCTCAGCTGTGGTATTAATCCAATGTAATAACTTACTTATAAGTGATTAACTGATAAATATATAACCTAATATATAAGAAATATCTTATAAAGCAAAAGATCAGTTGAAGTTAAAGTATGAATTAATTTTAAATTTTACCAGCTCAAAGTGAAGCTGAAGAAAAAAATTCAACTTTCTCATAGTTAACAAAATTTCTTAGTGAGGTGAATTTTAATTTTAATTACACCGTTTTCAGAATGACAGAATTTAATTTCAAAACCCTCAACAGAAATCACGTGATTATATATGGTTATGGGAGAAACCCTTACACATACATTCTTAGATAAGAAGACTGTACTATACTATACTATACTATACTTTTATTTCATTCTGATACTTATATATATTATATACCCAGGTCTTTCTTAACCATCGCTCTACAGATAGGATGGTATGTGTTCTCCAACTTATAGAAAGTCTCTAATGCCAATGGTCTATCAACTGTGTTAAGCATTACATATGATGGTCTCACAAATTTCATCCTACCAACTGTAGATAACCAATCAGCTAATTTACGATAACTTGATGTAATTTCACCACTTAATTGTAATCTATACCATCTGAACAGTAATTCTGCATTGGAAGATTCTCCGTATTTCTTATAAATACTAGACATCAATGTTATAGCATTTTTACCTTCACTTGATTTCCATGAAAATCCATTAATACCTTCGTATGACACTAATGTATCTAAGAATACACCATTTTGATTTGCCGAAAATGATTCAATATCTTCTGGCTTAAATACTTTGGATAAAGTGTCTGGATCTTTGGAAATAGTTTTCACCCATTTTTCAGCTAATCCATAACATTCATCGACTAATGTAGTATCAAATTCTGGTTTTGGTGGTAATCCAGGAAGATAAAGATATTGTTCCCAGTCAATTGTATCCAATTTATCAGTATCATCTTTAAAAAACCCATATAATGTATCTAAGAATTCATATGTATCCAAAGATTTATATTTATATTTATTAAAATAAAATGGTAAAAATTTTGTAAAATTTTCAATTCCTAAGACTTGTTCAATTTTAAACAATAAATTAAATCCCTTTTCATATGGAACTGTACTAAAAGCATCATCTGGATCAGATCTATCTTTTAAATCTTGAACTAATGTACTATATCTCTTAGCTGAAACACCCATACTTTCAATAGAATTTTCTAAATCTGTCCATCCAATAATAGCACTAAAATGTCTATGTTTTTCACCATGAATTGCTCCAATTATTCTTCTTTCAATATACACAGTCCATCCTTCATTAAGCCAAAAATGATCCCATGAACAATTTGTAACTAAATTACCTGACCATGAATGTGCTAATTCATGTGCTATAACATCAACATTTTCTCTATCTCCACTAATCAATGTTGGTGTAGCAAATGTTAAATTACTATTTTCCATACCACCAAATGGGAATGCCTTGTTCAATACAAGAACATCATATACACCCCATTCATAATCAAATATAAGATTTTCAGCAGTCTTAATAAAATGTTCAGTATCATTTTCAAACTCGTATTGACAATCTTTTATCATACAAGGTTCACTGAAAACTGTTGATCTAGGTCCAATTGAAGAACCAACTAAATCACCTGAAGCAATGGCAACAAGATATGATGGGATAGGAATTGGTTGTTCAAATTTATACACTGTTAAATCACCTTCTTCAACTTTAGATTTGAATAATCCCGACATCAATGTGTTCAATGGAGATTTAATCTCATAAGTATATGTAGATTTAACAGCTGGAGTATCAAAACATGGTATAAATGAACGTGCATGAATTGGTTCACATTGTGAAAATAAATATGGTAATTTACCACCATCAGTTTGTGGAGGATCTAACCATTGTAAAGCAGTACACTTATCTGTTGTTTCATATTCAATTACTAATTTGAAATTTTCATTTGGCTTGGATGAATATTTAATAATCATTGGTGATCCAAGTGGTTCTTCACGGGGTTCCACAGTGTATTCAACATCTGAACCATTAACTTTAACTGTCTTAATGGATAAGTGAGAAGTATCTAATCTAACATCGTCTGCACCTCCAGATAAAGTTTCAATATCAAGTTCAACAGATCCAACTAATAACTTCTTATCAAATGAAAGTTCTGATTTTAATGTAGTATGTTTAACGTTGAACAAGTAGTAATTGGAATTAGTAGAAGCATCTCTTTCTGGTGATGAAGCAGGTAAATGAGGTTTGATAACCTTCATAAGCTTCTCAGAGATGTTAGGATATGATGTAACAGTTGACATTGTGCTTGAGTACCTAAAACTTATCGATTGATGATATATTAATCTAGTGGCAAATGTTAAGGGTCTGATATTAAATTTAGTAACACTGGATCTAATACGAGATATAAGCATATAGTTTCAAAGTCTTGCCACTTTCTAATTCACCTGGAATCTAGAAGGAACAAACCGTAGAATGTATATATCAATTGAATGAGTCACAGATTGATTTACACAAACTAAATGGTTTATCCTCACGTTTAAGTTCAAGAATTTCTATTATTATTATTTCTCGTCTAAATTCATTTTTTTTTTTTTTTACGAACGGCTTCTGAAAAACAATAGAGCCGTTTTGACAAAAGGACATACTAAATGTAATTTCAACTGTCGGATGTTGTACGGAACATCTACATGCAAATTAGTTTGTAGATATGTGTATCTACAATTACCATATTTGCTTTTTATGCACCGGCACAGGAGTCTGATACGACAAAGACTGTCCGAGCACCGAGAAGATATTTTATAAAACTTGTAGAGATATTGGATAATTGGAAAAGACTAGCTAGCATAAACGACACAAGTAGTATCCAATTCTAATATGTAACCCGAAAGAGAAGAAACCAGAAGTATGTGGATGTACAAGGCACACACAACTTTAGAAGTTTTAGAAGTCAAAGATGTCTGCTAAACATCCCCCCCTCAGTATTTCATATACTTCTCAAGCAAACTAGAAAGAAACTACATTAAGACAGTTTTCATCTTGATACTTCTTTGTTTAGCTACATCTAACAACTAATTGAATGAGCAATAACTGTATCAGTCTACCTGAACAAAAATAAAATTTTACTATTCAATTTCGAAATTTTAGATTTGAACTTATCATTGTTCATCATTGTGATATCTCTCTTTCTTCAAAGACTTTCCCAATTCACTTGAACAATTTTGGAGACCATTTATCAATCAAAATCTCCAAAAATTATCACTTTAAAACTTTCAAAAGTCTTCTATAACTGATACACCATCAATTTTTATGAGCGAATCTTCAAAAATCTTGATTTTTAATAATCCTAAATTTTGTTCAATAAAATGACGAATATTAACGGTGAGCACCTTCAAACAAGCCAAAGTATATCCTCATATATTTACTACTTGTATGACCTGGTTGCATGTGAATAAAATCTTCATTCCCTGAGTTATAGAGCAAAATAAAACTTTTGAAAAGCCGGGCAACCCTACCCTTGTGTTCCGCTGAAGAATTTGCAATTAAATTTTGCTAATATAAAATGGTCGATTGGCCCAGTTGGTTAAGGCATCGTGCTAATAACGCGGGGATCAGCAGTTCGATCCTGCTATTGACCATTTATTTTTTGCATATATTTTGAGTATTTGCTTTAACTTCTTTTTTGTTTTTGTTAAAGTAAATTAGATGTATGGTATATGTTATAATTCAAATATTTTTTATTATAAAACGAAAGCAAATTAAGATAGCTATATAAATAGTATGTAGAAATGAATAGTATTTGGAAAAAGACAAAATGGGAAGAAGAAAGTACAAGAACATATAGATAATTGAAATCTAACTAAAATTACATAAACACATCAAAATAAAATGAATAAGATTAAAACATTTGCATATCTTCATCATTATCATTTTCATCCATATCACCTAAGAGAACTAAGTTTTCACCATCATCGACAACTTGCCAAACTGATAATGCTTGATATCTGTAAATACATTCTTGGAATAAAGCTTCTGTAAAACCTTTACCGATACATGCATCTTTAAGAGTTTCCAATGAGACAACTTTAGATCCAGAACTAGCTGTTTCTGATTCAATTTTTTCTTTAATCAGATTGAAAATCTTAGCGCTTGGAGTTTCTTCAAATTCATCTTTAGAGTCTTGGTATAATGAAGCCTTAGCTACGTTCATTAAACGTAAGGATTCATCAACATCTTGTACTGAAACTTCATTAGCAAATCTAATACGTGCCAGAGCTTGTGAAAGACGTAAGACACCTAATAATGTTCTTGGAGTAGTATGTGAGAAATGTTTCTTTGAATTTTCATTTATCTTTGATTCTTTACGTAATTTAATATAAGCTGAAACAACATATTCACTTACAGCTTTAGTGACAACCGGACGGAAACGACGAGCCATTGAAATGTATTGACGCATAGTAGCTGAATCTATTGGGTCCATCGACATTGTTGGATGTTTGTTATGCATATGGACAAAAGTAACATGTTCTGCTAATCTCTCATCATCTTCTCTTGAAGGTCTATCCAAGATTAAAAATAAGATATCAAATCTTGAAAGTAAAGCAGCTGGTAAGTTAATATTTTCATTTGGGGATAATCTTGTATTGTAACGACCGTATAAAGGATTTGCAGCAGCAAGAATTGAAGCTCTAGCATTAAGAGTAGTTGTAATACCAGCTTTAGAGATACTAATAGTTTGTTGTTCCATAACTTCATGAATTGCAGTTCTATCACTTTCTTCCATTTTATCAAATTCATCAATACAACAAATACCATTATCTGCTAAGACTAAAGCACCCCCTTCTAAGACCATTTCATCAGTGATTGGATCTCTCATAACAGCAGCTGTTAAACCAACACCTGAAGAACCTTTACCTGTTGTATATACACCTCTTGGTGCAATTGTAGTAATAGATTTCAATAATTGTGATTTAGCCACACCAGGATCACCCATTAACAAGACATTTATATCACCTCTTATTCTCATACCATCACCTAATGATTTAGTGACACCACCGACTAATAATAAGAGTAAAGCTTTTTTAATATCTAAATGACCAAAGATTTCAGGAGCAATTGAAGAAGCTAATCTTTCATAAACATTACCTTGTTGTCTTAATTTCATAATTTTTTCTTCAACTTCAGAAGTTAAACCAAGAGTTTCATATTTACGTTTATGTTGTTTAACGAATTGAGCTTCAAGATAAGTTTCAGTTAATAGCCCAGCTCTTAATGCTCTAAAACCAGTATATGGAGCAGGTAAGAAAATACCTGAAACATCAACGATATCACCAGGATTCATTGATCTTACTAAATCTCCATTAACATGAATTGTTAAAGTTCTTGGAATATGACCAACAGGGACTTGATTAGCTAATTCTTGAATTCTAACATCTTGGAAAGCTGAAAATTTTGAAGCTCTAGTACTCATAAATAATTGACCTCTATGTTGGTTACTCATACATCTTTCGGAAGTACATTCATTTAATGGAGTGAAAGTTCTAGTGTTAACTTCTTGGAAAATTTCATAACCACAAGTATCACAAGTATAAGCATTAACTTGAACAGTTGGTTTAACATCTGAAACTCTTGTAACAATACCTCTAACAGTGATTAATTGACCTAAGTAACTACCTTTAACATCTCTAACAGCCAAGGCTTTGAAAGGAGTCTTTGAAGTAGAGTTAGTTAATGGTTTAAAATATAAACAGTAACGTCTAGTTAATTGAGGTGGGAAAAGTTTAGGGGTAGTATCATCATCTCTTTGATTTGAATTTTCATCTTGAGCAAGACCAGCATTAATCATTTCTTCACGATGTTCATTTTCAATTCTTGCATTTCTTAATTTTCTTTGATGAATGATAACATCAAGGACATCGTCATTAGAACCTAAATGAACTGTAGCTTCCGGTAATATTTGATCGATTATTTTACTGGTTAATTCTATGAAATGATGAGTATTCTTGGTAATTTGTTCGACTAAAGAATTTGGAGATCTTGTTGATTGTGATTGTGAAGATAGTAATTGAGTTTCTTCATATTCTTTAATATCATCCAGATCAATGTATAAAGTTGATAATTCTCTATTTGCAATTTTTTGCAAAAGATACATATACTTTGGACCATTTTTGGAAATATCAGAATTTTCATCGTCATCCATTAAACCAATTTCATCAATTCTATGATCGTAAACATCTTGATTTGCATCAGTTGTTGATCCAGAAGATTTGAAATGAGTTAGGAAATCTTTTAATTGATCTGATAATTCTAAATAGTTGACATTCATTTGAATCGAAGGAAGTATACTTCCTTGATTGGCAATAGGAGGACCAGAAGTAGCTAAAGCTGCCATGATTTGAGTATTTGATAGCGATCGAAGCAGAGATAAGAGATGATCAACAGTGTAACTGACAACTGGCAACTGACTCTTAAGAAGAACACAAAACACAAAAGATAATCTTTACAGGAGGTTCAACTGGTATCATAAATTTTTCGTGTAATGATTCTATGCCAGCGTTTCAAAAATTCGTTCATAATTTACTCCTTTTGGAATTATTCCGTTTTGGGAAATAATTAGATTTTCCTCAAGAAAACTCAGTACACCAAAAAAGGCAGAGTAGTGCAAAATACCAAATTGTTCCTCAAAAGAGGGTAATCTATCTGTTTATTGTTTACATTGTAGCAACCAATTACACTAGCTACAAGAGGGGAGTTTAGCCTGAGAGTGACTGGTGAGAGTGACTGCTGTATATGGGAGTATATTGGATAGCGTGTGCAATTATAGTGGTCTATGACGTAGTGATAGACCTGATAGATACACTTGCAACTGTATATCAGGATATCAACTCTGGTCTGATCATCAACTGATCAACATTCCAGAAGTTCTTGCAGTTCCATAAAATTCTACTCGGCTCATCAACACACTCCCCCAGCAAGGAAACACGCCGAAATAGCACCAGCCCAGCCAATCACAGCGAAGTTTCGCAAAAATTCCGATTGAAACGTCGGTGAAAACACCGATTTTTACGTGCAGAGAAAATTCTGTCTTTTTCTTCGAGCGTTTCTAAGATTCAGTTTAAATAGAATATGTTTCGCCCCCTCCTGTGTGAATTAGATATCTACTCCTCCCCCTTACTTTCTGGCTAGATCACAAAGTATATCTTATCTTATCTAATAATATTTAACTGATTGATTATACACAATCTTTATCCGTCAGTTAGCTTGCAATTGAACACTAGTATAGATAAACGATTCACTCTCACTTATTTAGTTTACAAATTGATTACATTACAGTCACGTTATCATTGTTTTTGTTTTATAAGGTTTTATAGATATTAGTAGATCTTAATAACAATGTCTGATATACAAGAAAAGAAAGCAGTATTACTTGCTAAAGAAACTACAGGTTCAAGCTCTAATTCTTCTTCAAATGTTAATCTTGATGGGAAATCAAAATTAATGCCTATCAACGATGAAGATGATACTTCGGTATTAATGACTATGGATGGTGGTAGACCATCTCTATTAGTACTTGTATTAACTATCATGACTTCTTTCTCTGGTTTCATGTTTGGTTACGATACTGGTTATATTTCCTCTGCTTTAGTCGCCATAGGTGATGACTTTGGTAAAGATTTAAGTTATGGTCAAGAACAATTTATCACTGCTGCTACTTCTCTTGGTGCTCTTATCACTTCAATCTTTGCAGGTCTTGCTGCTGATTACTTTGGTCGTAAACCAGTTGTTATGTTCTCCAATGTTCTTTTCGTTGTTGGTGCTGCTATTCAATGTGCTGCTCATAACGTTTGGACTATGATTGGTGGTAGATTTGTTATGGGTTTTGGTGTTGGTATTGGTTCTCTTATTGCTCCATTATACATTAGTGAATTAGCTCCTTCTAAATTTAGAGGTAGATTAGTCATCTTAAACTGTCTTGGTATCACTGGTGGACAATTAATCGCTTATGGTATTGGTGCTGGTTTAGATCCTGTTCATAATGGTTGGAGAGTTGTCGTTGGTCTTTCTATGATTCCTCCTGTTGTGCAATTAGTCTCTTTCTTCTTCTTACCAGAAACTCCAAGATTCTTAATCATGAATGGTAAGATTGACAAAGCTGTTAAAATCATTTCTAAAACCCATACTGCTGCTACTCCTGAATTAATCGCTATGAAAGTTGAAGAAATTCAAAGTATGAATGAAGAATTAGTAGGTAACAATGTCTTTTCAAGATCTTGGAATGGAATTAAAGAAATTCATATGAAACCTTCTAATTTCAGAGCTTTGATTATTGCTTGTGGTTTACAAGGTATTCAACAATTTACTGGTTTTAATTCATTAATGTATTTTTCAAGTACTATTTTCAAAGCTGTTGGTTTTGATAACTCAACTGCTGTTTCAATCGTTGTTGCTGGTACCAACTTCATCATGACTGTTGTTGCATTTTTCATTATTGATTTAGTTGGTCGTCGTCGTATGTTATTATTTGCCATTCCTGGTATGATTATTTTCTTAGTTTTAAACGCTATCGCATTCCATTTTGTGGATATTAAATTCGCTAATAATAGTGCTATTGTTGCATCATCAGTTGATGCTTGGGGTTATGTTATTATTGTTGCTATGATTGGTTTTGTTGCTAGTTATTCTGTTGGTATTGGTAATGTTCCATGGCAACAATCTGAATTGTTCCCACAATCTGTTCGTGGTATTGGTGCTTCTTATGCTACTGCCACTAATTGGGCTGGTTCTCTAGTTATTTCTTCAACTTTCTTAACCATGTTAGAACAAATTACTCCAACTGGTACTTTTGCCTTCTTTGCTGCATTATCTGCTGTTTCTCTTGTCTTTGTTTATTTCTTATACCCTGAATTATCTAATCTAGAATTAGAAGAGACCCAAACTATTTTAACTGGTGGGTTTAACATCGCAGCTAGTAAAAAATTAGCTGCAAAGAGAAAATTACAAAAGAAAGATACAAAAGCAATTGATCGTGCTTCAAATGAATTCATTGATAGAGTTTGAACACTCGTCAATTTTCTTGCATTCACGCTATTATCATCACATTATTGAATTCTCCACTCTTTATTTATTCCCATATTTTCATTTCTCATGTTTACTATCTTTTCAACTTTATAGAACTACAAACTTTTTAGAAATTTTCCTAAATTTCTTTGAATTTTACCTTCTAATTTTTGAATTGTTTATAAACAATTTGCATTATTATTTACTTTACTTTATTCTTGGTATTATTTATAGGAGGTATTTATTTCTAATCAATAATTTAACTTATTTCATGAATCATTATTATCTATCTAATCGTCTCCGTAAATTGTAATTTTAAAAGTCTTTATAGAAATCAATAGAAAACGTTTATGCGCGGGAATAAGTAAATAAATACATTATTTTGAAGCATCAACCCTTTCTGCTAACTGCTTAGTATAGTGATATATACACATATATTATACCTTCTTTCATGTTCATATAGTACATAAATACGCATATACACATATAACAACTTCACTCATTTGATTTAGCTATAAAATAAATCACAAAATGACTACGAATCCAAACCCGAAGGTAAATCCCCGCACAAGAACACCGTCAATATCATCAGAACAAACGCTGTTTTCAGTTAATAACACATCACATATAGATCCAAGAAGTTCAACAGACCATGATAGGTACTTACTCAACAGAAACCATAACGCTCAATTTGCAAATATTGACGCTAGCACAACTACTTCACAGTCCACTTCTGCCTTACTTGAAACTCATGCTGATAAACCATCTCCTTTAGTTTTCAGTCTTACGTTTCTAGCATCTATATCTGGATTCATGTTTGGTTATGATACAGGTTACATATCTAGTGTGCTAGTGACAATAGGAACAGATCTGAATAATAGATTACTGACCACTGTGGAGAAAGAATATATAACTTCAGGAACGTCATGTGGTGCTTTACTCGGCGCTATATTCGCTGGTGCAATTGCTGATCTAGTGGGTAGAAAACCAACAGTTATTTGCTGTAATGTATTGTTTGTCATTGGTGCAGTGCTACAGTTCATCACAAAGACCGTATGGATGATGATACTGGGGAGATTCATCATGGGAATGGGCGTTGGTATCGGATCACTTATTGCACCATTGTATATCAGTGAATTATCTCCTGGTAAATTCAGAGGAAGGTTGGTTATTGTTAATTGTCTTGCTATCACCGGTGGCCAACTTATAGCTTATGGAATTGGTGCCGGGTTATCGCATGTGAAATCTGGTTGGAGATTAATTGTTGGTTTATCTTTGATACCCAGTATTATTCAATTAGTTAGTTTCACTTTTTTACCTGATACCCCAAGATACTTAATCATGAAAGGTAGGTTACCACAGGCTCATCAAGTCTTACAGAAAGTTTACGTGAACGCCCCTCATGATCTTATTGAGGCTAATGTTCAAGAACTCATGTTACTAAATGTGCTAGTCCCTGGTGAAACAGAATGGGAAAAATTGAAAAATGGATTAAAAGAATTGTTTAGCGTTAAATCAAATATTAGAGCGCTTATTATTGGCTGTGGTTTACAAGCTATTCAACAATTCATAGGTTTCAATTCGTTAATGTACTTCTCTGGAACAATTTTCAAGATGGTAGGTTATGACAATTCAACTGGAGTAAGTTGTTTTATCGCTGGTACAAATTTCTTATTCACTATTGTTGCACTGCTTATAATTGATAAAGTTGGTCGTAGAAATATTTTATTATGGACAGTACCATTCATACTTTTATCTCAAATACTTTGCGCCTTAGCCTTTTATCACCTTGACATTGACGTTAAAGATGGGATTATGACATCTGAGCTAGATGATAAGTTCTGGGGATATACCGTGATGTTTGGAATGATCTCATTTGTTGCATTTTATGCAACCGGTATAGGTAATGTCCCATGGCAACAATCAGAATTGTTCCCTCAATCTGTTCGTGGTCTGGGCGCTTCATTTGCTACATCTACAAATTGGTTAGGTTCAATGATTATATCAATGAGTTTCCTTACACTAATGGAGGTTTTAACTCCAACCGGTACCTTTTTACTTTTTGGATTAATTTCAGTGATATCTCTCATCTTTTTGTACTTTTGTTATCCTGAGCTTACAGGTCTGCAACTTGAAGAAGTACAGTCTATTCTCAGTGATGGGTTTAACATCGATACTTCTGTCCGTCTGTACAAGAGTAAGAAAGATCATGTATCTGGTGAGTACTATAGAGTCCCAACTGGTCCAGTATCCTCAGGTGTTTAATTAGACTTATGTACACTATTACGCTCTGTTTTATTTTTGTAATTTTTTTCGAAAAACTTAAAATATATCATTTTTCCCTCTTAAATATAAACAAATGTTATCTTGTAATTATTGGTATATATATATATCAGGTGGGTAGATGAACACCTATCAATTGTACAATTCTAGATCATGAGTCCACCCAAGAAACAACTCCGTGGATCTTCAACAGGATATGAGTTCATTGGTGACATCACAGTTCCAAGTTTGCAGACGTTAAAATCCGTAAAAGAACTCGCTGAAGCATCAAGCAAACGTGAATCACAATTAACAGATCTCTCAGAAACAACGGACCAGGCAATATTACAGATTGTATGGCTTTGTATCAAGATTCTTTGCTTTAGATACACATGGGTACTTCCTTTATTTATTTTGACTTGTACAAGAACTGTGTACTGCATCTCTGGAAATCAAACAGAATCAAATCCGTTACATAAATTTGTCGATTTGTCGTATGCCATAGATGGGACATCAAATCCAGTAAGGTATGGCAAAGGTCTGAATGATATAGCATATGTGTTACATAGCGCTGTATTTTTCACTTTCTATAGAGAGTTCTTGATGCAATGCTTTTTAAGACCGTTAGCTGGAAAATTTGGAATTACAAGAGAAGGAAGAGTAAGAAGATTTATGGAACAGACGTATTTTATATGCTACTATGGATTAAGTAGTCCACTTGGAATTTACATCATGAAACAGCTACCCCTTTGGTGGTTTAAAACCACTCCACTGTATCAGGACTACCCTCATAAAACTCATGATTATCTCTTCAAATTTTTTTACTTAAATCAAGCAGGATTTTGGGTTCAGCAAGCTTTTGTGTTGATTTTACAGTTAGAGAAACCTAGGAAAGACCATACAGAATTGATCTGTCATCATATAGTCACAATATTACTTATTGCTTGTTCCTATACTTTCCACTTCACTTGGATTGGACTTGAAGTTTATATAACCATGGATATTTCAGATTTGGCGTTTTCTATGTCAAAGACGTTAAATTATATCAATAGCGTTTTTGAAATACCCATGTTTTTGATCTTTATATCAACATGGGTATATTTCAGACATTACATCAACATGAAAATTCTGTGGTCCATATTGACAGAGTATAAGGATATAGGACCTTGGGAATTGAATTGGGAAGCTGGGCTTTATAAATGTTCAATATCACAACCAATTGTGTTTGGATTACTATTTTCTTTGCATTTACTTAATCTATATTGGCTTTTCTTGATCATGAGGGTTTTCTATAGAATAGTCTTCTTGAACATTGTGAAAGATGAGAGATCGGATTCCGAAGAAGAAGGTGATGAGGGTGAAAAAGAAGAATAGTAAATTTAGTATTACAAAACACATTTTATTAAATGTTCTCAAGAATTGAATAATAATCGTACATATTATATAATTATTTATTATTAAGTCATATATTTTGGTTTGTAAATCCAACTACTTCCAATTAAATCCGCTCCATACTTTTCACTAAGTCTGAACCATGATGCTGCACGAGCCATATCCTTCTTTCTACTTGCTCCTTTTCTACTCCAAAAGATACCAGATTCACACATTGCATCAACGTAACCTAAACTTGCTGATTTCTCAAAGAATACAATACCTTGTAATTCATTCCTTGTTACACCCCAGCCATGGATATAGGCTTGTCCAAGTTCAAACATGATAGTGGCTAGGACATGGGTCTCTGTATTCATAATCAACTCTTCCTTTTCAAGAGATCTAGGATCAATTTTGAAAATAAAAGGTTTCAAAGGGTCAATATCCCCAGCTTTGCAAATCCATAAGAATGATAATGGTTCATCTTTCTTCAATCCATAACCATATCTCAATGATAATCCATATAGCAACATTGCTTCTTTATTTCCTTGATTCGATGCAACTTGCAATTGATAAGCTGCATCACGAGATTGTCCGGATTTACGAAGTGCAATAGCCATAGATACTCTTGCTTCAGGAGTAAGAGAACTCACAGGATGTTTGAGTTCAACTGGAGATTGCTTAGGTGATGGAAGTGACACGTTTTGCTGAATAATGTACTTCTTGTATGGGTGTTGTGGTTTAGTATTCATGCTTTGAGTTTGCAACTGTTGAGGAACCGAGGGAAGCAATGGTGCAGGTGCATATCCAGCCATTCTATTCTCCGATAAAACTTTTGATTGTGGAGGCACAAATGGAGGTTCTGGAACAGAAACTGTAACAGGAGCTGTAAATATTCTTGGTGGGACTTGATTCTGTTGAACTTGCATTGCATTCGTATTGCCTCTACTGGATGTAGGCTCAGGTGGTGGTGGCTGACTTGGTTTATTGAGAGATTTCAAACTAGGTGCAGAAGGGGTTCTCATTAGGTTCGTATGTTTCTGTGACTGACCCATGATATGATGCGAAGGACCTCTTGAATGTAGTTTCCTTTGTTGATTAGGGCTATTAATAAAAAAATTTTGATCTTTGATATTCGAAGGATTAAGGTAAGTCTTATCAGGTGATGGTGAAGAAGGGAACAATGTTTGTGGTTTTACTTCTGAGTGATGGTGCTCGTCATTAATTGAAGCTACTCTATCTGGAGCCGTATTATGATAAAATGCATGATGGAAAGTCTTGGTCAATGGTGATCCAGGTCCTCTAGTATGTGCTTGTCGAGATAAACTAGTTATATCACTTGGATTTGAAAAAGAATGTACATGCTGAGCTTCTCTCGGTTGGTATCTTGGACTCCGCATACCGCTCATGTATTGTGGATTGACCATAAAGTATGGATTTCCTGGAGATGAGGATACAGATGCAGAAGGGGAGGAAGGTGGATGTGCATTGATAGTCATTGGTACAGGTGTTCCTATGCTTTCTACTGACTTGTTTATGACTTCACTCTTCCCACTATCATCTCCAGTTTCGAAGCTTGCAGCGTCGTCATCATCTTCACTTTCATTCGCACTAACTTCTTCTAGCTCTGCCTCAGTAGCAACAGCCGCCTTGAACGATCTTCTATTCACATTTGAGCTAGAAATGAACTTTGGTGTGCTCACTTGATTAACATGAGATCCAATAGCAATAGCAGACTCAACAGCAGAGTTCTTGTGTTCTCGTTTCTTCTGACTCATCAACATTGGTCTTAACGATCTGAATCTGTTAGCTGGGACAGAGTTCGATTTCTGTGTAGATTCGTCGATAGTGTTGATATTCGCTTCCACAGAGCTATTTTGAAACAAACCAACTTCATCCTCTATATCTTCTATATCATCTAGTCCAAGTCTGTCTAGCAGTCTACCCGTAGTAGCTGTTGACTCGGTGGAGATGAGACTGATCTTACTACTCCGCCTGTCTAACTCTAACTTCCCTAAGGGAGACATATCTGAGCCCATGTTTTCTTTTGAAGAGTACATGGTGTGGCCCAATACGTATAGCTATCTTTGAAGCTAGTTTCAGCTAGATCACAATGTCTTGACGAAGAGTAAACTTGCAACACGCAACAGCAATCAGTTCTTCTGAAATATTTTGGTTAAAAAAATACACCGAAAAAGACGTGTTTGTTGTCTTACCAAAAATAGATTCGCATATAAATAATTTTAGATCTCCACAAATCTCAACAGCCAAGTGGTAGAGACGCCCAGGAATCGTGTTTATTTCTATGTGGATGACTTCTGCCTTTGCAACAGCTGTCGATTTTTAAGTTGATAGTTGAATAGCTGCTGTTTACCACTCACTCACTGTCTACAATACTATCTGGTAGACTCTTTGCCTCTCATCTGTTTCCACTTGGAAGATCTGAAGCCAGTGGTGCGAGGTGGCTTTAAAGTGACATCTCTTCACAAAAATGGAAGTGATGAATGCCTTGTAGAGCATGCAACCAATGCAATTTATGAAGATTTGGCACTTTTAAACTCAATTGATTATCTCCTTTTGGCACGGCAAGGCATCAGATACTACTAATACTACTATTATCACATTCAAAGTACTCAATAAGCTGGTTTCAATTGTTGATTGTGACATTATCATATTAAAATCCATTCTAAACTTGAACTGAACAGAGTGTTTGTTTATCAATATGGGATCAAATGAAGGATCTAGCGGGAAACATACACCAACTACTCCATGTGGAAACACCGTAGCCGTTGAGACCCAATGCACATGTAGTGAATGTACAAACTTCTCACCTCCCATTCCTTTCTCAGCTGATGAAGCTAAGATAGATTACTTCACATTTGGAGAACTTGCTAAAGTTCAGACCACAGCTTCTGTAAAGAAAGAAAAGGCCGACGGAATCTTAGAAGATGTGCTTCCATCATTTGCAATGCACAATTATATGTTGAATAGAAGATTGCATGAGGCAGAAACTCTTGGAGATGTAGAGTTACCAAGCTACCAAGAAGCAAGTGCACCAAGAGCTGGATCTGGAAGCTCTAATGAGAATGTTGAAGATGAGCTAGATGACCCAACAGGACACCCAGAAGAACTGGTTCTAAATAATTTAGATAATTTGCAAGCTATCAACTCTCCTTTGAAAGTTTCAATTGTGATTACAAAAGTATACCCAGAAATGAATAAACCTATAGTACGAGAGAACTCATTGAAAGAACTTCATCCAGGTGATATTGTGACAGGAACCATATATATAGAGAATCCAAGTAGTGTTAATATTCCATTTGAAATGCTTCTAGTCAGTTTAGAAGGTGCAGTAACAGTTCCTCATCCAAAAGATAAAGATCATATCGTGCGGAAAACATTCCTCAAAATGTTTGATTTTGGAGCTTGTTTCCATTATGGATATATTCCAACCTCGAACGTCAACACACCAGAAGATGTGATATTTGATGAATTAGATAAAGCAACCTATGGGTTTACCGCCGATAAGCAAGTAGCTGCTGGGACAAAGCATAAGAAGTTTTTTATATTTAAGATTCCAACCACGTTATTAGATACCGCATGTGACCATCAACTCATAGAGCATGTTGATAAATTACCACCTTCATTCGGTGTTGATATAGATAGTTTTGGTGGTAGAGCAGGAGATATTGTTGTTAGTGAAGTATTAGGTTATGGTAGATTAGATGACGTGGGAACTCCAATTATGACAAAAGATCATAGTGTAAGGGGACAATCAATTTCATACTCCATCAATGTTAGAGTGATAGGAAGAAAACATACTTTTTATCAACAATTTTATAAGAAGGATACTATACGTGATTATACATTTATCATGATAAAACAGGTTCAACATTTTTTCAGATTTGTTCCAACACAAGACACAAAAGAGAAAAGCGATATTGATAAACTATTAGATTTCAAACAACCAAAGACTGCTACCCAATTAGAAAACATATACAAGCTTTCTGAGAAAGTGATATCAGAACTTAAACAACGGTTACAGTTGATGTCCATTGGTGTTGAAAATAAGGCTGATCTCAATTCCTTAACGCAAGATATCACAGATTATTCCCAATATACATTTACAAATTATACAGATAAGAAAAATTCTCAACTACGTCTGAAGACAACAGTTAATCCTGTTTCTAGTTTATCTCAAGATTCAACTGCATCCCAGGACTTGGTAGAATCAGAAACGTTAACTGCCCTTTTGAAGAAAAAAGGTGCATTTTCATTCAATTCAAAACGTCAAGAAACGGCGGGGTCCATAAAAGTCAAAGCAAGCTCAAAGAAGTCTCATTATATTCCAAACGTAGTTCCAAAAATGCTTATAAAGATGGCAGAAGCTGTACCTGTTGCTGCTCCATCTGGACTCGCTACTGCTCCTCCAATAACCCCTCTTGCATCACCTACTTTGTCGCCAGTTAGTAGCAAAGCTTCAGCAAAAGAAATGAGAGTCAATGATTCAATTACAACTATTTTATCGGGTGTTCATTTAGACGAAGTTCCTCTATCGTTGGATGGGGTTGCAGTGAATGCAAGACCATACCTTGATTATGTCGAACTTGAAATAACTTATGTTCCTCCTAAGGGATCATCAACCTTGCAAGTGCCACCTGAACTCACATCTATCAAACCAATATTAAAATCAGTAACTATCACATCACCAAATCCAATGCCGGTAATTTTTGACTCTGATGTGTTCCAAAGTTCCGATGAAACAAGTTCACATACTCTCATGAAGATTAAACAAAAGGTTGCAGATTATATCAATCAAATGAAGGAACTATCTCAAAAAGTTGACAAAGGTGTTCCAAAACAGTTGTTTTATGACTTGATTGCCATTTCCCATACTACTCTTACTGAAACTTCTGTACCATTATTCAAAGAAGTTTTTACTTCTAAGAGTGAAACTGAAGAGTCAGGAAAATGGGTAGCACAGCAAGAACAATATATGGCTCCTGCACCTGGAATTAGCAGAAGCTCATCGTCCATATCTGCTCAAAGTAGTAGCAGTGAGAGCGAAACACCAACTCAGAAGCAAAGATTAGTATGGAAAAGAAAGTTTATGGTTCCTATCAAACTTGACGAATCCGTTTCCAAGAACAGTACCATTATTCCATCTTTTACCAGTTGTTATTATCAAAGGCTTTACTATCTTTCTTTCCATTTGCACTTCC
This sequence comes from Wenyingozyma methylovora, assembly GCA_030570175.1. NCBI lineage: Eukaryota > Fungi > Ascomycota > Pichiomycetes > Pichiales > Pichiaceae > Wenyingozyma > Wenyingozyma methylovora. The sequence continues at coordinate 175,156 of JAJLVC010000001.1, read as the reverse complement.
GTAAAGTCTCAACGAGTGCTGATGTCAGGTTGCCAGTTGAAGTAGCTAAACTGATTTGAGTTGTCAGGGACTATGAAGAATCAAAATCGCGGCGATTTTTCCTAATCGAGAGTGCTAGCTAGCTAGCTGAACATCAGAAAGTCTTTCATTTTCAGATTATTAAAGACTCATATCTAGCCAAACGATATATATATTAAATAGTTGCTTGATACAATACAATAACAATGATTTAGCGTAAATATAATTGGGATTTGAACTATATACAGATTATATAAAAGCTGATATTAACTAGTTTCAACAGAAAAAGAAAATTCATGAAGATGAGATGGAATTTGAGTGGAAATCATGCTAGTGTATACGGCTGGATAGTATCTAAATTAATTGTTGAAGTCTCTGGATTGTAGGTTACGAGTCATGGCAGGTAACGCTACCCTTATACCATCGAGTTCTTTTGACATGAAAACTTGACAGCCAAGTCTAGATGTTTCAGTTAAGCCAAATGCAAGATCGAGCATATCGTTTTCATCATCATCTGGCTCTGGAATTTCATCATAAAAGTCAGGATCTACAATGACATGACAAGTGGAACAAGCACATGATCCACCACAAGCTCCTTCCATATCCAAATGGTGTGCTTGTGCGATATCCAACAATGAGTCACCGGCGGCTACTTCAAAAGTTTTTTGTGTACCGTCTTTCGTTATGAATGTAACATGTAATTCTTCACCTGGATTTGGTTTCTTCAAGTGTCCGTGTTGCACAAATGGTGTGGTAGTGAATAATCTTTGAGTACTAATGGATTGAGGTACTCTTAACGGAGAACCTCTTATTATAGGTCTGGTGAGGTTGGAAACTCCCTTGAAAAGAAGTCTGGAAGCAAACATACTGGCAGTTATCTCTATAAAAGCACAGACTTGTGATGCACGCTGGTATGAGGATAAGTGAGTATGTAAACGGCAGTAACCATCTCAAATCCGCAACCTGACAAAAAAATATCAAAAAATATTTCAGTATTACAAAGAGACGAAAACTAATTGGTCGGGTGAGTTTTGAGCCCTGTACGAGAAGATGAAGAAGGAGCTTGTAGATTATTTATTTGAATTTTGAAGGCTTTGCTGTCTTCAGAACAGAGCTTAGCTATATGTGATATAGTAATATAGTAGATACTCATAGACAACTCACACACATATAGACACACACAGATAATTTTCAAGATGTCAGACTTATTCACTACCTATGAATCAGATTTCAAAGTGAGTTACTCCGAAGCTCAGCAAAAGATTAGCCAGATATACGGGGTAAACGATAACAACCAGAGGGTGAATCTTATGAAAGATGTGGAAGCTTCAATTGATGACTGTTATCACTTAATTGATCAAATGTCTTTGGAAGTGACAAACATAAGCACTGCATCTCGTTCTCCTTATAACGCCAAGATTAGAACGTACAAGTCAGATTTAGAGAGATTAAAGAAAGATTTGAAGGCCCATATGGATGATAAGGACAGACGTAATTTATTTGGTACGACAAATGCTCAAGACCAATCTGAACTTTCTTACTCGCAACGTCAAGCATTATTAAACTCGAACGCTTCCCTAGATAGATCTACACAGAGGTTACATGACGCCACAAGAACAGCTCTTGAGACAGAGGATGTTGGTGCTAGTATATTAGATAATTTGAGAGGTCAGAGGGAACAAATTTTAAACGCAAGAGAAACTTTGAATGAAGCAGATTCATATGTAGATAGAAGTATCAAGACTTTAAAGACTATGACCAGAAGAATGGCCACCAATAAAATGATAACATACGGTATCATTGCTGTCTTGATTATCCTAATCTTCTTAGTCTTAATCAATAAATTCTCTTGAATTAGTTTCTTCTGCTTACTTTACTTTGATTAATTTTGTATCTATATATTAATTACTGCTTTCTTTTTAGTGTTGGTGAAAAGAAGAAGGAATATAATTACGCTTATTACGATTACTAAAGCATATATAGAAAGTAACTTGTATTTATCTGTATATTGTATGTAAAATAAAAATGTATGAAATGAAATAAAATAAAATGAAGTATGTTTAATTGTTGTGGGTTTCAATTTCATCCATTGAGAAACGATCACTATTGTTATCTAACTTGAATTTAGACATAGCGCTTCTAACTTGGTTTAAGAAATCTTCGTTATCGCTAGCATTAGCCATAATATCACTTGAAATAGTTTTAGAGCTACTACGTCTACTAAGACCTGGTAATTTGGATGCAGCAACTTGTGTTTCGTCTTCACTTAGATCTAGCACTTGAGCAGTTAAGTTCAGCAGTGACTTGCCAGAACGACGTCTACTTAAAAGTGGGAAAGCAGAAGGTGAAGTCTTTGGGAAATAGTTTTGAATTTCTTCTTCATTCTCAAAATATGAAGAACGACGACCTTGTAAAGTAGCTGAACTAGCAGATCTTGAAATACCGGGTGGACGACAAGATACACCAACATCATGAACAAATTTAGCAACTAATGCCGTCCAACCACATTGATGAGAAGCTCCTAAACCACGACCTGTATCACCATGAAAATATTCGTAGAATTGAACATACTCATCAAAATTGTCTCCACTATCACAAATTTCAGTAGTCTCATTATAAGCTCTTCTACCATCTGCGTTTGGAATAAAAATGTGTATTAATCTATGTTGTAATTCTTCAGCGGCTTGAGCTAAATTTAGGTATTCACCTGAACCAGTAGGAACTTCAATCTTAAGGTCAGATCCATAGTATAAATAAAATCTTTGTAGTGCTTCGATAAGCAAAAAGTTTGTAGGAAACCAAATAGGTCCTCTCCAATTTGAGTTACCACCAAACAATCCAGAATCAGATTCACCTGGTAAATAAGCAACTACATATTCTTCACCATTGACGTTCATTTTGAGTGGATTTTTTTCATGAAATTTAGATAATGATCTAATACCATAATCTGATAAAAATTCAGTTTCGTCAAACATCTTAGTAAGAATAGCAACGAGTCTATCTTTGTTAACCATGGATAAAAGAAGACGCTCACCAGAACCTTTAACATCCATAGATGCAATGTTACGGTTGAACATATGCTTTTTATTATTTGTTAACCAATCTAATCTCTTTCTAAAACGTGGAAAACGTTCCAACAGTTCTGGCTCTAAAGTTAATGATGCGTATAATGGTATTAATCCAACTAATGATCTAACTTTCAAAGTTTGCTTGTTAGATCCACCCCAAGTGATAGCATCATAATAAAATTGATCTTCTTCGTTCCACAATGAGGTTTCTGTTGGAACACCTTGGTTATCATTACCAGCATCCATGTAAGTCATGGCATCAGCAATTAAAAGATAATGTTCAAAAAATTTAGATGCAATATCTTCATACACATGATTCTCTTTTGCCAATTCTAAAGCAATGTTCAACATAGTCAATGAATAAAATGCCATCCAACCTGTAGAATCAGCCTGTTCTAAAGAACCACCTGTTGGTAATGGTTCAGATCTATTAAAAATACCAATGTTGTCAAGACCTAAGAAGCCACCTTCAAAAACACCATTACCATTAGCATCTTTTCTGTTAACCCACCATGTAAAATTCAATAATAACTTCTGGAAAACACGCTCTAAGAATTCACGATCTTCTCTCTTATACATACTCCTTTCAATTTTATAAACTCTGTAAACAGCCCAGGCATGAACTGGGGGATTAACATCACCAAAGTTCCACTCATATGCAGGTAATTGACCATTAGGATGCATATACCATTCTCTAGTCAATAAATCAAGTTGTTTTTTAGCAAAGTCAGGATCAATCATAGCCAATGGAATACAATGAAATGCTAAATCCCAAGCGGCAAAGAAAGGATATTCCCATTTATCAGGATTAGAAAGAATATCATCCATATAAATATGTTTCCATTCTCTATTTCTACCACCTGCTCTATTAGGTGCAGGTTTTATTTCAGAATTAGGATCACCTTGAGACCAATAATCATGAACAAAGTGATAATACTGTTTAGTCCATAATAAACCTGCAAAAGCTTGTCTTTGGACATTACGTAAATCACCTGGGATTGGTAATGGAGAAACATTCCAATAAAATTCTTCTGCGTCGTTTAATCTAGCCTCAAAAACATCATCAAATGCTTCTTCATCAATTTCAACTTCATCGGATTTTCTGGTAAATTTATAACGAATAGTAACGTAGTCACCAGGTGGGATACCTCCATTCTCATCAAAGACAAACCAAGCACATGCTTTGGTACCAAAATTCTCAGGATTGACAGCTTCTTCAATTTCGTCGACAACATAGTCATGGAAAGCATCCTTAACGTAATCAGCTTTGTTTTCAACCTTGTATAATTTCTTAAAGTTTGTTTCATTTTCAGTAAATAACAGTTTTGGTTCAACATCAGCAGAGGTTTCTGTTAATCCAGGAGCTGGAGCAAAAACAACACGTCTATCACCAAACTTGTAATGATCCATTTTGATAGAGTAATTTGAATCATCGAATTCTTTGGATAAGTTTGGTTTCGGCTTATCAGCTTCTTCTTCCATTCCCCAAGCCCAAGTGTTTCTGAAATAAACGTGTGGTAAGATATGTAATGGTGCGGGTGCTTGTGATCTATTCCAAGCGGTAATTCTGAAATATAATTCTTCTGGATCATCATCATCTTTAGCCATCTCAAAGAAAACGTCAAAATAGTTGTTATCTTTGAAAGCATCTGTATCAGTAATTTCATACTCTAATTCTTGTCTGGTTCTTTCTGAATTAACTTTAGTAATCTCTTCATATGGGAATTTACCAATTGGGTATTTGTATAAATATTTCATATAAGAATGAGTAGGAGTGTTATCTAAGTAGTAGTAGAGTTCTTTGACATCTTCCCCATGATTAGCAACTGCTGGATCATTTGGTAAACCAAAAGCTTTCTCCTTCAAAATATCATCATTTTCATTCCATAGCGCCAGAGAGAAACAAACCAATTGATGATTATCAGAAACACCAGCAAGACCATCTTCACCCCATCTGTAAGTTCTTGATCTGGACTCATCAAATGTGAAACTAGTCCAGGCGTTACCATCAGAACTGTAGTCTTCACGAACTGTACCCCATTGTCTTTCACTAACATAAGGACCCCAACGTTTCCAGTACTTAGTCTTCTCCTTATCCTCTAATAACTTCTTCTCTTCAACGGTCAGATTTTGTGTTAAACCCATAATAAACTTTTTCACTTATAAGGTAACCTTGTAACAGAGAGTTTTTATCCAAAAAAAAAAGTAATCGAATCAATTGAGAGAACTTAGGTGGTTATCAGTAAATATACTCTATCGATAATCACAATAGCAAGTTCTTCAGCCAATATTCGATAACTATAACAAAGCAACCAACTGTTTAAAGCGACTAGGGAGCCTTATCAGATTATTAATTAATTAATTTTTAGCTTGCCCTTCAGATCGAGTTTTTCCATGCAGCAGCAATTCAATTGTTGTTTTTGAAAGATACTTGGTGTGTGGGGGTTTATTGTTAACGGTATTGTAATGTATTATTATTAAGTGATTATACAAGTTATATAGCTATAGTATAGTATATATATGACCTAGTAGATGTAACTGCCACTGGTACTCCCCCAAGTACGAGTGACAGCACTACCATGGTAAAATTTCTCAGTCTTTCTTACTTAAATTATCAATAAAATCAGCAGAAAAACTTGCTGGACCATTTTGAGAAGTATTCAAGCAGGCATTCTTATAAGCAGTTAGTGCTTGCACTGTAGCTATGAAAGGGTCATCTGGATATGATGCAACATAAGTAGCTATCACAGAGCCTAGGGCACACCCTGCTCCTGTAATAGAACACAAGAATTCACTTCCACCAGTTATAACTTCATACCTATCGTTATAGAAAGGTTCGTCTGCATTCAAAGGCAATCTTCCACGTGAGCCATCAGCAACGATATCCTTTTCACCAGTAATGACAACAACTGATCTGGTACTTGCTGCTAACTCGAGTGCTATTTTAATAAGAGATTCTTGGTCAGATGATTTATCGGTGCTATCTACACCTCTCATGTTACCAGCATAGCCAGCCAACTCACGAATTTCGCCAGCGTTACCTTTGATAACTGTCATGTATCCTTCTAACAACAATCTACGTGCTAGAGATTTTCTAAACTCAGAGGCACCAACCCCAACAGGATCGTAAATGACCGGTCTGGAAAATTTGTTGTAAGCTTTTAAAGCTTTGATGTAAACTGGGATCATTTCTGCATTTGGTGTACCCGTATTGAGTACTAAAGCACTTTTCCCGTACTTTGCAAAATCTTCAAACTCATCTGGACAATCACTCATTATCGGAGATCCGCCAGTAGCTAAAGTTATATTTGCTGAAAAGTTTTTAACCACATCATTAGTTATATGATGAATCATTGGTTTTGAGTCAGTTATGAGCTTTTTGACGATAGTATCATCATTCTTCTTCGCTGGAGCATCGGTTGCAAATGCACTATCCCATAATTCAAGCAATTCCTTCACGGCCTTGGTAGGATCTTCAGCTGCCATGATACATGATACAACAGCAGCACCGTCTATACCTCTCTGCTTAGTAGCAGCCTGAAATCTAGTTCTTTGAATATTGGTTTGATTGACACCACCTATGACACAGGTCTTCATCTTGCTGTTATGGTCATCCAAGACTTTCAATATTTTTTGAACTCCAATTGGACCCATTGCAGTTTTATTAGTGATCTTGGTCATTGTATCGAATACGATTCCAATTCCAATATAATCTGCCCCATCTTTAATTGCCTGTTCAACCTCTTCAGGTTTTCCGGTACTGACTCCAATAATCTTGTCCTCCCCAAAGAGTTTACGAGCCATTGGAACTGTCATGTCATCCTGTCCAACGTGTAAGCCTTCGGCATCAACAGCGAGAGCCACGTCAAGACGGTCATTGATGATCAGTGGAATTCCAGCTTTTTTAGTGAGAGCATGTACAGCCTTAGCCCTCTCAATAAAGTCACGAGTAGCTAATGTCTTCTCGCGAATCTGCACAAAAGTTACTCCAGCATTGATAGCTTCTTCGACTTGCTGCAAAAATGTTTTACCCTTAGGTACCATTTCTGCATTGGTAACCAAGTACATCTTTAGATCAAAGTTATCCCTATTCATGACTGTTTACAAATGAGCAAATTGTACTTTGTAAGTGATCAATTGATGGCGTATGACTCTAATAAATTGTATATTAACGAACGACTAGTTCAAATGGTAGTCAGATTGTTCACCAAAGAGGCTCTCGATCTCAACCCCAGTGGAGTTGACACAGGATGTCTCTGGCAGAGCTACTTTTACTATGTAAATCTTCCGGTATTGTAATTTTCGTATTGTATATAGTCTATATATTACAATAAATAGTTTCAGATAAAACCACTACACATGTACCCCCCAGTACAGGTAGTGATGTTCATAATTCAAGACAGCGACTAGTTATAACGAAACCACAAGCTATAAAGTGTCCCCCGACATAGCTTGTAGATTTTTAAAAAGTCTCGTTTAATATTCCCGATTAGGACATATAAACTCCATAGATTTTCTCTCACTGCCTTAACATTTTAACTAGACTCGAGAATAGCACTCCAAAAATTGACCTCTAACTGAGATACATCTCTGAATATCTTGACTAAAGACTCAAGTTTTTCTTCTGTTAGCTCCCCTTGATACTTTTCAACTATCTGTTTACCAGACTCACAACTCTCCATGTACCAATCACTAACGTAATCACACAACCAATGATAAAATTCGTTATCATCTCCATGTTTTTCCTTATCGTAATGTAATTCCAAACCTATCTTACCAGCTTCATGATAACCAAACAGACATGGAGCCAAGGCAACGTTGATACTCAACCAGTCTTGAGTCTCATTGGCAACTTTGATCAAGTAGTTGTTGTACTTTTCACATGCATCATTGATAACAATGCTATCAAGATCAATACCTGGGAACCTTTTTTTCAATTTTTCCCCATGACGTTCCATTTCAGCACAGATCTTTAACATTATTTCAGCTTCATTTCTAATCATCTCTAAATCTGGCGCAAGAGTAGCTACTAATGCATGAATCTTAGCATAATTTATCAAATATTTATAATCTTGTTTCAAGAAGTAATCAAATTTCTCGATTGGTAGTTTCATTGTGGCAACTTGTTTCACAAATTCATGATTTACATACTGTTTCCAAACTGGTTGGACAGTAGGATGATTAATCAAGTAGTCCAAGAGTCCATTTTTTTCAAAAGGAACTTTGAAAGGAACTTCTGTTTTTTTATGAAAAATGGTTTGATCTTCAACAGGTTTCAAAGTTGTATCAATGTTGTACAAATGATTGATTGGACCATTTGGGCCACGACCTAGTGAAGTATCTGCATTGACAATTGCTTCGTGTGTGTAAGTAAGACCTAATTTAACAGCTTCTCTAACGGGTACCTTTTTAGCCAACTGAGATGCAATTGCACTTGATAGGGTACATCCTGTTCCATGATTGTGCTTGTTATTTATGTATTTGGATTTGAAGACTGTGACTTCATCCAAACTTCTCTCATAAAGAATATCATAGACAAACGCCGAAGCGTTTGAATCTGTGACAAATTTATCATTTTTATCCACTGGAATATGACCACCTTTCAAGAGTACAGCCTGACAAAAAGTATTAACAGCAATGAATTTTGCCATGGCACATAAATCAGAGACACTGTTAACTTTAATTGGTTCGATTGTGCTTTGGTGTTTAATTGCACTAATGATCGCTTCAGCTTCTTTAAAATTTGGTGTGATCACTGTTCTTGGTCTTTCGAAAAGACTGATCATTTCCTTAAGACTCTGAAATTCTGCCAATGAATCCCCCGAGTTGGCTACAATAACAGGGTCAATAACAATTGGTTTACTCCCATGATATTTATCCAAAATCTTGGGTAAAACAACTAAAGCTTCTTTAGTCAACAATCCAGTCTTGATAACATCAATATCAATATCTTCAAAATTGGCTTCCAATATGGCTGATAAAGTAGCAATTGGTGTATTCTCTACTGCTTTCACACCGGTGGTATTTTGTGCAGTCAATGCTGTGATTGCAGTAAGAGCATAACATTTATGTACAGTAATTGTCTTCACATCAGCTTCAATACCTGCTCCCCCGGATGAATCAGATCCAGCAATGGTGAGAACACGGGGTATTGGACCACGTCTACAAAACATGACGGACTCGTATGAGAGATCAACAACTGTTCTTCCATTGGCCGCCATTGACATGTTTAATGATGTATATGAAGTATACCGGTGCCTAGGTCAAGAACTCACTCACAGCTGCTTGGGCTATCCTCAACTTACTTTTCAAAAAACCTCACTCTATATTTCTCGCTAAAAAAAATGTATATTAGGACAGGCTACAAAGTCTACTTAGTCTAGTTCATAATTAATCTTTTTTATCTCCTTTTATGTTTAGTTATACACTTACTTAGTCGTTATGTTTATAAATTACTGCTCTCCTTGCTGTAAGCGGTAGCAAAACCATCAATTAAAGCAGCTAAACCAATAGCACCAGGATCTGGTAAACCACCTTCAGCTTCAAACTGTTTGAATTCCTCTTCAGAAACATATGAAGCTCTACCAAACTTAGCTTTAAATTTTCTAGTAGCTTCAGCACCATCATGGGCGCTCTTACTAGCTTTGTTAAGGTCGCCTGTCTCCAAGAATGTATCAACAAAAGGTTGTAATGCATCTATTAAAGTTCTGTCACCAATTCTAGCTCTGGTATATTTGAATAATGAATCAAGTGCATCCTTTAATGATTCAGCTAAAATTGGAATAGTAACTTCATAAGAACCTTTTGCAATTTCACGATTCTTCAAAGACTTGGCTAATGCACTAATGAAAATAGAGTATAGACCACCGGAGGTACCACCCATTGCTGTCTCAACAATATCTGTAATTTGAGTAAGTGATTTAACACCATCTGTCAAATCTAATTCCTTGGTATCAATAGCTTTCATTATAGCGTAAGCACCATTGGCTAAAGTTTCACCACAATCACCATCACCAGCAACAGTATCGTATAATGTAATTTTAGGTTCTTTGGCTAATAATTTCTTACAACCAACTTCTAATAATGATTTATAAGTTTCAGCATCTGTTTTAACAGTGGATGTAGCATCAGCTTCATGTAAATCTGGAGCTTCAACAATGAAGTTTTCTTCCTTAGCCGCCCATTTTTGTGGGGTAACATGAGTGGTCCAACCTGGAGCATCTGTTGGGTAGTCTAAACAGTCTAAGACTTCTTTTCCACCAGCCTTGGTAGCGTTTAATAATGTAATTGAGAAACCTGGACCATCAATGGATGTTGTGAAAGCACCAGTGTATACTCTAGCTGGTTTGATACCATATTCAGAAACTAAAGTCTCAACAACAGTATTTTGGATAGCATACAATTCTAAGATGGAAGTACCACCTAAGTTATTAATTAATAATACTACTTCATCGTCTTTAGCGAAATCAACATAATTTCTATCGGCATCTTTAGTAGATAGTAAGTATTCTAGTAATTCTTTAACAAATGATTCAATAGTTGGAATTGGTGAAATTTTCTTGATACCTGGTTCATTATGAATACCCATACCAATTTCTACTTCATTTTCTTTCAAAAATTCAATTTCTTCGTCATCAGAATCATTTTCATCACGGTGTCTATTACCTGGGATAGAACAATGGTCAAGAGAAGCACCAATTGTGACTAAATTTTCAACAACTTTAGTACCCAAGTCGAAGACATCTTTTAGAGTAGCTTTTTCATCTTTAGCACTCTTAGCACCGACGATTTTATGAACTAAGGAAGTACCGGCTAAACCTCTACGACCAACCATACCATTCTTAGCTCTACCTACAGAAACATCATCCTGAACGATTAGTAACTCAACATTTAAACCTTCAGCTTTTGCTCTTTCAGCAGCTAAACCAAAATGTAAGATATCACCAGTATAGTTCTTAACGACGATAAGAGTACCTTTATCGGTTGGTTTGGCCTTAATACCAGAAAAGATCTGCTTAGTTGATGGAGAAGCAAAGATAAACCCAGCAACTGCAACGTCTAATAACCCTTCACCGACAAATCCAGCGTGTAATGGTTCGTGACCAGAACCACCACCAGAGATGACAACAACTTTATCTTTAGAAGGCTTAGAAGTGTATACAACTCTTTCAGACTCCATGAATCTTAATTCTGGGTTAACATGGCAGAGACCTTTCAAATGAGAATGAACTAAGTCCTGTTCATAATTCCAATGCTTTTGTGACATGATTTTGCAACTTTATATAGATGTTTGAGTTGAATGTATACTCAATGGCACTTATATATCAAAAAACAGTGAGCACAAGTTGACATTTCAAAAATAAATTTAGAGAGAGAGATCAAGCCATATATATACCCGAGCAGATAATTGTGCCTAAAATGAGCGGGGTCCACAGTCCAAATCGAGAATTTTAACCGTAGCCGGAGATTGAACGAGTCGTTTTTGCTGGCTAGCGACTTGCCGAGTGCACTGGCGTGTGTCGATTGACAGCCAGGTACGTGTAGGCTTTGTACTGTGTGCTCGTAGAGTATTTAAAGGTGTACTGGACTTGGTGACAAGTTGCTTGATCACTTGTTTCAATCTCACAAAATAGGTGAGCATCTAGCTTCTCCATAGTTTTTGTCACCAGATATTCTACTCTACTGGTGGGGCATGGGGAGATTGCTCCCTCGCAACTATCTATGCATGGGGGGATCAAGTGGAGGGATTCTACACAATGTACGGATGTTGTTAAGGAAATTTTAAGCTTTTTTGATGGCAGCTGGCTGTTACATATAACACAGCCGTGTTTTAGGTTTTAGATATGAAACAAAGCCAGAGCTATAAATATTATTTGGGGAAAATCCCAGATGCCCTACTTCGTATGAACTGATTTAAAATTCGTATCCCTTTCTTTCAATCATACCCTTATTGTCCTACATTAAAAAGCTGAACTGTTATGTCTGTTTCTATATCGCTAAAACCACAACTTGATCTTGGTTCAACAAATGCTTATACACAGCTAAGTGTTAAAAAAATGTCATCTTCATCTTCAGTTGCTTATAAAGACTCTAAAAAGCAAAAGGCATGTGCCAAAAGTAGAAATGGTTTGGTTGCTGTATCCTTTAACAAGACTCCCTCTGGTGATATCTATGTTAACGAACTCAAGGAAATATATTGTACGCTGCTATGCTCGCTAAACTTGAAAGATGTACCAGCTACAAAGAATGAAAATAGTTCTGGTTTGTCAAAGTTTACTTCTAAGCTAATGAAGAAAAAAACGTATCCATATGTGTTTGAGGTTTCAAAAGCTGTTGAAGCTATGAAAAACTTGTCCATTAGTCTTGAGCTATCCGCTACTATGACTAATATATCTTATGGTATAAAAGAATCAATAATTAACGATATGTTGCAAACATTCATGAATGCTAAGTTGTTACATACTCCAGAAGATAAAACCAATCATAAGATTAATCCTTCTCTTTTGTTGCAACCAACTCCTAAAGGTGTTAGTATTTTAAGTGCGTTTTGTTTGAGAGTTGGATTATCAGGAACTCATTTACCTCCAATTTTGAAGTCAAATTTTCATTCAATGGAATTAGTTCAATTTGCTAGAGCCGATACCACTGACTCTATTATTTTATCAGCCTATTGGATTAGATACCTCTTTATTCTACTTATGGGTCCAAAACCTAATCCTTGGTCTCCTAATAATCCTCCAGAAGAGATCCCGGATTTACAAAAAAACTACAGATCCAAGATTGATTTTGCTTCTAGTTTTCAATTTACTGAAGATTTGAACAATGTGATGGATAAAGAAGGTATATTGGCCTTGTTGCATGAGAAAAGAAAAAGCAGTACATTCTTGGTTGATTCACCAATGAAAGAGTTTGGTAGTCAATACTCACCTTTTCATCATAAATTTTTTACTAATCCTGAATCAAACTCACATATACAGTACTACGTTTCAAAATCAGGAGTAAGATTGTATAAAGACAGAACTATCCAAAATGGTAAATCAACATTAACTGCTCATTACTCGTTTTCTGGAAAGGCTATAATTCAATGGTTAATGGATTGCACTGAAATTATGTACAGAGAAGAAGCAGAGACAATAGCTGGTTTATTTGTTAAAAATAAGCTTATTTATCTCTTGAATCCAAAATCCTTTGAAGATATAAAATTGAAAGCAAATAGAATAAATCCTGCAACTGATGCTATTTATGCTTTGACTGATAAAGGTTGGGGTCTTGTTCATTGGAATAAATCACCTTCTTCTAGTGATAACGATGATATTACTCTGGAAAAGATGAATAGAAGAAGAGTCTATAATGGATCAGATTCTTCTTCATTTTCAGGATCTGAGAGAGTTAAAATAAATAGTGACTTACCTGCGTTGACTCTTGCAGATATTTTGAAAGATCCAGGAATGAGATATCTGTTCAGATCGCATTTACTCGATGAACTTTGCAGTGAGACTTTAGATTTATATTCCGAGCTCATAGTGTTAAAAAAGACTATGCGTACTTTTAAGAAGTTATTGAGGTTACAGGAGAAATATAATGCTCATTCTGCAGCTAAATCTGTTACTGAAGTTTCAACACCACCAGAATTGTCTAAGAAGAATAGATCTCTTTTATCCGCAGCTATAACGAGAACAAGTAACGAGTGTTTATCAAAGTTGTATAGTATTTACAACACTTACATAGTTTCAGGAGCTCCATATGAAGTGAACATTAATCATACTTTAAGAATTACAATGGCAGAGATAATGACAAATCCAGAATCTCCTTATCAACAGAGATTTTTCCATTTTGAAGATTTCGATGATCTTGATAATTTGCAAACTGATTTTTCATCTTTAGGACTGAAAACTTCTTCACCTGAACAAAGTATTAAAGATTCGTCTGTTTCAATGTCTGAAAGTGCGGAAGGATCGTCACGACAACTGGAAGCTCAAATAGCTCAAATGTCTTCAAGAGCTCACGCTACTATCTCGACTGTTAAACTTCTTAATAAAGTTGAACCAATTCTGGAAGAAATTGAAATTCATATGCTCAAATTAATGGAAACCGATTCATTATCTAAATTCCTGAATTCCAATCTCTTCAAAGAAGTATCACGTATAATAGTTCCAGGAAATCAAAAAAAGAGAAATTCCTCAAAAAAGGTGCAAATTTAAATACCTAATAAATCATATAAGCCGTTGTACTTATATAAAATATAATTACTTTTTTAATAGTTATTAATATAATGAGAACCTAGTATTCATAACATATATAGAGAAAAGTACAAAGATAAAAAAAATTATAGTGAATGATGTAAATGACAAGATATTATATAAATATAAAATTACTAAACTACTGGATCAATAGTAGTACCTTTCTTAATAGTAGCCCAACCAATTAAACGGAAATGTTTATCTATACGTCTGGATAAAGCAATCTTTTCATTAATTTCAGTACAAGCTGGAGAAGTTAAAGTTAATCTAGCCATATCAGCTTTAACGGCAACAACTCTAGCACCAGTGGCAGTAGAACCAATATTCACCATAAGAACATCGTCAACTTCTAATTTACGAACCTTAGCTTGTCTTTGACCATCAGTCTTAACACCTAATAATCTTCTTAATAAGAAATAGTTAATTTCAATATCAGTGAACACAGAAGGTAAGTGACCTTTAGCACCAACAACTTGACCAACTAATCTATCAGCTCTACATAATGTAGGATCAATCTTAGTACCAACACCAATTAAACCACCTGGAACGGCGAACTTCAAATCATTGTGTTCAGCAAATAAGGAAACAATGTTTGAGAAAATTGGTTTACATTGAATCTTACCATTGTCATCTTTGGTAACAATACCTGGTCTAATTTCGATTTCGTCACCGATCTTGAAGACACCAGTAAGAATAGAACCACCAGCAACACCACCTTTCAAATCTTCAATTTCAGCACCTGGTTTATTAACATCGAAAGAACGAATGACAATTAATTGTGGAGAAGCTGAGAAATCTCTTAATGGAACTGGAATAGATTGAACCATACATTGATTAACAGCATCAATATTATATTTCAATTGAGCAGAGATTGGGATAACTGGAGCACCATCAGCAATAGTACCTTTGATGAATTTAAGAATAGATTTTTGATGTTCTAAAGCACTTTCTTCTCTCATTAAGTCAACCTTGTTTTGTAAAATAATAACGTGCTTTAATTTCATAATTTCGATAGCTGCTAAATGTTCAGAAGTTTGTGGTTGTGGACATGGTTCATTACCAGCAATTAATAAAAGGGCAGCATCCATAACAGCGGCACCTGACAACATAGTACTCATAAGAATATCGTGACCTGGACAATCAACGAAGGAAACATGACGAACCATTCTATAACGACCTTCACAGCCTTCACGTTCACACTTTGGAGCAATTTCTTTATCAGATTTGAATGAACGGTAACACCCTGGTTCTGGACATTCATCGTTATCACACTTGTAAATTTTAGCATTTGCGTAACCTAATTTAATGGTAATATTACGTTCTAATTCGTTCTTGAAACGAACAGTTTGAACACCAGAAATGGCTCTGACAACGGTAGACTTACCGTGAGCAACATGACCAATGGTACCAATATTTATAGTAGCTTGTCTGTTAATAATTTCTGGTGATAATGGGGTTAATTGTGTAAAATCTGGATTTTCTGGTTGTTCTGGTAATCCACCACCTTCTTCGAACTCTCTCTTTCTGCGTTCTTCTTCATCTTCTCCGTCATCTTCGTCTTCATCTAATTCAGCAAAAGTGACTTTCTTAGAAGCTTTGATATCTTCTTCTCCTTCTAATTCATTCTCACTTTCTTCACCTTCGTGGTATAATCCTTCATCATCAACTATGTCATCTGATCCGCCTATAACGATATCAGGCACAGCGTCTTGTAATTCAGTAGGCATATTGTATATGTGTATATATATATCCAAACTTGATAATCTATAAGATATCCTACTTATGACTTTTCAATTACTGTCAATGCCATCTCAAGTCTCTCTCTCTCTACAAATTAGTCAGTGGTATTTCTCTCAAATCGTATTTTTTTTTCGATGAAAAATTTTAAACCGGGTAATTTTATATCTCCCGTTTGAGAAGGGGTGATTACTGGCAGAGTTGAGATGAGGTAGATAGAAATAGATGAATGGTACATGTTTTCAGGTATATATTGTACACAAATTATACAGAGGACGACGGTGCAGCGTTGTTAGTGGTGCCTTGGTTGGGTATATCCTCGGCGTGGAACCCAAACTCGTTCATCACAGAGTCGATATCCTTGAAAAGCACATCAGTGTCCATAGTTTCGTAAACGATATCCCAAGAATCTAGTGGGTGGTATTCCACCACAGGTGAACCGTTATTCTCGTCAGTGGTCATAGCAGTATGATCTGGTTTGATAAGGTTATCTTTCTTAGTTGGCGTAGCTGCTGAAGAAGAAACTGGCTTTGAGTTACTGTGTCTTCTTCCATGACTAAAAGTTCTTGATCTTCTACGAATTTTGTTTCGTTTATTTTCTGAATGCACTTGTAGTTGCGCAGGTTCCTTAATCATTACTTGAACTGGTGACTTCATATGTTGTCTCATGTAAGGAGACGCCTTATTACTACTTGCTGCAGAGTTACCATTTGGACTTAATGTGTTCGTATCACTTGACTTTTCAACAGAAATTGGTTGTGGATCGAGTGGGATTGTTTTGATAATCTTTCTAGCAGATGATTCTGGATGTAGAGTGCTAGATAAAGTACGATGTTTTCTTCTTTGTTGGGAATTAGATGATCCTGATGATGCTGGTGTGCCTTTGGTCTCGGAAGTGTGTTTAGATAGATCTGTGTCATTAGCATCTTGCTCATCTGAGCTTGTCGTTGCACCTGATTCGTACTCAGATATGCTACCACTTCCTTCATCGTTATCTTCATCACTTGTGTCCATAACTGCTTGTTCTTCTAGTGATGGACCACTAACAGAAGTTTTCCTACGTGGAGCAAGTTTGATAGTACCACTATGCTGACGTAAAATCCACAATGAATCAAAGAACACACTAGCTGACATACGACTTCTAACAGTAACTTTAGCACTTAAGGATTCTCTTGCGTGTAGTATCTTGAATAATGCCCACATTGTTCTCATGATTCCAGATGATCTATAAGCCATGTCATGTTTCATTACTGATGCTTTCAATAGCACGTTTAAAGCAAATTGATAGAGCTCTTTGCCACTTCCAACGTCAAGTAAAGACTCATATGATGAGTGAACAAGACGAGATATAAGACATCCTGCTTGCCATATAGTCAAGATGTAAACACCAGGTAAGTATCTAACAAAACTTTTATCTTTAGATTGTGAATGTTGACAATGAGAGATGACAGCTAAAGCAGCATTATAAACTCTAACCACACCTTTTTCTAGTTCAAAAGTTGCAATTCTTGAAGTATCAAGAAAATTGTATGTTAACAGATGTAATCTTGCCGATAACAAAGATAGTCTTCTCAAATCGTCCATTGGTGTAGCATCTGATCTTAATTTTAACTCTAATTGGTCTAATTCTCTGTTTAGTAATTTCAAAAGTGGAACTCTTTCAGATGGATCCATTAATTTCAAAGGATCTAGAGCGTTGTTATTAAGCGCTTGAACGACTTGATTTTCAAATAATTGAATCTCTACCATTTGTTTAATTGAATGTGGAATATCAAACCCATTTTCAGGACGACATGAAACTAACAACGAAGCATCGAGTAATGTATATCCTGGTAATCCAAATGCAGTAGCAACTGTTTGTGATACAATATTACAACCTAGCCATGTTCTCACTTGTTCGTTCAGTAAATCGGTATTTGTAGTTTTCATTCCGTCAGTAGAATGGCCTGGAATATGTATACCAAGCCTAATAGCTTGAAACAACGCAATACCAATGGTATTCCAACTTGTATCAGCTGACAAGGATGATGTGAGCGGAGGCCAAAATGTATATAATAAGAATGCTTGAACAGAATAAACACTTGAAACATTCAAAATTGGCTCTTCAACTTCAGTTGGAGCATATCTTGTAATTGGCGATATTGTTATCTCTGCTAGAGCGGATTTCAAAACTGGTGATAAAGCAAAGTATAAATTATGTGATTCTTCTTTTGATAAAATTTCACAATTATGTCTTCTTAATGCAGTAAACATTATGATCCAAAATAAAACAGGACATAATCTATACAATCTCTCGATACCTTTTGAAACATCTACAACTGGTAGCATTGTATGATAATTCTTAACAAAGTCAATGAACAAAACTCTGATCTGTGCAGAAGTCAAAGACACCTCACCCAAAGTCTTTGGGGAACAAGCAGTTTGTTCTTCAGTTGGTGGTTCTCTCTCAATTGGTAAAGAATCTGGGAATTGATTGCCAAAGAAAGATGGGGGGCCTTCACTGTCCCTTGCTCTAGAAACAGAGGGGCCCAAATCAATTGGGTGTTCATTCCTTGGTGGTAGCTGGTCATATTCTTGTGGACTGAGCGCTATATTTGCAGAACTCGTATGTGAATTCGTAATACTTGGTTTAACAACACTCGAAGAGAAACTTTGTTGTTGAGGTGGTGGCGGTACCATCGGTATTGGAGAAGCACTTGCAGACATTCTATTTGGTAATTGTTGATTTTGATAATTTTGTATACCAGGAACAGGAACAGGAACATTGGGGACTGCTAGTGGAACAGGTACAAATTGATTGTTATAAGCTGGGTAAATCTGTTGTTGTTGGGGGCTTACTATTGGTGGTGTTGCGGTCCCTCCAATTGAACTCCCTGTTGGCGTGCTTGCTTTATACATTCCATCATTCAATCTCAGTGGTGGCAAATAGTTCCCAGGTAACGTATTCAAATGCATTATACTTGATGTATTAGAAGATTTATTACCAGTTTCTAATTTTCTTTTCATCATTTCATATTCTTTCTCCATTTGTGCTATCTTGGCTCTTTTAAAAGTTCTTTTATAGTACAAATTCAATTCACATTCTATTCCTCTTTTGAAACATCTAGTACAAGGATTTGGAGCTTTTTCAGTGGCATCACATTTTGCCTTTTGCTGTCTACATTCAGTACATGCGATTCTTTTTGGCTTTTTATCCCCGCCTTGAGATTTCCCATCATGTTCATCTTCAGTCCCACTATGAGTATCTTGAGCTTCTTTCATTTTCAGTATGGCTAGATTCTTTTGAAACTGGTGCAATTGTTCTTGGTCCACAGATTGTTGATTTCCATCTGCTGTGGAGACAGATTGGTTGTTCCCATTATGGGGAGGTGACACATCTGGGTACTGTTGTTCCCCGTTCATCGTTTTTCCATTCTGAGGTGATCCCATGGTGTGGTATATATCAACTACAGACGCTTATCAAGGCAGTAGTATGAAGAAACTCTAGCAAAAGTATATCACTATCTGGAGATCCGATACTTTTAAGAGAACAACATATCAAAAAAATAAATAATAAAAAACCGGTTTACGAAAAACAATTGAGAGCCGTGATTAATTAATGTAGCATTAATTTTACTTAGTAGAAAAGTTTCAGTGGGAAGAGCAGAGAAGTTGACGATTGAGAGATAGAGATAGAAGGAAATGCATCTGTTCAAGACATGGAGCCAGGCGAATAGAGACATACGTCTACTGTGGTTCTCAGTGTTCGTGAGAATGATGTCCTTTGGACTCACGAATCAAGTTTTGACACTTTATCTCAGAACACTTGGAGTCGTTGAATTCAAAATTGGTTTGTTCATGACACTGACAATGATAGGAGATGTCATACTATCATTCTTGCTAACATGGAACGCACATAGGATAGGAAACAGGCTCGTGCTGTGGATTGGAGCTTTTATGATGTTAGCTGCTGGATGTGTATTTGCATCAGGTACAGATAATTTTTATATACTGTTAATAGCAGCTATCATTGGTGTTATATCGCCAAGTGGGGATGAAACCGGTCCTTTCAAATCAATTGAAGAAGTAGTTCTGGCGAAATTAACGCCAATGAGTCACAGACCTGAAGTATATGGTATCCATTGGCTCATGGGAGCTTCTGGATCAGCACTGGGTTCATTATCTGCTGGTTTAGCTGTTCAATATATGATTTCAAATCTTGAGTTTAGTTATGCAAAGGCTTATAGATTAGCATTTTGGGGTTATTCGGCTTTAGCTTTCATCAAATTTACATCAATGTTATTTTTGTCATTCAAATGTGAAGACGGATATATACCGCTTCATGATAGAGAAGAAAGTGAGGCGGTTACAACTGGATATTCATCTACCGATTCAGAAGATGTGGAGAGCACATCTAGAAGAGTAGTAGCTATTGAGCATCATGAAGACACGGGATTATCACCTGACACCAAGGTCAAGTTATACAAATTACTGATTACATTCATGTTAGATTCATTTGGATACGGATTTATGCCAAAAGCATGGGTAGTTTACTATTTCAAAATGATATTTGGAGCATCACCAGCAACATTAGGTTCTATCTTCTTTACTACAGATATCTTACAATCTATATCAGCTATTCCATCTGCTTTTTTCTGTAAATTACTAGGACCTTTGAAGATTACAATTTTAACACAAGTACCGTGTGGTTTAGTGGTTATGCTAATACCAATTGCTGGATATTTCCATGCATTGCTACCTGCTTTCATATTACTCGCTTTACAGAATTCAGTATCAGCAATGGATGTTGTACCACGTCAAATTATTCTCACAGCTATAATACCAAATCGTGAATTATCAAGAGTACTGGGAGTGGTCAATATAGGTAAGACCATAGCTAGAGGAATTGGACCAATTTGTGTAGGGTACTTGGCTGAACGTGGATTTTTATGGACAGGATTTGAAGTACTTGGTGGTACGTTAATACTTGGTAATTTAATACTGATATATAATTTTGGTAATTTAGATGAAGAGGTTAAACATAAACAATCACAAAATGTTGATATTAATTAATTAGATAGGATAAATAAAAGTATTTGGAAAAAAATATAGAAAGGAATTGAAAATAAAAGAGTATAGAATAAATTAAATGTCTTCATTAATTAGTAATTTCCTGCCTATGCCACTAACTGGTGCGGTATTAGCACTGTTGGTACTTGCATTTGGTGTGATGTCTTCATTTAGGTCAATAGTACTATGAGTTCTTGATACACTTACACTTTGAACACCAGATCTTAGTAATAATTCGCCAACATCAAAATAATCATAACCACCAAGAATATAACTCTTATTATGTTTCAAATCCTGGTGTGGGTTATTACTCTTTGTTGGACCTGGAGATGGTGAATCATTTTTTACTAAGCCTATTGTATTTGAATGATTAGACTGTACCATTTCCATTGGTATTGAACTAATGAATTTATTGATTTCTTTATCGTGTATCTTTCTGAATAGCTTGTGAGAAGATGTTTCAATTGGAGAAACAGGTTCAGAACCACCAGATCCAGTTTCTAATTCCCTAGCGCGTGAAGAACCTATTCTACTCATTGGATTTTCAGATTTCCAAAGATGTTTGATTTCATCAATGACACTGGTTAACGTATCCAAGAATCTCTCAGTTTGTCTCCATTGGGACGAAGCAACTAAAGAAACTTGTGAATCCTTGATAATGTAACCTACACCAAATCCATTTGGCACAGATGGTGTCACTCCAAACATATGTAATGCAGGGTTACCACAATTAGCAATTAATAGTTCAGTACGATACAATGGATCAAGAGATCTATCGAAGATAAATGGAGGAACTGGATCATGGTGATCAATTGGTTCAATATGAGGATACAATTTTGATAATAAATCTTTTTGAATATAAGCAGAACGTAAAGCAGATAAATGACGTTCAAAACCTTTACCATTTAAAGCATCTTTAACTTTTGATGAATGTTCAAATACTGCTGTTTTGAAAGAATTCCATTTGATGCTCTTAGATGAATTAGTTATAAAATTTTGACAACAATTGAGTACTTTTTCACTTTGAATACAAACTATTTCAGTTCTTGCGTTTTTAAATTTTCTTGTTGTTATTGGTTCTGATGATGATGGTAATTTACCATATAATGCAAAAAATGCAATTTGCACCACTATTTGAATAACAGAATCTGGAGGTAACTCCATTTTATCATTAATGAAACTTTTTCCAAAATTTTCAATATGAATAGTAACATATTCATGTTGATTAATTAAGTCAGCTAATCTAGTTTCGGCTAAATGTAAACCAGTTTCCATCTCTGGAGTTAGTTTAAATTTGAGTTTACTGTAAGTTGGCTTTTCAATCTGATCATTAATGGGGACTGTATTTGTATTTGGCCATAATGTGTAATTCATACCATTAATCTTCCTAGCTAATCTTAAGATTGAATCTGTGTAAACATCACTGATAAATCTTAATACAGTGGTACCATCCATTGAAGTTGATTCCCAAATTACACCAGCAACTGAATTCTTAGTAACTACGATTTGTAGTTTATCATACCATCTGGAAGTACAAGTGCCTACTTGAATACCATTTGAGTTTAATTTTGAAGTACCATGACATAAGAATTGCACTTTTTCCAAGTCATTAGAAGGAGAAACGTCATCTAAGCATAAAACAAATAAAGCATTATCAATAATGTTCAACAATTCGGAATTATTCTTTTCAAGATTCAATCTGCCATATTTCCAAGTTTGTTTATTTTCAGTTGTTATTGAACCAATTGCATGTTTAGTAGTATCCAAGATATCATTATTTTGAGAATCATCAATGATTGATTGTAATATGGCTTTTAGTTCGTATTTGGAAAACCAAATTTGATTATCTTCGTTGAGTACTTCCAATGAGTAAAACTGGGATTTTGAGAGTATGATAATATGACGAGAATCGTTAAAATTCTCACTTCTTCTAACAGAGACTCCGTTACCATATGGGATACGAGTAGTCCCAAATAAGTTCCTGTACGAGTTCATTGATAGTGGATTATTACTCTTGGGAGAAGTGTCTGGTTGTAATAATTCAAATCTCAAAGAAACAATGAATCTCAAACTTGAAGTAACGAGCACAGAAGCTCTAAACGCTTGGGAAGGAGGTAATGCTGTGACAGACAATGGATCATCTTCTAAAATAAAAAACGGATTTCTTGGTAATGTGTTTCCTCTTAATTCCCCGTAAATACCAGGGCTAGTAGTTGATATGCCTTCGCCATCTAAATAGCAGGGACTATGTTTACTACTTTCGATCAAGTATTTTTGAATAGTATTGATTGTCTTTGAGTGTAATAATTCATCTCTTTGTGATTGCAATCTATCAAAATCTTCAGTATTGCAGACAGTCTGTAAAGCATCCAGAGCTTGTTGTGTTGTTGATTCTAGTGAAGGTACGGGTAAATGGGGTAAATTTTGTTCATTTGCAAAAGTAGAGCAGGGTACTGTCATTTCAGGAACTAACAGCATAGAGTGGTAGCAGTGTCAGTCTAAGCAATGGAAGAAGAAGAAGAAGAAGTTACCAAGAGAAGAGGAATGTTATAAATTTGATATATTGGTTGCCTTCCTGTGAACAAGTGATGTTCTGACTTTTAATAATCTTATTCTTGTTTCTACTTTTTAATTTAATTTTATTTTACCAATTTGCGGGGTATTCCTTTTTTATTACAACATCTTTAAGTGTGGTGTTTGTGTGTGTTTTTTTTTTCAAGATAATTTTAATGAGGTGTACTATTGTTGTCATTACAATTATTCAGTGTGTTATTGAAATGTAACCCGGAGTCAACTACTTTCCTAATTGGGCAAGAGAGGCAATAAATGGAGAAATTGCAAAAAACATACACTTCACACCACTTGAAATTCCCCTTTTAAGTAAAAAGTGACTGTGCTTTTTCACTTTTTTTCGAGTTTCTCACTACTTTTTAATTAAAAATTTTCCAAAGGGAATGAAAATGAGAAAAAATCTTGAAATCTTCACGTATTATGTTAGTAAAGTGAAATATTTACTTTATATTGAATTATATATATATTTTTTTTCACTTTTACTCTATATTCTTATAGATCATATAACATATCATCTTATATTATAATAATCAAATATGTCTGACGTTGAAGAACAAGTTTCCGTTGAAGAACAATACGAAGAAGAAATTGTTTCTGAACCAGTTGAAGTTAAATTCGTTGAATTAGCTACTCCAATCCCACAAGAAATCCAAGCTGGTGCTCAAGAAATTAAATTATTCAACAAATGGTCTTTCCAAGATGTTACCGTTAAAGATATCTCTTTAATCGATTACGTTCAAATCAGACAACCAGTTTTCGTTTCCCACACTGCTGGTAGATATGCTTCTAAGAGATTTAGAAAATCTCAATGTCCAATCATTGAAAGATTAACTAATGCTTTAATGATGAACGGTAGAAACAACGGTAAGAAATTAAAGGCTGTTAGAATCGTTAAACACGCTTTAGAAATCATTAACGTTTTAACCGATCAAAACCCATTACAAGTTGTTGTTGATGCTATTATTAACACTGGTCCAAGAGAAGATTCTACTAGAATTGGTTCCGCTGGTACCGTTAGAAGACAAGCTGTTGATGTTTCTCCATTAAGAAGAGTTAACCAAGCTATTTCTTTATTAACCATTGGTGCTAGAGAATCTGCTTTCAGAAACATTAAGACCATTGCTGAATGTTTAGCTGAAGAATTAATTAACGCTGCTAAAGGTTCTTCTACTTCTTATGCTATTAAGAAGAAGGATGAATTAGAACGTGTTGCTAAATCTAACCGTTAAACATCTCAATTTATTTGTGTATATTTTTATAAATTGGTTACTAGGTTGTTGTTATATCATTTATAATTATTAAATTAATATAAAAAAAATTAAAATATTGTCATCTAATATGTGTCTATTACTATATTGCAACTATCAGTAATTCATGTCACTATCTTGCTGCCATTAATAACCACTAACCATACGTTCCCTGTATATCAATCACTTACTCTGTATAATATAGCTAGCTAGCCTCTATGGTAGCTCCTCCTAGGAGGTCTTTTAATTTACTCCCCGTGCACCTTTTCTATTTTCTCAAGCCTCCCGTACACCACTAAATCATTTGCTCGGCGTTCCAATATCATGGAAAAACGTTAAAGAACAAAATTAAATGCATGAATCGAGCGAGAGATCTTCGATGAATTAAAGTAAAGAGTTGTAAAAAAAGTTCTTATTGTTGTTATTTATATATTTATGGATCATTATTTATGTATTGAGTCTGTGTGCTTCAGGTACGCTAATCTTAAAATGA
Organism: Wenyingozyma methylovora; assembly: GCA_030570175.1. NCBI lineage: Eukaryota > Fungi > Ascomycota > Pichiomycetes > Pichiales > Pichiaceae > Wenyingozyma > Wenyingozyma methylovora. The sequence continues at coordinate 149,733 of JAJLVC010000001.1, read as the reverse complement.
TAAGTCACATTATTACTTACTCATTTTTACAGCTAGTCAATTCATAAGTTTATAAGGTATATATTTATTAATTCGATTTATTTATAAGTACATTTTAAATATTTTATACAGTTTAGTTTTTCGATATGTTAGTTAAGTAAATCACGTAATAATCTTTTCTGAGATGGTTTAGGACTAGTGCTTGAACTACTGCTTTCATTTCCCTCTTCCTCCTCTTCCTCTTCTTCTTTCTCCTTTTCTTCTTTGACTTCTTCTTCTTCTTCTTTTGCAACTTTTGTGTCAGCGGTTATTTTTCTCAATTTATGTGGCTTTTCAGGAGCAGGAGAAGTTGAAGAAGAAGGTGATGCTGATGATGATGATGAAGTCTTTTGTTCTGTGCTTGTTCCTTGGTTTGCGGTTTTTGAATTATCACTAGCTACTCCAATAACTATTCTTCTCCATCTAAATTGGCATGCGTTCAATGTTCTATTTGGGAAATAAGAAGCAATTTCTCTCCATCCTAATTTATTCTCATCTTTCAATATTCTCAATAACTTATCATCTTCTGGAGACCATGCACTTGTAGTCTTAACGAATTGTGGCAGTTGATGGTGTTGAGCGTGTGGATGCTGTGCATGTGGAGGTAATTGCTGAACCATATGTTGATGCATTATTGGAGTGAGTAACTGTTGCTGTGGAGGAGGAGGCGGTGGAGGAGGTGGAGAAGTGACATGAACCATATGTGGTGGACCTTGTGGAGCTTGACCTGGTGGAGGAGGAGGAGGAGCATAAGCGTATCCTGGAGGTGGTGGTGGCATTGGCTGTTGTTGATAATAAATATGATGATGATGTTGTGGTGGTGGTGGTGGTGGTTGCTGCTGTTGTTGTTCATGGAAATAACCTTGAGGTGGTGGATATGGATAAAATGCGGGAGAATTTGGAGTTGTGTGACTATGTTCTTGATATCCCTGCGGATACTGATATTGTGGATGATATTGATGTGGACCAGGTGGAGGAGGAGGAGGTGGTGGTAATTGTGAATGTGGTAATTGAGATAATGAATGTGGATGAGGTGGAATATGTTGTTGAACTGGTTGTTGTTGTTGATAATGTATCACATTTTGTGGAGATCTATTTGGAGATTTATTTGATTGCTGTGGAGTAACTGGTTTATTAAATGTTGAAGTCATTGACATTTGTAATGGAGATCGCTGTTGATCTAATGATGGGAGATTGGTAGCTGAATGATATGGAGAATCTCTTTGCTGTATTGGTGATTGTTGTATTGGTGTCTTAGATCTATTTTGTTGTTGTGGAGTTGTTGTAAAAATGTCATGTAATGCAGGTAATGTAATCTTTTGATCAGATGTTGTAGTTGTACTAGTCTTTGTACTCTCAGTGTTAACAGATTGAGATGCTGATGAAGATGACGTAGTTGAACTTATTGGTGCTCTTATTGAGGGTAATTGAGTTGAAGAAGGTTTTTTTTCTAAATTTTTATCTTTACCTTCATTCATCTCTATATTTTTCAAATTATCTTGTCCTTGTTCCATATTTAATGTAATTTTTTCGATATGAATACTCATTATCTTTCTTAAAATATAATGAAAAGTGAATGAAATTAAAATAATAATGATAAAAAAAAAAGGAATTGAGTTAACTGTGAATAATGATAGTAATAATAATAATAATATTGATAACTAACGAACGAGTGAACGAATGAATAAATGAATGAACGAATGAATGAATAAATAAATAAATAGTAAATTATGATCTAATGAAGAAGATGAATAAATAAAAATAACAGCAATGCAATAGAAGATTGATAGATAGAACAAAATATGAGAAACAAAATTTCCTAATATATATCTCACTCAATTAATAAATATAGCAACTTATTAGTAAAGGCGATATCTTAAATAAGTAATCAAATTATACCTCTTAACTTATAGTATATTTGTGTATAAGTAATAAATGTTAAATAATTTAATTATAATTAGTATATTTCACTAAAAAAATATATTAATATGCAAGAAAATTAAAATTAGCCAGGCCAGTTGATCTAATATGCTGTGTATAAAATTGAAATGAATATAATAATATAATGAGTGTACTAGTTGAACTGGTAAGTGGTATGGTATGACTGAGTAGCTGTTAAGTTAGAATATTTAAAATCAGTTGATGTGATAAGGAGAGTATGAAGTTGGTGTAATATATATAAATACATGAACTATAACTAATAGTTATAATATCATATGTATATATATATATATATTAAAAGGAAGGAGTACTAAGGATGAAGTAAAGAGAAGAGAAGAGAAGAGATGAGGCGATATAGTGGGAAACATAAGGGTTTTAAGTAAATGAAATTATAGATTAAATATAAGCTTATTAGTGTAGTGTAGTGTAGTATAGTATAGTACTTACTGCCTGTGCTAGCGGGTGTAAGACATATGTACGTACATTAATCACTTATGAAACAAGTATATTACATGTATAGATATACATAGTATAGATCAAAAACTTAATAGCTAAAATATTACATGAATGAACCATCTCTGAATATGAATGAATGATATGATATGAAATTTCAGTGATGCTAAGCGCAGCAAGAGCTTTTTTCAATGAGTTTCAGATTTCAGAATTTCTTTTTGTAAAGCAAATGATTTTAGCGAGATTTTTAAATGTTTGTCAAAATGGCTGCTATTATGTTTATGTTTGTTAACTAGCAGTTTATTGTATTTATCATAATTATAATTATGCTGTTCAGAGATGATGCTATATGCTATGCTATGCTGTATTATACGCGATGTTATATTTATGCCATGGCCCATAATACTTAAATTATGATTAATTAGAATCTCGGCGTGTGTCTTTGGAAGTTACGTTACAACTATATACACTTATACTTATATATATATATATAAACCACCGTTTACTAATCATGAGGATACCACATTTAGTCACATGTGTTATTTAAACTACTCTACTGTACTTGCACGTGTTAATTGTCAGCTGGCTGTCTATGTTTTAAAAAAACTATATATATATATCAATTTAGTTAGTAATTGTTGCACGAGGCGTTCAGGAACCTCTTAAAAGATTTAAACTAACTTTATATTCATGTTATCTTATTTAATTAATATTATATCAAGCATTATTGAATGGATGCCCTAATCCATACATTACTATACATTGTCAATCAACCATACTGAGAAATTTCTTCCTTAACATGGCATTTGTATTCTGGGAGTGGTACATTTAAAGATCATCGATCACAGTACGGTGTGTTAATACGATAGATAGCTACCGTATATCGATCTATTTAAGTAATCTGCCGAGGAGTTAATACCCAAATAGTATCAAGCGGAACGAGAGCTAATGCTACGTAGCAAAAAAAGAAAAAGCCTTAGTCGTATCTTATACTGAACTGAATTTGGTTATCAGCTATCTATCAAATTAAAGTTGCAAAGTGCTCGGGAATTAAAGGCATTTGCTTAAAAGTCGAGAGTTAGCGATATGTAAATTAACTGACGAATTGTAACTAGCTATGTTTACTTGGCATGCTGGTGAACTTTTAACATATTAACCGAATGATAATTCATAATCTAAAAGATGTAAATGATGTTAAAGTTATTACTTACATGTCTGGATTCATATAAATCAATCTATAAATTAGATCTATGACCACTTTGGTTAATGATCATTACTTTTAATAGTTATAACTAGCTATTAAGTAACATAGCTTACGTTAAATTGTTAAAATTTTCTTTTCTTACTTTATTATGCGGTTTAACTTAACTTAAGTTAACTCAATTGTAATATAATTATTTAGCATAACATAGCATAACATATTATTATAATTTTACATGCTAGGTAGAAAAAGAATAGAACTAATGAGATACTACTGTCCCACGGGAGTAACTACCAACGTTTTAAATCGCACACTCCAGTATATATATATATATATATATAGTCATCACTCAATGATGCTCTCCTCCGTTCCATTATATCAATCCCACATCACATATTTACAGCCATTGTATTGAGAAAACTTCTCTCTATTATGACAGGAGCCGTACTGAAATTTTTTAAACGAGAGAGAACAAAAATTATTTAATGAGTGCACCGCAGAGCTGTGGCAGTGATATAGAGAGTAGTCAGTTGGTAAGTATGAGATAGCTCACAGTAACATACGGTGTATACTGTAATGTAATGTACTGTACTCTAGTAATGCTATAACTACAATACAATACAAATTTTTTAAACTGAATATACATACACATACACACACACTAATAATCTGAAACAGTTAGCTCGAATTTAACGTTCCGGAATCCCCGTTAGTGTACATAATTAAATGAATCAATAGCATATACATACTACGTTGATTGTATTGTATATGAACTTCTAGAATGTATAAGCCAGATGACTTCGTAATTATACCGTACGTAGTGTAACTTATTACATTCTAGAAACGTTAAATTATGGGCAGGCATACTGTACATCATTCTAGGAGTTAAGGAGAGTTAAATTCTCAGTATAATCTTATGTTACTTGACTACAGACGGACGAATATCTCTGACGATTCTTATTCTTCTTCTTCTTGTGTTCGGTAGATTGAAGTAGATAATGTTGTAGTACCTATACACTACTTAACACTAATGAATAGAACAACCGTTTAAATCGATGATATATACATACGTACACTGTAACATTACATTAATAGAAAGAAAAAAATTAATTACCTCGTGAAGCACTCCCTGTATATTGTGGAAATTGTATAACATTGATGATGGTATGGTATGTGACTTGCTTATGTCTGATGAATAATGAATGTATTACTGTTATATAATATATGGTACTACCATAATTAAGGGTTTCACCATAGAGTGATTGTTAGCATATCTACGTCAGCGATATGTTATTGTATTAATTCTAGTAATCCTACATATGACGGACGGATGGTCTAGAGCTAAGATAGTACTATAGATATTTTTGTTTTCTAAATTGTTGATTATCATTTAAAGTTATTGGCCGTGATCAACAATATACTTTTCAACAGTTAACTTAGAAGTATAAGTAAAAGTTATTTTATATTGGTATTAAATTAACTGATGATCGTTTCAGTTATGAACTTAATCTTACCATACATATGTTTACTCGAAGGAAAGAGAGAGAGAATTACTCGGAATTCAATGTATATTAATGCAATTGATCGATATGTCGGTGATTAGGTCATATGCTAATTACATTATAATCGTATAAACATATACCCTAAGACAGATTGAAGTTATATGCTTGATGAATATTAGTTAACTCTGCTTTGCTTTAATAATAATTTTTCTTTTTATTAAATAATATATATATATATACTTATCTTATTATTTACCATAAAACTATGTTAATGAAGCGAAGGAATAAAAATGTTGCATGCATTTGATTTATACTATTCCGAGGCCTTTCATAATATGAATGGAGTGAATTCTTAACAAAATTGTTAACGTATGTACATTGATTATTTTAATAATTTAGATATCTCTTCATTAGCAACTTTGACACTTTGTTCAGGAGATATTTGAACGTGTTTAAATTTTAATTTACCGTTATGGAAAACCCAATGTGATCTAATTACACCACTTTGTTCAGTCTTTTTAGCTCCTAATAAACCAATTAATTCTCTTTTTGGATCACTGATTAAATCAAATGGTAAATTTTGTTTAGTTTTAAAAGTTGTCTGAGCTTTAGGTGAATCGGCACTAATTCCAAATACTTTAACTTCACTATTTTCGGATTTGTAAAAAGGTTCATTGTTAAAATTATCACGAAATCCACATGCTTGTCTTGTACATCCTGGTGTTGAAGCTCTAGGATATGCAAATATGGCTACTATCTTTGTTGATTTGATGATTTGTGAAATGTTCAAAGGGGATTCATCTTGGATAAGTAATGTTAAGTCATCAGGTAATGTATCTCCCACTGAAAGCTCTTTAGTAATAACTGGTTTAGCCTTGGTGGTGGTGGTGGTTGATGGTTTAACCTTTTTGGTGGTGGTGGCAGCAGCCTTCTTTGGAGCAACAGTAGATACTGATTTCCCAGTGGCTAACCTAGTTGACCTACGTAATGAGCTCATGATTAATTATCTGTTAGATTGTATTATATTATATTATACCAATTGATAGATGATATGGTGATTCGATTCATCCCTTTCAGATGTTGAAATATTTAAATTAATTTCCTCGATCGGATAAACTCCACACTTTAATCGGTTTGTGAAAAGTGCACTACTCTTCTTTATGGTTATGTAATCACTTAGTCGCATTCTTACACCAGTTAGTTTGCAATAATAGAGTGGATGGTAAACAAGAGTAATTGAAGAAGGTATAGTATAATAGGTTATGTTAGTTTAGTGTAGTGTAGTGTAGTGTAGTAGTAGTATATTGGTAATGGTGGTAGTATACTAATTCTAGGTTTTTATAGCAGTCAATCAATCAATCAATCAATCAATCAATCAATCAATCAATTAAACTTTTAAGAAGTTTCTCAACGTTGATTACTGACTCTTTGATATGATTGATCTACATCATTAGTACCACATTTATGTGATATTACTCTACTCAATTAATACTACTATATATCATACTAACTAATGTCTTAGATGATCTGTAAATTAGTTCTCAATCAATTGATTAAATGTTATATATATGACTAAATTGGGAAATATCAAAATAGTACTAATGAATTTTTTTATCAAGCTAAAATAAAATAAATTACATGTTAATTGTTACATTGTACTTATGTTAGTTTGACATATATGTGATGGATCTAGTTAGTATACTTATATCTATCTATATGATATACTTCACCAATGCCTTATTACTGAACTGCTTCTCTTTGGTGATTACGTGTAACTTTTCTGATTACTTCTAAAAATAAACCTCGAGCAGATCGTTTCTTTTTCCCCGGTCAAACAGGCTTAGAAGAGCAGAGAAGAGATCGAAGTCGAAGTCGAAGTCAGTTAATTGAACACCCACCCTTTGTTTGAACAAGTGGTGAGTAGATCTGGGAGTTAGTAAGTAAGTGGTACTAGTGGTTTACTAGTGGTTTACTAGAAGTAGAGTAGAGCAGAGTAGTTGAAGACCCATAAATACCGTTATGTGTAATGATAGTAGCTTATTGACTACCGATCTACTGACTCTATCATAGTTTATATATAACCTTGGGGTACGGTACTCGTACTTGATTATCACGAAAGGTACGCGTACAGAGTGTTTGGGCCATACATTGCATTGGTCATATATAACCTGAAATGAAACGAAACGAAACGAAACTACTCGATCATGATAAAACAGTATATACTAACTTTAAATAAACGTCATTCTTAACATTAAACCAATAACCGAAGACGCATTGCGCCGTAAATTGTTCAATTACATATTTCTTGCCCATGACATATTCTATCATGATGAATACGGAAACTATATGAAACTTATGTAGAAAGAATGCTAGAGAATTGAGATACGCGGTTATGTTTGCTTAGAATGTTTATTCGTTAATTAAGAAAGAATGTTATGTTAAAGATATTTACTCAATTGAGTGAAATTAAACTGATCTACATAGAAGGATAAAGTCCCTTAATAATCATAATTATATATTACTACTCTACCAATTTCAAAAGTAATAGAACAAATCACAATTAACTAACTATAGAGAAGATGAGGCTTAATTGATTAATGCCGCCGCTATTTAAGAGAAGCTTGAAGAATTTAATTGAATAAATTTTTTTTTATTTTATTTTTTTCCCTTGCGGTATAAATTATTTTAAATTTTGCAGATTAAACTGTACTTGTATATGGATAATTGTATTATTGTTTTTATAGATATAGATACATGGATACTTTAGATACTCGAGAACCCAATTGAATCATTTCCCCTTTTAATTGAGTGAAATTGAAGGTATAATCAACATGTAAATGTGACTGGAAAAAAAAAAATTCCCAACCGAGAAATTTAATAATAACGTATTATATTAGCTTAACTAAGTAACTTAAAGAATCAGCATGATCTATAATTTTTACAATAGTATACAATGTACCTCTATTACTATATTAAGTATATGCATGTTATTTATTTACTTTTTATATATACACCATATATGGTGTTTCATATTGTATATGAATTAAAGTTAACTAAAACTTTTCTGTATATAAATAACTTTGATTTCCCCGTTGACAATTTTTTCCCTTTTCTTATTAATAACTTCTTCTTCTTCTTTTATTCATTCATTCAATTAATTATATTGATTAATACTTATTTATTATTAAAATGGATACTGAAGCTCAAACTTATGAACCAGCTTTCAAATCATCATCACCAGCTTTTGGTAATGAAGCAATTAAAAACCATGTAATTGCTGCATTTGGTGAATTTGTTGGTACTTTTATCTTTCTTTGGTCTGCTTTTATGATTGCTCAAATTGCTAATCAAGATACTTCTATCACTGAAGGTTCAAACCCTGCTGCTTTAATCATGATTTCTTTTGGTTTTGGTTTTGGTGTTATGGTTGGTGTCTTTTTAACTTATAGAGTCTCTGGTGGTAACTTAAACCCAGCTGTTACTTTAACTTTAGTCTTGGCTCAAGCTATCCCACCAGTAAGAGGTGCTATTATGATGTTTACACAAATGGTTGCCGGTATGGCCGCCGCTGGTGCCGCTTCAGCTATGACTCCAGGTCCTATTGCCTTTGCCAATGGTTTAGGTGGTGATTGTTCAAGATCTCGTGGTGTTTTCATTGAAGCTTTTGGTACTTGTATCTTATGTGTTACTGTTTTAATGACTGCTGTTGAAAAATCAAGAATTACTCCATTTGCTCCATTTATGATTGGTATTTCTTTATTCATTGGACATTTAATCTGTGTTTACTATACTGGTGCAGGTCTTAATCCAGCTAGAACTTTTGGTCCATGTATCGCTGCTAAATCATTCCCTAACTACCACTGGATTTACTGGGTTGGTCCTATCTTAGGTTCCGTTATTGCTTTCTCCATTTGGAAAATATTAAAACTCTTGGATTATGAAACTTGTAATCCAGGTCAAGATGATGAAGCTTAATCAATTTACAGCCACAACTACAACTACAACTACAACTACATCCCATAATAATTCATAATAAATAATTCAAACTAATACTTCATGCCCATAATGATAATACTTAATATCAATATATATTACTAAATATTTAATTTTATAATATATTACCTAATTTATCTATTAACTAAAAGACTAATGATCATTGTAACTAAAATTACTTTACTAAAATAGTAATTTGAAATCAAGAAAAGTAGACTAATATCAGTTTACATATTGCTTAATTAGTTAATGTTTTAAGATATCGTTTCAGACTAATATAACTAGCATGTGATGATGTCTAATATCTTATATTGGTTAAAAATGTTTAATTATGAGATCTAAGTAATCAGACCTCGATCTATCGTACCGTTTAGGCCATGCTATGCTGTTAACTCGAGACAAAAATATACTTATAAAATATTCGTTAGTTAACGTCTTTATAATTATTGAAAGTATATAATTAATAATATTACATCATTATAAGATGACCACTATTGAATGCAGTACCTTAATGAAGTTGATCGGCATCGTATTTCATGAATTGTTATCGAAGAATACAACTGGTTAATCAATTAATTAATTAATTAATTAATTAATCAAAACTAGAAATACTATATGTTAAGGCTGTGTGTTTACTATTTTACCAATTTGGAAATTACTTTTTTCTTTGTGTTTTCTTTTCAGTTGGTGTAAGGGTGGGTGCTCACTCACGTGATCATGATTCTCTTTCCATGAATTAATAACGATTACACTACCCTTACTTTGTTGTCCGGCGTTTCAAATTAAAAGCCATGTTTCAAACACCGGATAGGTGCGTACCTATTAAGTACTATATTCGATATATCATAGATCTGATTTGTATTGATATTATACATCTTATACTCTACTATTGGTTGATATTGTATGTATATGAATTCATATAAATATATATAAATATAAATACTTACTCATTATTGATATTATCTTATCTTACTCTACATTCACTGTCTTAACTTTCAGTTCCATTCAAGCGATATAAATCATGGTATTCGTCAATCACTATTATAACTATACTTATATATACAAGTGTATATAACCTTGCAGAATATATGTGGCAATATATTATACAAACTTTTTGATTCGTTGTTGTGCTTGCTAAAGATATTGGGAGAGGCGAAGCAATTTAAATGCTTTGAAATTATGCATGTTTTAATATTTCATTCCCCTTTTAGTTACGTCGAAGTTGTAGATATACGTTCATCTTATGATATGAACTTGATAATTTCGTGAGTCAGTATACTGTTTATTATAGTAGCCATAAACAAGTAGTAGTATTACTGCTACTAGTACTACTAAACTACTCTACTCAGGTAACCAACTAACTTGAAATTTATCTAACGATCTCACTTTATAAATTTCTTTTTCGGTGAATTAATTGATCTTTGAACTACTCGCGCATATTTAAACACCTTTTTCAACATTAATACAACAATCGAAATAACTGCTTACCGGTATTTAAAATATTATTATGTCTTTTCTTTCTAGCATTCCTACTTTATAAGTATAAGTGTTTTTGCTGTTACTATACTTTAACTACAAATCCCGTGTTCTCCTAAAATTTAGATAACTTTACTTTCATTTATTATTTATTTCAATATGTCAAATTATTATATATCACAGAGTAGTACTACTACTACAAATACAAACCAACCAACTACTACAAATAACCCTTCTATTTCATCAAGTCCATTGATCAATAACTATCAGTCAATATATTCTTTATATAACGATAATTTGAGTCCATCTTATTTCAATACTCAACCTTCTCAATTACAACAACCACAACAGGTTACTAGTCCTCTTAACACAATAAAAGGATTACCTCCTTTACAAACACATTTGCAAAACCATTATAATTATAATCCTTATCAACAACCTTCTTTTATGGTTTCTGAAAGTACTATTTATGATCAAGTTAATCATCATCATCATCAACAACAACAACAGCAACAAAATCCTTCTTTCATTAAACCATTAGTCACATTGGCTCCGCCTTACTTGAACAAGAATAACGGTTCACAGCAACAGCTTAATAAATCTCCAATTTCAACTACTTCTTCAACTTTGATGTCACCAGTTACTGAATCTTCACGTTCAAATTATAGTTTTAGTTCACAAATTTCACTACCTTCACAATCTTTCCCAAGTTCAACAAATGCCGAGGGAACCACTATCTCAGTGTCTGAGACCGCTATTTCCAAAGCGATTGCAGCCGCTGAAGCTTCTGCTGAAGCTGCTGAAAAATCGGATACTAAGAGAAGAAGAAGAAGTAAAAGTAATTATGATCAGAACTCAAAATATAATTACAGTAATGGTACATCCAATGGTAAACCATTAGTCAATTACCCATGTGAAACATGTGGTAAAGTATTCCATAGACCATATAACTTACGTTCTCACCAAAAGACACACTCTTCTGAGAAACCTTACCCTTGTAAATTTTGTGGGAAGGCATTTGCTAGATCTCATGATAGACGTAGACATGAACGTTTACATGAGGAAGAAAAAAAATTTAAATGTGGTGGATATTTACAAGATGGTATTACTCGTTGGGGATGTGGTAGGAAATTCGCTAGAGCTGATGCCCTGGGAAGACATTTCAGAACTGAAACTGGTTGGTTATGTATTAGACCGTTAATGAAAGAAGCCAAAATTTTAGAAGAAAAGGAAAAATTAAATGGTAGTGTTGGTAATACTTCATCACAGTTTAACTTAAACACTTTATCAACATTACATAGTTTCCCATCTTTGTTAACTGAAGAATTAACACATTCGAGTCTTACTCATGATGAGAAAAAAGTCGCTGAAAGTGTCGTTGACACTATTTCGAGACAAACTGCAAATGCTTTAAGTTCTGCTGAAATTAACAATCTTTTAAAGAAATGATTATGATTACCTCTCCTTTTCTTGTACTTTTACTATACCCACTCTTGTATATTCTTTTCCCCTACACATTCATACTTATAGTCTATTTATTCATTCCATTCATTACTCTATTCTTATTTCGCTTTTATTTATTGTGTTTTACTGTTTATATTTCTTTTAATATACGCTTATACAATTTCGTTTATCTTAATTATATCAATTCTAATTTAAATTTTGTGGAGCAAAAAAAATGGCTTAAAATGCTTTTGTTTACGGAAGATGTGCTTGGCTTGCTCTTCTGGTAACGCAATATGCTTGCGTACATCATCTCATCTCAGGAACACGGTGATTCAAATGGCTTAGTTAACGTGGTATGAATTTGTATGGTGTATGGATGTTTGGGGAATTTTTTTTTGATTGCCATCTATGTAGGAATCTATTTGGATTTCAAAAATTGATAGTTAATATATGATTAAGTATACTTATTCTAGATTCATATATGAGTCGTTGGTCTAAAAGTAGTTGAAATGGTACAATTGGTAACAAGCAAACATGTTAGTTACATAAAATCCCTTGAGGATAATAAAAATTATATAGAATATTGGTTATCTGAACATTTACGTATGAATGGATTATATTGGGGTGTCACTGCATTATCTTTAATGAAAGCTGAAGATACTTTTGTGCAAGAAGATGTTGTTTCATTTGTACTTCAGTGTTTTGACAGTAAGCATGGTGGGTTTGGTTCATTTGTGGGGCACGAGGCTCATATGTTGAGTACGCTTTCTGCTTTACAGATATTGAAAATATATGATTCATTAGATAGGTTGGACAAAGTTAATGAACAAGGAGTAAGCATGAAGCAACAGTTGAGGCATTTTATCAAGAGTATGCAATTGCCAGATGGCTCTTTCCAAGGTGACAGATTTGGTGAAGTTGATACAAGATTTGTTTATGTCAGCATATACTCGTTAATACTATTAGATTCTTTAGATATTATAAATGTTGACAAAGCCGTTGAGTTCTTGTCCAAGTGTCAGAATTTCGATGGAGGGTTTGGTATGGTTCCAGGAGCTGAGTCTCATGCTGCACAGATATTCACATGTATTGCTGCTCTGGCATTGGTTGATAGATTAGATGTTATCAGAGATCAGGAATTGTTAATTTGGTGGTTAAGTGAAAGACAATGTGCCAATGGTGGATTGAACGGTAGACCTGAGAAATTACCAGATGTATGTTACTCATGGTGGGCTGTGTCTTGTCTTAGCATATTGGGGAAATTAGATTATATAGATAAAGATAAATTGAAGGAATTCATCCTTGATTGTCAAGATTTAGAAAATGGTGGTATTTCTGATAGGCCTGGTAATCAAGTTGATGTATTCCATACTTTATTTGGTATTACTGGATTAAGTCTCCTTGGTTATGAAAATGAATTTAATCTAAGGAAAGTTCATCCTGTTTATTGTCTTCCTGTACATGTATCCGATAAAATAAAAAAAATCAAATATGATAAAACTACAAATTCTTATATATAATTTTGGCAAGCATTTTCAATGAAAGTTTTTTATTAATAAATAACTCTATGTAAGATAAATATTTTTCATTGTAGCAGATTTGTTGGATGGGTAATATTCAATATAATTCAGTTTATTATCCAGGATTAATGATCCAGGATTTAGAACATGACATCCTTCGTAAGTAACATCAAATGAAGGTGATGAAGTATCTGTTAAAATTAATAATGAAGGTAATGGAGATAAAGATAATACATTATCTTGATTCCATACAATAGGGCGAATACCTGTTGGGAATGGTGACAAATTAGCTTGATCCAAGACAGTCTTGACTACTTTTCTAGCTTCTAAGATATCTGGTGAAAGACTTTGATCTTTTGCTTTTGATATTAACTTATCAATTGATAATTCTCGTTCAGTTTCCCCATCATCAACATCAATTGGTTCTACGTCTTTTTGTGTTTCGGCCATTTCTTCTTGTTGTCCATATCTTGATAAATAAGATATATCGTTTCTTCTAAATCTTGCAGCTATGTTATCCCTACACATAACTATTTCATGTGACAGGTAAACCATTCTAGAAGGATTAGAAGTCCATACGATATCTTTCACGGCTCTCGTTAATCTACTTCCTAAGACCTTGGGTATCTTGGATTGAGGCCATATGGAATTAGAACCCTTGGATACAATAGAGGACCATGGATCATTATCACCTGGGACTAATACGAGTGTTGTTCTTTGTGAGATCTTAGGAAACTGTGATAATACATTTGCTAATGTATCAAAATGTGATTTATAAACACCTGATGCTGGGATTGTGGAAATCGTGGAAAATGGTGTGGAGTCAATAGCAGTTTCTACGAAAGGCCCATTGAGTATTAATGTCAATGGTGGTGATACTTGAATACCGTCATCTATTTCTTTTGTTAATTTGGTCAGTAGCTTCTTGATTGCTTCAATTGTTTTCAATTGATTAAGATAACAATCACCTCCAAGAATAATCATCCTATGTTCAGGATGCTGCTTTTCCATTGAAACTAATGATTTTTTTAAAGCACGATCTATTTTATTAACACCAGATGTGGTACTACTACCTGTATGTTCATCTCTTGCAGATGAATTACTGTAAACTTGTAAGAAGTCTAAATCTCCATAAGCTTCTAACGCAGCATCTCTTCTTTCAGCTGGTGGATGTCCAATTGTAGAAACATAAAATTTCCCACTATTAGAATAAATACCATCACATAATAAGAAACAACCTGGTGTAAAATATGCAGTCTTAGGAAATTCACATTGATCTAATACAAGTTCAATTGCATCAGTTTCATCTTGTAATTGCCAAAGCCCTAGAGCACTCTTAGTCAACAATCCAAATAGCAAAAATTGTTGATTATGACGACCGAGTAAATTCTTAATTGGTGTTATTGAATGTGTATCTGAAACATTCATACTGCCTGTAATTGAGTTTAAAGCACTGAAAGTTGTAGGCTGGAAAAGTTCATTACGAGATAATCTGTCTCTAGTTAAATGATATCTATTTATAAATAAATCAACACTATATTTCACACTTGGCAAATCAAGTAATCTATTTCCTTTTGAATTTGAATCGTGCATCGGTTTAACTAAATCAAATTGTTTCCTAATATGATTGTATTTGAATTTACGCTGCTTAGAAGCTTCAATAACTCTGTAAAAATCTCTCCAGTTTAACTTTTCGGAAACTTTGTTTCTTACCACTTCTACTGGTCTAGTTTCATTACTGTCAACTTCCATCACATCTGCTGAGTCTTCTTTATCAGTTTGCTGTTCCTCTACAGATTGTGAATTCTCTTGTTCTGTTGTATCTTCGTGTATTTGTATTTCCGGTGTATCTACTATGGTATCTATTTTATGTGCAATAAGTGAATCTAAGGAAGCAGTTTTACCAGTATTAGTTCCATTAGTGTTTTTCACCGGGGTATTAGATGAATTATTACTGTTTTTACTCTTCTCTGAGAGCTCATTGATGATAAGAGATATACTGTCACCGTCTAAGAACAATCCTCTATCTTGATCTTTCCATAGCTTGGCAACTTGCTCTAAGAATAAAAGTGTCTTAGGACCTCTCCATTCATTACCAAATCTTCTACCTATGTAATCTGATAGCTTTTCAAGTGCACTCGATTGAATATTGAGACCATGTTTCTTTGAAAGCACTCTATAAGCCATTGGCCGGAGGTTCGAAGGCTGTAATGATATTGGCAATACTACTGGGTGTTCCATCTCTATCTGTGTCTTCCTCTTTCCCTTGATATCCAATAAGTATAACACCAATTCCAAGTCATAAATAAACTTGTTCAAGAATTAAGAAACGCGTTTAGCTTTTTTTAGTTTTCGTATTTTGATATTTTTTTTAGATTTCACAGTACGGGTTTGTTGACATTTGAAATTATGTTTGTAAGAAGAGCCAGCTTTGTTTCATAGTTTATGATACTTCTAAGCGTTGATAGTTGACAAAGTATACTACTAAAGGCTAATATATTTTGTTTGCATTGATATACATCAAATACTAGCTGAAAATGAGTTGGTCAATGCCAAAGTTGAGACAACCGCTGAACGAAAGCACGCGTGCGAACGTTATAAACGGATCTGAAAGATCAATCAGGTTCAAAGAGGATACAGCATCTGGTAGAAGTAGCAGTACTAGGAGCAGGTATGCGGATGCATCTTCAACAGACAGAGATAGATACACTGTTCGTTCACGCGATAGAGAGCCATACGTATCTAAGTACGCATCATCAACGGCAGCATCATCTTCTCAGGCGTTACCATCCATCTTGAAGAATACAACTACATCAAGTTACAGACCAAGTGATGACTACAGAGGAACTGAAAGAAATTATTCTTCAAGGTATGCTCCAAGCACAAGTCGTAACACTTCATATCAACAGAAAAAAACTTACGAAATTTTAAATACAACACCAATAAGAACTTTACATAAACGCATACCTATATCTACAGATAGAATATTGAATTCAAGGAAATCGCATACATTATCCTCTCCATTTGTGGATAATAGTTCAAGGATATCTAAACCAGTGAGGCATGACACTACGTCGAAGAGATCTGAATTATTCAGATCATTGACTTCAGCTGGCTCGAAATGGATAAATTCGTTACTCAATAAAAAGGAATCGAAACAAACTGCTAATACAGGATTTGGTCATGCAATCGATGATACAATTCCTCGTAGGGAATCATCATATTCTGCGTTGTATCAACCGCGCGTAGAATCGGTCGCAGATAGGTATAGAGATCCACCTGTAGAGCCAGTTGAAACTAGATATAGGCCAATTGCTGAATATAGACCATCTAAACCTACTGAATCAACTTATCAGGCCACTCCTGCTTCCACTCCTAGATCTAAAGAAATAAGTGAAGATGCAACAAAAGCTATTCTTGAAGAAATCAAAAGCATGAAATCGCAAATGATAGAGATGAGTAAATCTCAGGAGAAGGAAATTGCAGAACTGAAAAAGCGCTTAGAAGCTGAAAGAGAAGAATTAAGACTTGAGAAACAGTTGTGTAGAAGGGAGTTACTAAGAATAAAGGGAGAGTCGGGCAATGATATCTTCAATGATGTGGGGAAAAAATCTGGATCTAAAAGAAAGTTTGATATTTTCTCAAAAGACGACGAAAAGAATCATATAAAGAGCATTTATTCTAATAATAAAGTTACTGATGAAGATGATGCTGATATACTGCATTCGTCACCAGATGCACAGCTCAAAAAGAAAGTGAAAAAACTGAAAAGAGGTATAACGAATCTAAATGAATGTGTTGAAGATCATATTCAAGATGCCGCAGAGCTTCATAGAGTTATGGATAAAAGAGAGCAAATCAATGAAAGGACTAGATCAAAACATATCATTTCCGATGATGAAGAAGATGAATTTGAAAATTTGAAATTATCTCCCATAAGAATAAACTGTCGGAAATAAACTGTGTATATTTCACCAAAAGCTATATAGCTAATTTTCATATATAGTTAGTTTAGTTAAGTTACATTTAGTCAATTCTAACACTTAAATTAATTAGTATCGGAAACCTTTAATTATTTACTAGTCTCTATCCATTCTATTATATATTAGTTGTGGGAAATTAAAGCTTGTATATTTGATGTATATAATAGAGCATCGATCTATATACACAGGTCGACTACTTATCGCGGTTTGACTTAAGGATTCACCCAGTTTTACTGAATACATATTTCGCAATTGAATAGATCAGACTGATATTTGAGTTCTTGAGCATTTTTAGAGCTGTCAAGTGAAATTATATATAGATCTACGAACATATCCCATTTGACATAAACCGAACTATAATTGGTAACCCCACATGTCCCTGAATTAAATATTAATTGGTATATCTAGTAGTTTATAATTAACTATACAAATATACTTTAATTACTGACTCTTGGTATACGTTGAAATTTTCAAAAAAGAAAGGATTGTATTGTATACATATAAGAATTAAAGACGACTTTAAATCGTTGCGCGAACAAAAAGGAAAGTTAGTTTGTCGGTATATAGAAAATTTTTTGAGAGGAGAAGTATCGGAAGTCACTCAGTTTAAACTATGTATGAGTTAATCAAGTGATTTTAAAATACTATAGTAATTTAAAGGTGGGGGTATGTCCGTATGGACATAAGATATTTAGATCAATGTTAGTTAATTCAAAATATGTAAAAAATTTCAATTTAATGTCTCGCAACCCCTTCCAGTTAACCGTTGTTAAAAGGTGGGCGTCCCATAGATTAAATTATTCATTTGATATTAGTTAGTCGGATGAGATATATGAGTAGATCTGTTGGTGGTCAGCTCATCTCAGTCAACTATGAGCAATCTACAGCAAGTGAAGCAATGAATCTATACCTTCAATGTGCACTAATTAATATATATGTAGTCTATTAAACCAAGATCGGAATGTATTTAAATTAATGGTCTCTGATATTGAAAATTCAATTTAACCAAATCGACAGATTCCCAAAAAGGGAAATTATATCGGATCTACCATTAACTTTCCCTTTTGGGAAAATTTTCAGTTTCGCGTTAATTTTCATTTCAGCGTAAATTTGATAGCTAATCACGAGAAGATTTGCTTTTTTCAACACGTAGGTCGTAAGAAGAATCTTAGATGTGGGAGAAGTGTGGTGGTGGTATAAGTTAAGTCTTGTAGTTCACTACCTGTCTGTGTTTTGTAGCATTAACTGCTTCCAATTATGGGAGTTGAGAAACCTGAATAATGTCACTGATCTATAGTACGTGCATACTACCCTCACACAGTTTATATCGAAACTAATTAGATCTAGCGCACGGCCTCCAATCGGTGGTGACGCGTAGCAGTCAATTTCCAGTTTCCCGATTCCAAAGTGCACTCATTTTATTTATTTACTATGATATCTATCAATATTGAATTGTATCGGATAATAAAACAGTTATAATGTTTAAGATTTCGTATTAATTGTTTATTGAGTGGTAAATCTATAGTTACTGTAAGTGAATAAATTACATGTATCTAGATAACCAGATATAGATAACATATTGATAATCTATATGTGATTTTAAGATATTACTGTGGTACTAGATTTTATCGGAATAACAAACATTAATCTACTTCATTTTTGTACAGGAAGCATCTATCAATTAATGTATGTAAATAACCTAAATTTAATTACGATAGTAAGTACTAGTTATTTATACACTATGTATCTAATTTAATATATGGATAGTTGGTTTGGTTTCCCTCCAACGTAGTATTTTGATAGAGCCCGGTTATATATATCATTATCATTATTTCATTCATGCTCAATTTGTAAATTAATTAAGATTATTAGATGATTCTTTTAGTTACCGTCCAATTTCAAATACTTTATATCTATCACTCCTTTGATTTTATATATATTACTCCAATTTTCTCTCTTCTCTACTTTTTACATCTTCACGTTTCTTCTCTTCTGTTCTTAATTCTAAGAGTTTAACTTTATATTACTTTGATTCCCTTTTTATTTAACTCAATTGCTTCTTCGCTTCGCTTTGCTTTACTCGCCTTTTACACATTCAAATTTGAATAACTTTTTTTATATTATTGATATAGAGTAAAATACCCCCATTCTGATACTCTTCTTCACATTACCTTATTTATTTATTTCAATTGCATATATAAAGTATCAACTCATTCGACTTTCCATTCAGATAGAGAGTCTCCTTACTTAAATTGCAAGATTATTCTCATAAAAAAATTAGTATAACCTACAACCCATAATGAGCACAGTTAACTATTTTGACTACTATTCCCAACCAGCTAATGAACTCTTCTCATTCAATGACGTATCATTCACGGAAAACAATGGTCAAACAGACAAAACTATGAATTTTAATGGTTTAGCTTACCCAAGAGAAGATACAGAATTAGCTAATTACATTTCATCACAATCGGCCGGTACGATTTCTTCAGAAGATGATGACTTACTATACTCAGAATTAATGATTGATCCTTCTAATGATGAGAATATGTTAAGCTTAGGCTCTCCATTTTTTATTGAAAATGGTAATAATGTTACAGCACAAATCATTACAAATGAACTTCCAAAAGTATCAGCACCAACTTCAACGAGAAAACTCCAAAATAAGCCAATTGAAATTTTTCAAGATAAAAGTTTCTCAAATCATAGAGCAAATACATTTTCAAAAGATAAACCAGCTTTATCAAGATCCAGATCTGTTATGGATATACCAAGTTCATTATCATTAGATTTGAAAAAATCAGGCTCAATGCCAGGTTTGAAAAGATGTGGATCCAATGGGTTCATGGCTAGATACCGTCGTTCATCTACAGACTCTCCAACTACTGCATCCAATCCCTTTTACCAACCACCACCAATCTTGAGAAGATTAAGTGAAACTGATGGAATGAAAGTTTCCAAAATTTGGAAAAAAGATTCTCCAACTAAACTTACTGATACCTCAAGATTCTTAAAGAAACTTTAGACGAAGTATCATATACTTCTCATTCGCCATTCACAGCTTTGCTTTACTTTACATTACATTTCACAGTTAATTTACGTCATGCCATCAATCATATATATATATATATATATATGTGATTCATTTACTTCTTATCGTAAGACTTTGGTATCGATTTCGTTCTCGTCTTAATTATACCGTTTTGCTGTTTTTTACATTTTTACTTAGATCATTTTGGGTTTTTTGCTAGGGGTGCCCACCCGCTCTCACTGACGTCTGTGTAGTTTTATGTCACTCTTACATAATAATACAATTAACTACCTGAATAGCCGTATCAAACTGTTAACCAGCCATTCTCTCAGTTGAGTTTTAACACACCTCGCTCTAACTTGAAGTGTGCAATAATTAATTTTTGATTATGGGAAAGATGGAATTTCCAAACAGAAACAGGAAAATTAATAACAATTAAGAAACGGCTTGCTTAAGAAATCGCTTTACGAACGCAATCAACTCATTTAGAGAAGAATTTGACTACTCTGTCGAGGTGAAAGAAGTTTGACGTCATATCTAAAGCTTGCATTGTGCTCACTCTGTTGTCCACACTTGTTTTCTGATACAATATTCCAAATTACTTGTACTCCAAAATTGAAACATTCCTCTTAGAAAAGTCAAGTATAGTGAAAGATCGACAAATCAGTGTTACATTTTTATTTCAACTTCAATTTTATTTTAGTTTGTGGATAAATATATAAGAATATTTACTACTTCTGATACACTTCCAATAAGATGAACAACCTAGAAGTGAGGGCGAAGTCCTATTTCATCAAATGGATAAACGTGCCAGACAATTCCGTTATTAAGTGGGAATTGAAACCGTTGAAACGATCTATAAATTTTGGAATTTATAAGTATAAAGATGATCCTGTCCATACAACTATCAATACTACAAATGGCTCTTCCAAAGTATTCAGCAGCACCAAGCCAAGTACGGGCAATGAAAATCAAGAAAATTCAAATAATTCAAACTCAAATAATGTTAGCAATCTTGGTTCATCGGCCACATCTACAACTACCGATAATACATTAAGTCGTGATGAAGTCAATGAAGTCTCACATAAACTATTCAACACTCTCTTGCATCAGCAGAATTCAAATACATCCCTCGATAGTTCTGCTTATTCATCATCGGGAGGCAGAAGACGATCTGAAAGCTCAAGCAGTAACCATGGGCAGTCATCAAGTGGACACTTGTTAAGTTCTGGTAATTTAGAAGAAAGAATGGATAGACATCTAGTCAAAGAATCATGGATTGGAAGATGTTCAGGGGATGAACTACTCACTGGTAGTTTTAAAGTGGATAATGCAGGATTATATGCATTTGTATTTGATAACACATTTAGTAGAACCAAGGCAAAGAAAATAATGTTCAACCAATATATCGAAACATTGGGCGGTGAAAGCCAAGACACTGCTTCTTTAAGAAGTCAGCAGCCTCCTGCTCCAGTAGGAGACCAATTACATACAATTGATGAAGATTTACCAACTTCAAGTGCTCGTACTTCGTTAGAGAATTCAGGAAATTCAATAGTGAATAGTGTACCTACTCCGCTATTAAAAGAATCAATGACTGGCTCAGTAACATCTTTAACAGCTGGTCCACTGCAATTATCATCGGAAAATGAACCTACCAAGGAAACTGCAAGCTCAGATAATGTTCCTTCTAATGTAGCTACGGCAGCCAATACTGCTGCTACAAGTATACCAGCTCCAGTTCAAGCTCCAGTACAGGCTCCAAGTAATGTCAGATTTGAATTGCCTGAAGATACATCCGCTGATTCAAAGGGTAAGAAGAAACGTACAAATAGTAACTCGTCTTCTGCTTCTACTATCCTAAGAGCTAAAGGTGGACAATATTTACAAGGATTCTTGTTGAAAAAGAAGAGAAGAAGAACTGGTGCTAAAAATTTCAGTAAAAGATTTTTTGTGTTGAATTTCAAATATGGTGTATTAGATTATTATTTTAACTCAAATTCAAACCACATCAGGGGAAATATGTTTATCAGAAATTCTGTTATTTCGGCTGATTCAAAACAATTGATGATTTTCCTTGATTCAGGAGTCGAGCAGTGGGTCTTGAAGGCATTCAGTAAACAAGACTTTAACTCATGGGTTCAGGCATTTAACTTCATCAAAAAGCAAGGATTTTTAAATGGCCAAAATGAAGCAATAACAGTTATCAAACCACCAAATGCGGTCAAATCAACAACTATTGATGGTGTATTAGAAGAAAAATCAGGTTATTTCTCTGCAGAAGATTATTATGATGAAGATTCAGATGTCGATGACGGTGATATGGTTACTGCTTCTGGAAGTATCGAGCGTATCGGTAGATCTCTCGAAGGTAGCTCATCTAATGGAACCTACAAAGCTGTTGAAGATTCGATAATTTCTATTAGAGAATTGTGTGATAACTTGTTAATCAAAGTTGAAGAACAAGAAAATCAGTCAGTTGCACCTGAAGTTGTTAAAAGGCCTTCTACTTTGGAGACAAAAAGATCATCTTCGATTTTTAGGAAAATGAGAAATAGAACAAAGGAACAAATTGCATCTCCCAGTGATTCTCCAGTATTGGATAATGGTAACTCTCTTGTGAGTTCTGCTGCTAACTCTGTTTCAAGACTTGATATCAGCAATAATGTACCACTTCCATCTTTCAGTTCTCTTAGTTCACAAGTAAGCCCAGAAGCTCAAAGTGCTAAAGCATTAGTTTTGGAGATGAGAGAGAAATTGAAAGATTTAGAGCTTAAATACAGACTTCTAATGAACACGTCTACCAATCGTGGGTTTAGTAGACCTCCAGTTGCATCTCCTTCTTCTCGCGGTCTTTTATCACGTACAAATACTGCTGCTACTTCTTTAGTTTCTCAAGAATTTTTTGATGCAAATGAATATTTGGAAGAGATGAACCAAGGTGTTGTCATGGTTAATTCTGATGATGATTTAGATTTAAATGGTGAAAAATCAAATAATAACGTTTTATTTGATGAAACAGTATTAGGTAAATCATCTATGGTTGATGGTGCTGCCGTTCATGGATTCAATGAGAATCTGCTGTTATCTCCAACCAATTCCGCTTCGAGTTCATCCTCCGATGACGAAGATGATGATGAAGAGGGTATTGTTGATGAGCCAGCGCATGTTACTACTGAAAAATCAGTAGGTGATGTTGCAACTGAAGACATTGACTTATCTCCATTACCAATTACTGGACCAATATCTCATCGTAAGGATATTAAAGCTTGTGTTTGTGAACCTCCAAGTTTGGTTGCATTTTTGAGAAAGAACATTGGTAAAGATTTGTCCACCATTGCCATGCCTGTTTCATCCAATGAACCTCTCAGCTTCTTACAAAGATGTGCTGAAGCTTTTGAATATTGTGGATTATTGAATGAATCTCTATCTTCTGTTTCGAAACATGATCCATGTGAAACAATTTTGAAAGTTGCTTGTTTTGCTGTAAGTTCATTATCTTGTTACCGTGCTAAAATTAGAAACAATAGAAAACCATTCAATCCATTGTTGGGTGAGACATTTGAATTAGTTCGTGATGATTTAGGTATAAGACTTATCACTGAAAAAGTTATGCATCGTCCTCCTATCTTTGCTACTCATGTTGAAGCTCAAGACTGGATAATGGATCATAATCCTTCACCATATCAGAAGTACGGTGGTAAGAGTGTTGAAGTTTCAATCATGGGAACCGTGAAATTAGTTGCTCGTAAAACTGGTATTGTTTATAAATGGCAACAACCTACTACCTTATTGAAAAATATTCTAGCTGGTGAAAAATACTCAGAACCTTACTCATCAATTACAATTACTTCTTCCAACGGTTATAAAGCTGATGTTGCATTTAAGTCTGGCGGTATGTTCTCTGGACGCTCTGAAACACTTACTATCAAAGCTTATGATCCACAAGGTAATTTATATAAGCGTGAAATTGCAGGTACTTGGACTGAATCTTTATTCTATACTGATAATGAAGAAGTTGTTTGGAAAGCAGGTAACTTGGTTCCTGATTTCCAAAAGAAATTTGGTTTTACAGAATTTGCAGCATCACTTAATGAAATTACTCCTATTGAAAAGGGTAAGATACCACATACAGATTCAAGGTTACGTCCTGATCAAAGGGCTTATGAAGATGGAGATGTTGATAAGGCTGAAAGTGTTAAGTTGAAATTAGAAGAGGATCAAAGAGTGAGAAGAAAACAAACTGATAACCAACATACTCCAGCATTTTTCAAGAAAGTCGATCCTTCTAAACCTGATAGTGATTGGGTTTATATAAATGGTGAAAACAGTTATTGGAACCGTAGAAAGACTGGTAAATGGGATGATTTGATAAAACTTTGGTAATCAAAAACTGAAAAACTTTATATAAACGTATATATATAAAAATTATAAATCAATGTACATTCCTATTTATTTTACAATTGTAATTTCGAATAATATATTTTATAAATAAATGCTGCTATATGGTAAGTCAATGTTAAATATGCGGGATTCTTCTTAATATTTATTTATATCTCTAATGAAATACTTGTGGTTAACACCACCAGTAACGATAACTTGAGATGAGTTAATGTTGGCGGAAGAGATTTCAGTAGCGCTATCGATGGATAATCCTGGTATATGTTGTTCTGAGAATCCAGAAGCACCAAGACGTGGACTTAATAAAGGACTTAGTAGTTCATCGTGGACAATGGCTTCTTCAATTGCATCTTCAACTGCTTCATTCACTATTTCTTGTTCCCCTGTGATATTTGTAAATACAAAAGATGAGAAAATCAGAATTATACCAAGGTAGTATAAGGAACTAGTGTTTGTCTTATGGTAAAAAAGAGAGTCACAGATCATACTCATTGGAATTGCAGCTGATAAAGATAATGCAGTGATTAAAGGCGAAGTCAATAATGAAGCAATGATTGAACAATAATCAGAGATACAGTTTAACATTCCTGCTGTGAAGACAACTAAGTAAATTGTATTTGTTTCAGGAATTACAAATTTCTCAAATCCTGTGTAATGTGAGATCACTAATACTGGTGAGATTCCAATCAATGTAAATAATCCAATGAAAGTGAAAATTAGTTTATCATTCTCAGGATCAGTTTCTGTGCCCATTTTTAATCTCATGACAATTAGGTAACAAGCGTATAAGAATGCACCTAATATAGAAATCAAATCTCCAATCATTGGAGTATCTATTTTCAATAGCTTTTGTGTTCCATTGGCAAAGAATTCAAATAAGACTAAACCACTTTTATTTTGTTCTTTATCACTTATGGTAATGCAAATTATACCAAAAGTACTTATAATAATAGCTAACAACTTAGCAAATGTGAATTTCTCGACTTTACAAAGAGCACCAAGGACTAACGTGAAAAGTGAAGTTGTAGTAAAGAGAATAGTTTGATTTGATGCACTTGTATATTTCAAAGCCATTGATCCACAAGCTGAACCACTAAAATAAACAATTGATGCTTGAAATGCTAATGTGATGACTTCCTTTCTAGATAACTTTATATCAGGGGTAAAAATTGCTTTGGAATCAGTTACTTCCAAAGAGATCCCATCTTCATCTCGGATCATACCCATTACTGAATCTGTGCTTTGAATTGATCTTGAAAGAGGTGACGTTGTGCTATGATCATTGGTTGACCCATAATTTGCTGTAGTGGTGCTTTGTCTTTGTTGTTTTGCTGTCATTGTTGATGTATTTGACTTCAAAGATTCTGATTTATATTTATCACGCTTGAATAGATTTTTTATATAATTAATCACGTATGGAAATCCGTATATACAAAAGCAAGATCCATTGACCCATGCTGCGAATAACGGTTGATTATAACCTTCATTTTTGAATATACCATTAGTCAATTGAACAGCTATCACCCATGTTGATACAACTAAGAATAGCATAAACAATCCCTGTATCCATCTACTTTTTTCTTTCTGTCTGATTAACTCTACTACTTCATCAGCATATTCGGCATCTGTTAGAGGAACCATTTCTGAAGAGTCAAATACAGGGGTATTTATTATTCCCCCACGGTTGGGTACCATGGTCACTGGTGACCTGTACATATGTGGTGTTCCCGATGATGACATATCTTCAATTATAAGGTAAAACCGCTATCGTTACGTGAACCTTCTTGCTTATCGTTTAGCTTTGCCGCGGAGATCTAGGACAAACTCCTTCTATATCCAGCAATTCTCCTTCTGTTAAGATTACGAAGTGACGTATGGTTGAACACAAATGAATCAAGCTAGTCAGACGATTTTTGATTTAAATAAAATAGACGTACTCAATTTTAAAGCCAAAGGCAGCGGAATTTAAAAATCTTGAGAATTAAACAAATTCCGTTTATTAATTTTATTTATCAATTTCCGTTATCTATAATTCTTATCGGGAGAATATTTTAAAGTGCAATTGTTAGTACAGTGGTTCAACGAACTTGAAGTTGCGGTTGCAAGAGATGAAGTATTGGCTCTACGTTTGTGTCGTGTCACTTGAGACGTCAGATGTTGGTTACTTCACTTCTATTTAGTCTTCAGTTTTAACTTTACCATCGCACATTCTAAAAACGGAAGGTCAAAGCTTAGAACATTAGGAATACTACATGTTGAAAAATTTGATTTATTTTTTACCAAAATTTTCTTTCAATTTTACAATAGAGTTAAGTAAATAGATAAAATCAGTATATTGAGATCACTCCTTAAAATCACTAAATAAGATTAATAAGAATGAAAATAAAAAATTATGTGAAAAGGACAGAAATTATAAAAATTTGTGTAATGTAAATAATGAAAGTAAAATAGTTTGTAAAAAAAAAGTTATAAAAAATGGTATAATATTCTTTTTTTTGTAGATGATGAGACTCTCAATTTATAAAATTGTATATATGACTGATATAGGGAGAGTTCTGATGGGATGGAATTTTAAATTAGATTTGAAATTAACTAAACAGTGGCTTTTTCTTCTTCTGATGAAGCTTCAACTGTCTTTTGTGCAACTGGGACTTGTTCTTCAGCAGATTCTTTGACACCCTTTTTGTTCTTTGGAACTCTTACTAACCAGTAGAGGAAGACGGTACCAAAAATGTTGAAGAAAATGTAGACTAAGAAAATACCGTAATTTCTCCAGATTTGGCCATAAGAGGTATGAATTGATTTCAAGAAAACATTAGTTGAACTCATAGAACAGTATTGACAAGCATCAGTAGCAGAAGAATCCTTTAAGTAACCACCAACAGAAGAAATGTAATCAGCCATGTAATCACCACAAGTTTCACCAGATGGAGGTGGGAATGTAACAAATTCCTTTTCAGAACAGATAACTGGAGCATTACCAACAGCAGCGGACATCATACCAGCAACCCAATAAGTAAATGGAGAAACACGGTACATAAAAGACCAGAAACCAGTTGGGTAGTAAAGAACACCACAGAAATTCAAAGTCATAGTGAATAATAATGAAACTGCGTTAGCTGCGTTATCAGCAAGTTCCATACCAGCAACACATAATTGACCAAGAGTACCAGAGTAAATAAAGAAAGCAATAGTCATTAACCAAGTGTAAGCACCACGAAGATGAACAGCATCAGTGAATTCAGCATTCTTGTATAAACCAACTGGATAATACCAACAGAAGAAAGCAAGAGTACCACATAAAGTGTTCCATGGAATTTCAGCAGTAACTTGGGCTAAGATAAAAGCAATCCAAGAGAAAGTCTTAGATGGTCTTTCTCTAACTTCATATAAATCTCTTTGAGCAACATAGTTTGGTAACATTTGTTGGACTAAAGTTAATAATGGAATACAGAACATGAAAATAGCAAGCATTTGATTTTGCATACCTTGTTGAGAAGTACCAGAGTTGAAGAAAGAGAAACCATTGAAAAGAGCAGAAATAATTGATAAAGATAATTTATACCAGATATAAGATGGAGTTCTGAAATATTGTTGGAAAACACGCTTAGTAACAACAAAATATTGGTATGGTAAAGAAGTAGCAAATTCCCCAGACAAACTAGCAGAATCAGCTGAAGGTGGTAATTTTGGTAATTCAGATTCCATTTCAGCTAATTCAGCACGAACAGCAGCTCTTTCAGTTGATCTAAGCCAAACTTCATGATAATCTTGTTTAGCATGAGAACCAGGAGCAGCACCGATAACTTCCAACATCCATTCAGCTGGGTTAGCATTAGCAGGACATGGATCAGCACCGTATTTTTCAAAATAATCAATTAAAGTAGCACAATTTTCACCTAAATCACCAAAGTAAACAGTTCTACCACCCTTAGCTAAGAATAATAAACGATCAAATTCTTGTAATAAGATAGCTGAAGGTTGATGGATAGTACATAAAACAGCTTGACCATTATCAGCTAATTTTCTCATTAATTGACAGATAGACCAAGCAGTTTGAGAATCTAAACCAGAAGTTGGTTCATCTAAAAATAATAATAATTGTGGTTTAGCAGCTA
This sequence comes from Wenyingozyma methylovora, assembly GCA_030570175.1. Lineage (NCBI taxonomy): Eukaryota > Fungi > Ascomycota > Pichiomycetes > Pichiales > Pichiaceae > Wenyingozyma > Wenyingozyma methylovora. The sequence continues at coordinate 120,650 of JAJLVC010000001.1, read as the reverse complement.
ATTCAACACCAATGGTTAATCTCTTACGTTGTTCAACATTAAGACCTTCACCAGAGACACCAACAATAGCATCAGCATATTTAGACATTTCTAAAATGTTAATAACATTTTCAACATAGGCATCTTTTTCAGCTTTAGAAACATGACCACCTTGTCTAAGATAAGCACTAAATCTTAAAGCTTCTCTAACAGTTGAAGTTTGTAAATGTAAATCTTGTTGTTGAACGTAACCAGTTGATCTTTGGAAAGATTGATCTCTAAGACGACCATTAACGAACATAGAACCAGTAACAACACCCATAGTGACACGGTTAGCCAAGACATCTAATAAAGTAGTTTTACCAGCACCAGAAGCACCCATAAGAGCAGTTAAAGTACCTGGTTTAACCCAACCATCAACATGGTTCAAAATTCTTCTAGTTTCAGTCTTGATTTGAACTTCATAACAAACATCTCTCCAATGGAAAATATCCTTACCAGCGACTAAATCAGAGATACCAGCATTTGGATCAGCTTCGTCAGCGGCATCAGCGATACCAACTGGTTTTTCACCATTAAGACCGGCTTCAACATCGTTAGTAGCAGCAGCTAATTGTTTTTGTTTCTTCAATTTTCTTAAAGTTTCACGTTGGAAGACTAAGATTTCACCCTTTTGCATAGCACCTTTAGAGTATTCAACAATTGTTAAATAGACAAATAAGAAGAAGATAATAAAAGCAATAACAATACCAAAATTTCTCCATTTATGATGGTTATAATATTGGAAAGCTTCATTAACATAACGAGTACCATTAACAGTTGTGTCACCAGCAACGGCGGAAACAGCTGAACAAACTTTATTACTCATATCAGCATTTTCATAAGCTGGAACAAAAGCAGAACATTTAAAATCAACATCTTGAAATTCATTGGTAATCAAAGATTCAAAAACATAAGCAATTGGATCGATATAATTAATCCATCTTGACCAACCATGCATAGAAGGAGTTGGTAAAACAAAACCGGTATAAATAACAAGAGCTAATAATAAGACGGAAGCTGGAGTCATGGCTTGTGATAAAGAACTGAACATAGCACCAACAGAACGGAAAATATGAGACATAACGTAAGTAGCAGAAATATTCATTAACCAATAAAAGAAAAATCTACCTGCATCTCTTCTAAAATGAACCATGAAATAATAAACTAAATTGAAACCAACAGATGTAACAAGTTTAGCAGGAGTTTCAGTAATAATAGAAGCTAAAGCATCAGCAGATGGATGATATAAAGCATAAGTCTTATGTTTTTCAACAATTTTTCTAGCTTCGAATAAAGCAAAAATTTCTAATAATGAGGAGAAAGCATTGAATAAAACGGCAAAGAACATAGAAGCAGTTCTGTAATAGAAAGTACCAGTAGTTGAATCTAAATTGTAGAATAAAGAAGATAAGACTAAACCCATAATAGTATTAGCAATAACAGAGAATAAAGTAATTGATGGATCACCTTTAGTTCTCCAAACATTACGACGCATAATAGCTTTAATTTGCATCCAGTAAGATAAAGTATATGGAGAACCTGGTCTAGTATGCTTAGCTTGAGAAGCAACATAAGCATCATGGAAATCTTTAGAAGTATTTTTCTCTTGAACAGTTTTGAAATGAGCATCAATTTCTTCCAATAATTCAGCACGTTCAGGTGAATTTCTCCAATATTCAGAAAATTCCACAGGAGTTTGTGGAACTTTCTTTTCCCAACCTTTCTTAGCAACTCTTTCAGCTGGAGAAGTAATAGAAGTTAAGAAATCAGCAGTAGTTTGTCTTGGAGGACATTCATAACCCATTCTTTCAAAGAAAGCTTGAGCTTTAGTAGCTGGACCGTAATAAATTTGATAACCTTCATATAATAAGACAACATTATCAAATAAATCATAAGCATCTTGAGAACATTGATAAATAGCGATTAATGGAGTAGTTTCTAAGATGACAGCAGAAGTTTTCAAAGCTTTGATGAATTCTAAAGCAGTAGCAGCATCTAAACCTCTAGTAGCATTATCCCAACATTGAAGTTTTGAACTATGATAATGAAAAAGTTAGTATGAATATTCAGAATTGATAAGTTACTAATAGTATACTCCGTCCGGATCAATAATTTCAAGAAATGGAAATTTTCAAGATAATTCCGAAATTCCGCGAAAAGAAAAATAATAATAAAAGAAAAAATAAACAAATAAACAAATCTGGAAGAAAGAAAGCAACTGAAAAAAAAAGGAAAGCAGAAAACAGAAATTATCCGAACGAAGAGTTAATCCATTAATTGAATAGTCAATTGAATGGAATAATGATCAGAGTATACTGTAGTAATAATGTAATGTAATTAGTAATAAAAAAAAGTACTTACCCACAAAGGGAGACTTCAGCAATAGAAACACGTTTTCTTTCACCACCAGAAACACCTCTAACGAAATCATTACCAACTTTAGTATTTCTAGTATGTAATAAACCATAAGTAGCCATATAAACATCAGTAATATGTTGAGCATATTCAGCTCTAGTAACACCTGGAACTCTATTTTGTGGAACTCTTAAACCAGCGGCAAAAGTTAAAGTTTGACCAACGGTTAAATGTGGGAAATGATGATCTAATTCAGCAGAGAAAGTAACTTCACCTCTGAAATTTTTTTGGATTTGAGCTTGAGTAATACCATCATAAGTAATTTCCGAAGAATCATCAATAACGAAACCATAAGTTTGAGCAGCAATGGTTTTTAATAAAGTAGAACAACCAGCACCTGGTCTACCTAAAACAACTGTTAAGGTACCTGGCTTAATATTGGCATCCATTGGTTTTAAAATATCGAAATATCTTGATTCATTGTTCTTTTGGAAGACATTATTGTAAAAATCTCTAGCAAGCTTATATGGGAAGTTAAGAACAGTTGGTTGGAAATCAGCGTCTGAAGCGATACCTCTAGCTCTTAAATTTCTGTAACAAATACCAAGAGAGGCAGGTTTATAATAATCAGCATCTGACTCTTTTAATTTTCTAATATTTTTAACCCAGAATTTAGCATCAAACTCATCAGAGTTTGGATCTAATCTTGGATCAATTTCACCAGTGAAAGTACTGACACCCGGAACTTGAGACATTGAAGTTAAGGTTCTTACTAATTCTTTAGTATCAGAAGTCTTAGTTGGTCTGATTGAACCATCTCTCAAAGTAGATTTTACATAAGATTGTTCTGATCTATTAGTTAATTGCCTGGCTAAATCTTGAACTTCAGCTTCGGCATGAGCACCAAAACCGTCATAAGCCGCAACTTCGGATTCGGCAGTTGATTTAACTGAGATTGACTCTGTAGAATCGCCCATCTTTAGTTGAATATAATGATCTTAGTATTATAAGAAGATTAACTCTATTGATGATATAAAGAAGTAATCAGTAAAAAAAAGAAGAAGAGAAGAAAGATTAAAGTGGTAGCAAGTGATAGAAAAAATTTAGAAAATTGGGTATATTTATTTATTTATACAAATTATTAAGAAGATAACTTAAATAAATATAAACAATTTTGAGATATAATATAATGTACTATGTGTATACTACACTACATAATTGAGAAATTCCAGTATAATCTCATCGAAATAACCATAGTTAACAATGGTAATAGACCTAGTGAAAGGTCGATATAGTTTATTTAAACGGATAAACAATAAGTTTACATTGTTAAACCCTTGTAAAATACGGTCTTAAGCCACTTAACTTCGAAAGATCTTGTGTTGGTGTAAAGGTGTTCGGATTCTCGGATCATAACTGCTGCTTCCGGGTAGTAGTTTAGTTACAGTCCGATGTTCCGAGTACCGTTTGCATTGTAAATATTTACCTTTGCTTAGAAAGCTATTGGACTGTAGTTGTTCCGAGACTGTGCCTACATCCTATCCCATCCTACATACACACAACTACTCTACAATTTGTATTTATCTAGTGACTCACTACGGAATTCGCATAAGATGTTGGCTGTATTCTGATTACAAATTACAGTTTGATTTCCGAGATGAATCGGCCGCTCCTCGTTTAGTTTGAGGGGGAGCATATTAATAGTTAACGATTTTACGAGAGTGAGTATACGGTGTATACGATTGACATACTGTCAGATAGATAGTGGTTGGTCTATAATATTAATATATATATAGTCAATATATAAGAATGTAATAGCTGTCCAGGGTAGTAGCTACTACTAATCTATACATACAATCGATATGCGAAGCTACTCACCCTAAGGGGATGGATATTCATAATCGTACTCCATCTAGATCAATAGGCCTACTAGTAATATAGATATGTAAACCTTCCGGTATCAATGATCTTCTTCTGGAATGTATAAGTCTACTACCCAACTGTATAACTGATCTTTCAACTCAATTAAAGATACATACATACATACATCTTCTCGTTAAAAGTTAGTTAAAACGTCAAAATGAAAAAACGGAAATCATAAGGTCGATCGTCTTGGTTATGTGTTTGGGTCGATCGACGGGTACGGAAGATCCAGAATTAGACTAAGTAAGCGGAGAAATGAGACAAATTGATTATCAACTATCACCATCACTATCACTATCTTCTCTTATATCATATTTTAAAGCTACCAACGATGGATAAAGATAACATAAGCACACTAGTTGATGCCACTTCACCAGAAGGATTTGATATCCTTTCAAATAACAAAGAACCATTAATAGATCTAAGAACTATAAATTACATAACAAATCCTGATCATTTAAATTGTCCCATATGTCAATTACCTTTTATTAATCCATATATCACGATATGTGGTCATACTTTTTGCAAGACTTGTATCTATGAAGCTTTGAGATCTCCAATTGGTCACAAATGCCCATTGGATAGAACTCCATTGAATGTTCATTTACACGAAGATAATGATGAAAATGATAATAGTGATACAGATGATGTAGTGGAGGAAGATTCAGATGTTTATCCTGCCCCCATTATAATATCAAATATAACAGATGATTTGAAAGTGAAATGTCTAAATGATAAAAGAGGTTGTGAATGGATAGGTTCTAGATGGCAGATAAAATTGCATTTGATTAACGATTGTGAATATACTAGATTTGAATGTGGTAAAAAATTAAATGATGGCTCTGTATGCACTAAACTTATTGAAAGAAAGTATATGGATGATAAAGATAAAGAAAACGATAATGAGCGAGATGGGGAATGTCCACATAACTTAATACCCTGTGATAAATGTTCAATGTTAGTAAATAAGACGATACAAGAATCACATTTACTTAATGAATGTTCTAAGAATTTCAAGACATGTACTGGATGCAATCTGGAATTCCCAGTTAAGATATTTAAAAATCATGAAAATTACTGTGAGAAGATATATGTTAAATGTTCAGGTAGTAAATTTGGTTGTGATTGGAAAGGTGAACGTGAATTATTAAATACTGTTCATTCTAAACAATGTGTATTTGTGAAATTAAGTGATTATTTGCAAGAAAAGGAAAATAATATCGAGTCTCTGACTAATGAAAATAAACATTTACAATCACAGTTATCTATAGTATTAGACTCAGTAATGCAAGGAAGATTAACTAATTTAGGATACTCTTTACAATTAGAAGAAGTACAACAACAAACTTCTTCATCACAAGTCAACTTCAAATCTTTGTTTAACAACTTACAAGATGAAGATTACGTACACTTGGTAATGGAATTTGAAAGACTGAGAACAGATGTAGAGAAGATAAGACCTACATTAAACGAATTTGAAATAAATAAACAGTTGATCACCAGTGTAGCTAACGAAAATAGAATGCTTCATGATGAAATAAGTAGTCTGAGATTAGCAATGAATGGTATAAGGCAGCAAATACAGTTTATGCTTGTAGATAGAAGAAGAATGAGGATGACTAGTGGTATTACCAATCCTGTTGTTAGAAATGAAAGAAATGATGATGATTTATCTAATAATAGGAGTAATAAGTTATGAAAATTTATTTATAAATTATGTATTATACAATATGTATCTAATATACTTTATGTAACGAACTATACAACATTTCTAATTTACTATATGTAGTGATTAGTTAAAATGGAATATCATTACCTAATTCACCAATATCATTTTTGTAATTAACTACCTTCTTCTTTTTATTTGAAGTATTATTCAGGAATAACATTGCATTTTCTTTATCGGTTTCACTCATTCCAAATACTTTAACATTTTGTAAAATTGTCACTAATTCATTACCTGAATTTGTCTCAATTATGACAACTACTTTATCTATTAACTTATCACTGATTAGATTTTGAACTTCTTCCAGTAGTGGGAAACTTTGAGCTACATCTTCTGAATTAACATTATATTCCATTTCACTAATTTTGATAAAATTTTTCAGTTTGGAATTGATGAAATCTTGATTATAATAATTTTCCATAATAGTTTTAATTTTCTTATTTTCTGATTTTAAATGAACTAATAATTCAACTTTTTTTGGTGATGCTGAATTAAGGTAACTTATTCTAGGATACTGTATTATTACTTGTTGTAAATATATTGGGGTACCCAATTTAATTCCAAATGTAATTGGTAAATCTTTAGTTAATGCTTGCCAATATTGTGAATTATCAATAAGTACATTAGCTGGAGAATTCTCAGATGAAATTAAATTAATATTACCTATTCCAAAAATTTCTCTTCTCTTGTTTGTAAAAGTACGTCTTATCAAATCTTTCCATCCATTTAACACTCTATCCATGACTTTTGTTCTTAATCTAGGTAGCTTGGGAATAGTAGTTAATGAATTTATCACTCTTGCCCCATTCTTATAATTTGCATAATTTATTAATCCAGTATTTGTTTCTTCAAATCTAAGATTTAATTCTTTGTTCATTATTGATTTTATAAGTCTTGTAATTATATTGGTATCAATAAACTCATTGCTTTTAGAACCAAATAAATTTTTAATCAAATTACCACTGCTAAGAGATTTCATTTCAATTTGTTCTTTCAATTGTAATAATTCTTTTCTTAAACTATTTTTGAAACTTTTCATTGTCTTTTCAAATTCTTCATTTGAAACAAATTGTAAATTCTTATTAATATATTTATCTAATTCAATATTATTACCAGTTACAAAATCTTCCCATGTTATCTTTTCAATTATTTGATCATTACTTTTCAGTTCTTCCACTATTATACTCTTGATATATTCATCAAATTCAGGAATTGTGACTATTCCCTTTTCTGTTAATGTTATTGGAATCAATGATGGAAGACTTTCTTGTATACTAACGTATATTTTATCATCTAAATTTTTATAACATAATTCTAACTCTTGTTTAAATTCTTTGAACGCGTGAACTTGTATCATTAATTCATTAATATTACCTTCAATATCCCTTATTTTTCCAATAATCTTTAAATGTGATTCTGATGAAATTTCACCATTTTCATTTGTCTCTGGTGGTAATTCTCTTAAATATTCAATTTCTTTATGTAACACAATTATTTGATCATTAACTCTTTGCCAATCACCTCTGAGATTAGACATATCAACTATACTTTTCTCAAAACTTTGATAAAATCCATTTATTTGATCATTTATGGATTCGAATTTATTATCTAAATCATCACTTAATATTGATAATTGTTGTAAAAGTGTATTATACGATGATTGTAAAGTTGTTTGTGATGTTGACAATTCTGTTACCCTTTTATCCAATTTGATAACTTTGTTAGAAATGGTGCTTAATCCATCGTATCCATAATGTAATCTACTTTCACTAGTAGTTGATATAGAAGCATATAATAATCCTGATATTATACAAAGAACTAATGCATATATCAAAAATAGATAGTTTTTCTTAATACCAGATTCTGATTTCAATTGTCTTATATCTTCCAGTAACTCTTGTAGTTCTTGTGCTCCGATAGTTAAATTTTCTTCGTCTTCTTCGTCATCTGACTCAAGTATTTTTGAAGTAGTCTTGTAATTATCAGTATAATCTGGATCTTCATCTTCGTAATCTTCTATTTCTACCATTCTGTGTGAAGTATCTAGTGAACTGCTGGTATCTGGTGTCAGCACATCTGTGTTTTCACTATGTTTCCCCGTCTTGTAAATCTCGTTCAAATAATCGACATCTTCGTCTTGTATTACGAATGAATAACTTTGATTTGGATCGTTTCTTATAAATCTATTCCCTGGCTCGAATGGTTCCTCGTCTTTTCCAAATAGCTCGAATGCTTCTTGGCGTAGCTTTTCCTTTGGATCTACTGAATCCATGTTTAAGCGCTCAGTTTTGGATACAGTGGTGAAGAAGAAGAGTTTAGATAAGAAAATACAAGATCAAACAAGGAAGTCTTGTCTTGTCTCGTTTAAATGTTTCAGAAATAATTTTCAAAACGCGTCTTCTCCAGGAAATCATTTGGTGTACAGATTTATTAACGTTGTTTTACTATGTATTGGTTATATAGACATTTACCAGCAACTACTGCTCACTTGGAGCAGCTTCTGCTTCAGCTGGTTGTTCAAATAACTGTTCACTGGTGGTGGCTACTTCCTCGACTTTTTCCCAAGGCTTCCTTCTCTCTTTAAGAACATGTTCAGAGGCTGTATTTGCGTCGAGAACAACATTTGGTATCTGTTTGATCCCTGGGATAGGCTTATTGTTAACAATAAGATCCACTAAAGCTTCGTAATTAGATGAGTAAGGAGGCTCATTACTTTCCTTTGTGGTTTCCTCTGGTTCAGGTAACTGTTTCTGTTCAGATTTTGCCTTTTCGTAACCTACTTTCCACTTATTATATTCAGCAAGATCCAGTATCTCTCCTGTGCTAGTGCAAAAGAAGTATACTTTAGCTTGTAGTATTAGTTGTGATTTATCTGCTGGTTTTATCTTAGAGTAGTCAAATTTGCCTTGGTCTAAATCAGCGGCTATTTCAGCACTGGTCTCTGCTTGGAACATGAGGTACTGTTTGTAAACTTCTATAAGCCCCTCTTTGTATTGTTCATTTGATTCAAAGTCATAGCTGTAGAACTGGAGAAACACTTTCTCTTGTTCTTCGCTTGTGATCGACATTATCAGTATTTAGATGAACTAACTCTTTCCTTAAGTAGGAATACTCTATCAAATGATTGATAAGTTCAAATTTAAAATTATGAGAATTAATTTTCATGCAAAATCGAGCGTCTAATTATTACACACGGTAAAAACTATATACATTATAAAACTTATACAACTGAATCAATTTGTTCCCAACGGATGATGATAGGAACATCACTTCCAACATTTCTAAGTATGGATAAATCGCCTTGATGTTTAGCTACGTACTCAGCATCAACACATCCAATACCACTACCTGCTCCTAAGGATAAATTAAAAGTGGCAGAAGTTGCAAATCCAATGAGATGTTTAGCCGATGGACATTTCATCATAACTGTTTCTCTAGTAGGTTTAATTGGACTCTTTGAATAATGCGCATACTTGAGCCACCTATCGTAATCTTTCAAAGGTATCTCATAAATTCTTGCATTATCCTTTGGGTGTCCTTTGTTCAAACATTCAAATTTTATAGGTGTAACAGGAAGTGAAGGTATTGAATTTGGATTTATCTTAACATCCTCTGGAAGTTCCATGAAATTGGTTTTCTTGGTTTTCAAAGTAACAGGTAATGATTTGACTTTCTCTCCTAATGCTTCAAACTCAATATCACCCTTTTTAATATCTCCAATGACTTCATAGACATCTCTGGTACATCTTACTATTCTTTCTAATCTGTCGTTGAATTCGGAAGGAACGTCAGCATCTTCATTTTCGACATTATTAGCAATCTTGTATCTTTCTAATAGTTTCATTCCAAACTTCAATACTTGCAAATAACGCCAATCTGAATTGAAAGGGCTTCCAACTTCTCCGAGTTCATTATCATTATCTGTAATCTTTAATTTATTGTAAGAAACTCTTTTACTCTTTGGTCTATTTTTCCACTTCAATTTAGCTTCTGCACCTTTGATTTCATTCTCAATGTTACCAACATCACTGAATGGCATATCATTAACTGGATCTAGTTTGCCTGTTTCGAAACATAATTGATGCTGTTGTTTCAAACCACCTATAGATATATGAGGAACATGCACAAGTGTAAACCAAAATGGTAATATCCAAAACCATGGAGCCATTAAAGAGATACCTTGACTTGTACGTAAAATTGAAATTGGAATAGAAGGATCTTTTTCGTTTCTTGGTATTGGTTTACCTGATAATTCAGGAGTTCTTCTTTTACCAAGTTCTTTCAATGTTGGCTGATTTTTGTAAGAGATATAACGTCCTTCAATCGTAAGTAACTTGGATAATGCAGTAGAATTAATGCCTTCGCCTTGATTAAGCTTCATTATGGAATCTAAAAGTGAATTTGTGTTTAACTTGGAGTTAGTATGTGGACTCTTTGGTTTGCCCCATAATCTTGGATCTAAAACTTCAAATGAGAACATTGTACCTTCTGGAATGGTTGAGATGTCATTCAGTTTACAAAATTGTGACCATAATGTATATGATTCATCAGTTCCATCAGAAGGATGTAAAATTGATGATAATGCAAATGTGGCTTTTGGCCCAGTTAATAATATTGAACCTAATGAATAACGACAATCGTGGATTGTCATGCAGGAAGAATCGAGGTCTTTAGATAAGTTCGCAAATACTGATTCAAAAATTGATGGGTGGACTCTAATTAAACATCTAGCATTATCTGTGTTTTTGTCAAAGTTCCAAAAAATTGTAGTAATACCTAAGATTATTGAATCAGAATTATATATCAGACCTTCAAATACTTTACCATTCTTCATGTACTTTGGCTTACTAGCTTTTCCATCGGTCACTTTTGATATCAATGCTTTCACTTTCTCAATATTTTCAGATTGGTTATGACAGTTCAACACTATTGTATTCATATAACTGGAATCCCATGCCACGGCACCTTTAAGTCTACTATTTCTACTTGTTCTTCTGAAACATTTCAATGTTGGTTCGTTCACCAAAGACCAACCCCATCTTTTGATCATCTTTGCTCTCTTAGCATGCCACTTATGAGTAGGTAGCCATTTGAACTTACGCTGTCTTATGCTATACTTTATCGAATGATGTTTATCTAAAGTTGCAATGCCGTTTACTGTAGTATTGTCAAAAGATCCCATTCTGTTGTTAAGAGACTTTGCCATTATTTGTGCTTTCATATCCTCAAAGAGTGGTGTTCCATCGTTCATCAAACTTTCATTTGACAGATCTTTCTTTTCTTGTTCTAACTCAATACATCTTTCTTTCAACAACTTCAACTTTTGTCTTAGTTTGATTCCCTTTGCACTTATCAACTCACCAGATGCTAGATGGCCAGAGAGTTTCAGCTTTCCAGCATATTTCAATAATTTTTGAGTTCTTTTCAGCTTGTAAAGTTCTCTACCTCTGTGATGCTTCGGTTTTAGAGGTTGGCCTGTTGCATCTACACCTTTGGTTTCTTTCCCAGGAGCAACATTCGTGGCATTGATACCCATTTCCCTCAAAGCCTTCTTTCTCAATCTCTTTGGAACTCTTCTCACGTTATGACTCGCTGTTCTTCTCCTCATGTCTCTTGGCAATTGTTGGAAAACTCGCGTAGATGACGAGTAACGAGATCTAAGTTGAGAAAGTTCAAACTGCTTGATCTCATATTGTCTTGAAGAGAGGAAAGTGGGAATATCTAATTTGTTCGGCACATTATCTCTGTTTACAATGTTGCTGTCAGAGCTCTTAGAAGTGGATGGATTTGTGAACGAAGGATCTTGTAACTCAGTTCTAATCTGTCTCGAATTGTAAAGTTTAGTCTTCTTCTGACTAAAATTTTGCTGGGTGGACGTAGCCAAAGGCTTGTCAGGGACAGGTGTTGCCTTTCTGAAATCCATCTGCAAAGCTCTTACTTCTTCAACTCTCGGCTCTTGTTGGCCTTTTGACCAAATCAGTTACGTCTTCTTGTATAACAAAAAATTTTCTACCGTGAATTTTTGATATAGCGCTGAATTTTTTGATCAAATCTTGGTGCACGTATGTTTTGATTTACAACGGTTACTTTGTAGTGGAATTGAGCAGGATATTGGCGATTTAGTGGAATTTATAGGCTCTGGGTGGTATTTTTGAGCCAGAGTATAATAAATACGTGTGTATTATATACAAATGTTGACTTGGAAGTAATTTAACTAAGAAACAAACACACAAGATTAAGAAATAGTGAAACTATACATCCAACTCTTCAATTTTCAGCTATTTAATTTTTTTAACTTTCAGAGTAAATTGCAACTGTTCGTTACCATATACTTTCAATTACTTTAGCAATAATGATATTATATATACTTACTTTGATACCTAATACTCACATTTAAACCCCAATATACGACTCTACCCCCTACAAAACTCTCCTAACTTTCTAGATCACTTAAACTATCTCTGTTTATCTCTTTCCCAAAATGGAATTAATTCTATTTTGGGCGTTTTTCTTAAATGACGTGCAGAAGAAAAAGGAAAAAAGCCATCTTCAATTAAATTTCTTAATTGAAATTGCAATTCTAACTAAGCATTCCTACCAATATTTAGATATTCAAGTCGTCCCTTAGATAGATATAAGTCACCAGAGCACCTGTATACCATCTGACAAACTGCATGGAGATAGTCATGTTGTCTAACGAGAAGGTGCCGTTCGAGTTCGAGAGAACTAGGGTGCTGGATAGCAAACATATCCGCCCATCTTCCACATCTCCTACACGCAACTACCCCAAAAAGGAGAGTTCAACATGGAAAATAGTATCCGTGGTGCTACTCCTGCTTATATATGGATCATACTCACTTTTATATCAAATAAATCTGTTGTACACTAATCATCAAGAGGCAAACAGCTATCACATTCATCACAAACCAACATACAGCTATAGCAAATCTCAAAATCTCAGCATAATAAATAGTCAGTCTTCTAAAATACCTCTTACATTTGACCTTGTGAGAGAAGGCACTTTTTCTAGAGTTAAGCGTGAAATTCAATGGATCAAATCTCCAACATCTTTAAGCAATGACTCAGGAACTTATATGTTAATTGAAGGCTCAAGATATGTCTTAAAGAGTTTAAGAGATGCGTCATACGAAAACGAATTATTTTACGGAGATTCTATCAGCTACCAAGGAAAAAATCACAGCATTGAAGGCTTAACAGTAAGTGATGATTTACAGAACGCTTTACTTATCACGGATAAAAAACATAATTGGAGGCACTCTTTTTTTGCTAATTATTGGGTTTATAAAATAGGCGCCGGTGCACTTCAAGCACTTTATGACCCAGATTTATCATTAAATGAAAAGATTTCACTAGCATCTTGGTCTCCAGACTCTAAGAAAATTGCATTCGTACTTGAAAATAATGTCTATGTCAAAGATTTAACAGACTTCTACCATCCAACAATCACACAGTTAACATTTGATGGTGGAGCAGAAATATTTTATGGAAAACCAGATTGGGTTTATGAAGAAGAAGTCTTGGAAAGTGATTCTGCATTATGGTGGTCTCCAGACTCTAAATTTTTGAGTATTTTAAGGTCTAACGATACCGAAGTTCCAGTATTCCCTATCCCATACTTTGTTCAAAATAGCGATAGTTATCCTGAACTTAGATCTATCAAATATCCTAAAGCTGGTTTTCCAAATCCAACTGTTGATATTGTTGTCTATGATCTATCTCAAGAAAAAATGGTCTCTTTGAAAGATGATGATGTATTCTATAACGATGAACAAATCTCAAATGATGATAGACTCATTACTGAAGTCCAATGGGTTGGTGATTCTCAATTTTTGATTAGAGTTACTAATAGAGAAAGTGATATATTGAAGATCTTCATCGTAGATAGTTTAAACATGGTATCAACTCTAACAAGAACAGAAGGTGTCAAGAACTCTAAATCATGGTTTGAAATTACTCATAATACATTATATATTCCTTCTAGTGAAACAAGAGAGTTTGATGGTTATATTGATACAATAGAAGTAGACGGTTATGATCATCTTGGATACTTCTCACCCCCCAATGCAACTGAGCCTGTTATCTTAACCTCTGGTGAATGGGAAGTTGTTGATGGACCTTCATCTTTTGATTTTGTGAAAAACAAAGTTTACTTTATCTCAACTTCTAAATCCAGTGTGGAAAGACATCTCTATTCAGTTGGCCTTGATGGCAATGATTTAGTGAACAATACCGATGTTGATACGGAGGCATGGTTTGAGGTTTCATTCTCTAGTGGTTCTCGTTACTTACTTTTGAATTATGAAGGCCCAGGTGTACCTTATCAAAAACTAATCGATCTTCATGATGGAACTGAAGAAACATTAGTATTAAATGATAAGTTAAAGAAAACATTGGAGCATTATGATTTACCAGTTAATAAGTTTGGTGAGGTTGACATCTCAGCAGAAGATGAAGAACCATTATTTGTTAACTACAAGGAAACTTTACCATTAAATTTTTCACCAGACAAGAAATATCCATTATTATTCTTTGTTTATGGAGGTCCAGGTTCTCAACTTGTTCAAAAGACTTTCGGTGTTTCATTCTCTGCAATTATTGCAGCCCAACTTGACGCTGTCGTTGTTACTGTTGATGGTCGTGGTACTGGTTACAAAGGTAAAGCTTTCCGTAATATTGTTCGTGACAACTTGGGCCATTATGAAGTCATTGACCAAATCGCGGCCGCTAAAATTTGGACTTCCAAGTCATATATTGACCCATCACGTACAGCAATTTGGGGTTGGTCATATGGCGGATATATGACTTTGAAGACTCTAGAAAAAGACGCTGGAGAAGTGTTCAAATATGGTATGAGTGTTGCTCCTGTTACCAACTGGAAATTCTATGATTCAATTTATACTGAACGTTACATGCATACTCCTCAACATAATCCAAATTATTATAACTCATCAGTTCATTTAGCTTCAAATTTTCAAAATGTTACAAGATTCTTGTTAATGCATGGTACTGGTGATGATAATGTTCATTTCCAAAATAGTTTGAAATTCCTTGATTTACTAGATTTGAATGGGGTTGAAAACTATGATGTTCATGTTTTCCCAGACAGTGATCATTCTATAAGGTGGCATAATGCTGGAACCATAGTTTATGACAAACTTTTTGGGTGGTTGAAAAGAGCATTTGATGGCGAATTCATTGGCATTAAAACAATGTACGATCTTAGTGCTACTGCTACCGATGATTCTGAAGTTTTCACTGATGCCTATATCAAAGAAAGCGCAGATGATTATATTGATCTTTATGGTTAATTAAAATTTGTATATTACTTTTAAACATTTACCATTTCTTACGTTTACGCTACTTTTTATTATATATTACGTTATTTATTAATTAATGTCAATTAAAAATTTTTATTAGAACATTCAAAAACACAATCTAAACACAAAACTGTAAAAGCAAACAAAACAAAACCTCAATTGGCTGTATATATTGTGTGTTTATATTTACTTATCTTTGATAAGAGTATCCATCTAATCCATACTGTAATTCATGTTCCAAATCTAATAAATCTCCACCCATTACAAATATATTTTCCTGTGGTCTTGGTGGGAGATCATTTCTATCAAAGTTTTCCATGCTTGGGGTTTGTAATTGTGGCTGCTGTTGTTGCTGCTGCTGTTGTTCATATTGTTGATTGTATTGCTGTTGTTGCTGTTCGTAATGCTGTTCGTAATGCTGTTGTTGCTGTTGTTGCTGTTGCGCTTCAAATTGTTGTTGCTCATATTGTTGCTGTTGTTGTTGTTCGTCTATACCATATTGCTCACTAACAATATTTTGTTCTTCCAAAGGTCTTCTAACGTAATCTCTGAACATCTTAACTTCATCGATCATCATCTTTCTCATTGTTGGCATATCATCAACCGCTTCAAAAGAGAAATCAAACTTGGTTGCACATACAGGTTCATCATTTGGATCATGCCATACTTCTAAGTAAGGATGCTCTAATGCTTCTTCGACTGTTATCCTGGTGAGTGGATCTAATGTCAGCATCTTGTTCAGTAAATCAATCGCCAATGAGTTTGCTTGAGGGTATATATCACTGAAAGGAATACGAGGCATATAAGGTAATGAACGAACATAGTTTTGTGCTCTTTGTGATTGGATAGAAAGTAATGTCTCCTCTGATGGTGTTCCTAAGACTCGTAAAATCTCATTAAGCTGATCAACATAATCTTTACCTTTAAAGATTGTGGAACCACCAAGTAACTCAGCTAAGATACAGCCTACTGACCAGATATCTATAGCTTTGGTATAACCTTGGAAGGATAAAATAATCTCTGGGGCTCTATACCATCTAGTAGCAACATATTCAGTCAAGAACCCATTATTCTTTTCTGGATCTGATGAGTAACCTCTGGCTAAGCCAAAATCACAAATTTTCAGTTCACAATCAGCATTGACTAAAAGATTACCTGGCTTCAAATCTCTATGTAAAACATCTGCTGAGTGAATATATTTCAAACCACATAAGATTTGATAGATGAAACTTTGATAATGGGAGTCAGTCAAAGGTTGATTAGATCTTATAATTTGATGCATGTCACATTCCATTAATTCTTCGTAAAGATAAATTTCATTGAAATTACCATTGGAATCTGGCACAATATCCAAATCGTATAAGCATGTAATATTTTTGTGTCCTCTAAAATGTCTTAACAACTTCAATTCTCTGAGGGCTCTTTTGCAAAGAATCTTTTTGCTGAAAATGTTTGTAACCTTCTTGATTGCCACATTTCCACCGTCTTCTGCTTCTGCATACTTGGCAGAACAAACTATACCATAGGCACCTTGACCAAGCCCTTTTATCAATTGAAACCTTTTATCAACGAAAAAATTTTGTTGAAACACACGGAAAACATGGTATTGATCTAATGATGCTGCTGAAGAAGACATTCTCTATAACTGTATCTAATTTCTAAATCTATTCGTAACACCGAATCAACAAAAATCTAAAGAAAAAAAAGGTGACGCCTAAACCAACCTGAAGAATGTTAACAGATCTAAAAAATAAAAAAGAAGACGTTTCTTTCAAGTATCTAAGACCAAAACACCAGAAATATTTGTATACGTGTAACTTTGAACTGACAATTAGATCAAAACCCCAACTTAACACGTCTAATAATCTCTACTTTCAACTGAACTGGATCAAATCTGGGAAGTGTGTCAAGTTGAACAGGTTTCTATTAATATCTTTCTCATTTCTCTCCCCAGGCAGCTCACTGGCACGATCGAAAATTGACAGACTCCGATTTTTTTTCTTGGAGAAACAGAAACAGAAACAGAGAATAAATTTGTGCAAGCGAGACGAGACGAGATGGGTTGTGCTGTAGATAAAGGGAGACTTCTTTTCCAATACATCAACTGAGCACCAATAAACACGGATTTTCTTTGGCCATTCCTCCGAAAGAACACTTGGACTCTTTGAAACTGCACAGAAAACACATCTTATGGCTCCGTTAGCTGTATCTCAAGGCTCTGTGGTTTCCACACCAAAATCTGGAGCCAATGGGGTTAATACACCTAGTAGCGTCATGACTCCAGTTGCAAAACCAATACCCAAGAATGGATCATCAAGAAGATTGGATATGGACACATTGGTGCTAGATTTTCAGAAAAAACTAGGAAAAAATTGGGATAACTATCAAATTGCAGTATCTCTTTTCCTGGTTGGAAAACTATCACGTAAAGAGCTCGTCGAAGAGCTTGATGGGATTTTAGATAAATCAACCATCAGAATGCACAATCAATTACTTCTTGCTAACTTAGCAAATAGTTTGAGAGATGAACCTCTCGATGGATTTGCATCCGCTGGGTTTGGTAATCAACAACAAGCTTCGAATCAAAATAAGAAACGTAAGACATCGAATAAATCAAGTCAGTATGAAATACTTCAGAAGAATATATTGGCATTACCTATTAGAGAAAGAAGAAGATTAAAGATGATTACTAGAGAATCAGGTAAGAAAGGAATGCTCAATTCAGTTATTGCCATGACTAGACAGGCGACCGTTCCTAAAGTTCCAATTGTGACAAATGTTGAGACAGGTATGGCTGGTCATACTGCTCAATGGGGTCAAGATATTTTACACGGAATACAAGCGCCTTTGTGTTCAGAAAGTTATGAACTACCAGATAATGACACACTAAAGACAAGGATGTTAGGTATCGCCAGAGAGCATGGATTAATTGGAACAGTGAACGATAAAGCAGTTGAAGTATTATTGTTAGGATTAGAGTTCCATTTGAAAAATTTAATAGAAAGTGCAATTGACATTGTCAAATATCGTGAAAATAGATTTTCTGACGCCATAAGCGATTCTTCAGATAAGATAGACTCAAATGGAGATGTAGGAAGCTCTAATGACAGCACTCAAGATGACATTAATACCAAGAAGAGAACGGCTAAGAGAGATATCACCTTGACCATTGAAGATATCCATGATACTCTTGAAACAGTTCCTCATTTAGTTGAACCAGGTGGGCCAACATACTCTCTTAATATGTTAGGATTACAAAACGAAGATATGATTTCAAAAGGTAGTTCTAGCATTGAGTATTTATTAAAACCTAAAGAAAACAAAGATAGTAAGACTACTACTTTGCCAAGTCCTCCTAGAATAATAGCGGGTGGATTGAATTACAATGCTACTCAAAAGAGTGCTCCAGATGCGAAAGTACCCACTGATGATGCCAAAACAACTAATACCTCGACTCCAACGCCAAATAATGCAACAGCAGACAATGATGCTGCTTCTAAAACCGCTGATGCTGCTGCCACAGCTGCTCAATCGTCAATTCCAACACCTAATCCAAGCATAACTACTGCTACAGATGCTTCCACATCTACAACCACAAAGACAGGAGAAACTGCAGATGTTTCCACTCCTGCCACCACAAAGACAGGAGAAACTACAGCTAATTCTAATGACGATGCATCTGCCACAGGTATCGCCACCAATGGAGCAGCTCCAACCATCAACCCTAGTGCTCTTCAATCCACACCACAAAAACAACCTGCGGCTACAACTGATGCACCACAGACAGTTCATGTTCCAAATTTGGCTCTTAAAAATCCGAATATAGGTACACCTGATGATTTGAATTGGTTGATTCATGACTTATTATCAATGACATAAAACAAAAACAAAAACAAAAGAAAAAAATAGTCAATTCCCCATAGCTATTGCTATTATCTGTATCATAATATAAGTTGATTTATGTATAAGTATATACAAGAACATAAATATATCTGTTTAATCAATCGTTTAGCTTATTCGAAATTTTTTAGATAACTAGAAGAATCGAAGGATGGGTAAGTTATTCAGAAGTTTGATAAGAGCTGACATTTTTTGCTAGTTGTGTTCGTCATTTGGATTGTATTACTGAACCAATATTGGATATTGCTATTGAAGTTTAGAGTCTATTTTATAACATTTACTAATATACACAGATGTAACTATATATAATACTTAAATCAATTAATTATTTTTCCAAGTACCTTCTAATTCATCATATCTTCTCTTATAATTTCTTCTCTTTCCTAAAATATCATCATTTACACCAGGAGCAGAACCTGTAGCACCTCTCATCGATTCTCTCTTTAATCTTCTTATATTTCTTTCCTTTTCAATTTCTCTCTTTTCAATTTCCCATTTACTTAATGTTTCAATTGATGGTGTCCAATCATTACCCATTGATTTCAAGTCATATCTAAGACCTTGTAAATCTTGAGTGTATGATCTTCCTGTTTGATAAACCTGGTTAAATTTAGGTAAATCTTCATTATTATATAATAAAGCTTGTGGATTTTCTAATAATTCTTTCTTTGCCTTCAATAATGAATCATGAATTGAAACTGCTATAGCATTTTCAAATTCACGAGGTAATGACATCTCCATTACCACATTTTGAGCAAATTCTTCAGGAGTTATTGAACTATTCAATAAATCCCATTCAATTTTATCTTCGAATAATTGATTATCTAAATTAACTGATAAATTTAATATTACATGTAATTCTTTTTCTTGAGTTGGAATTATAGTTTGTTTTAATGGCTGTTGTACTTCTATTTGGTTATTAATTTGTTTAACAATTTCAGCATTCATTGAATTTGGTAATTCTAAATCTTGACATAGGATATTGGCAAAAATTTCAGGAGTTATAAGAGTTTCATTTAAATTCCAAGTGAAAATATCTGAAATTTTATTACCTTGATACTCTAAGTTCAACTTTATAGGTACGTATGACTCTTTCAAGCTTGCATTGTAGTCTAATTGAAACTGTTTGAAAGTAGATAATACAGATTTAGTCTTAGGAGCTTCTTTACCTTGAAAATTTGAATAATTAACAGTCAAATTGTTTTGATTATTACTGTTTGAGTTATTTTGGTAATTAGTGTAACCGTTAGTACCTCCATTTTCATCATCATCGTATTCCTCATCATCGTCATCGAATTCAAAATCTTTATCGAATTCAGCATAGTTAATCACTGTAGCAGCTCTCTTAGCACCTCTCGAAGGAAGAGAAGGGATGAAGAAAGTATTTTCAGTGTTTTTAAGTCTGCTGTTGAGGGTAGTGGAGAGACCCTGTGGAAGTAGCGGCTTGTCAGTGACTGGAGGGGCCATTGTGTGTGTTGTATGGACGTGTATATTAAGATCGCTACAAGAAGTAGAAGTGCTTTATATTCGATCTTGTTATTCAGATTCGTGTTTCTTGTTCTTGTTCTTGTTCTTGTTCTTGTTCTTGTTCTCAGAGCCTAATTGTCACTCAATGAAAATGGCAGACGGGAAAGACACTATCACACTTAAAGAATGTCATACCTACCACTGTGCACCATTAAAATCTCAGGAAGGGTAATCAAATTTATTAATAAATAAATTAATAAATTAAACACGACCAAAAATGAAAAGTTTCCATCAACGTTTTCTTTATGAAAAATTTACTAGACAAATTAAAATAAAATTAATCTACTTACTTATGATACTACTCTGCTGTTTTTTTTTGAATAATCATATTATATACATTCCCACATTCACACATACATACAATGTCTTTCTCTGATTTCTCTAAAGTTGAAACTTTAGCTTCATTAAACGAATTCTTAGCCGATAAGTCTTACATTGAAGGGTATGTATTATTTATTAGCACAAAACTAATTTCACTAAATCGTTGTCCATTTTATTACAAAGGATATTTAGTTGATTAGTCATCTAATATATCTTTTCTCTTTCTCTTCTATCAATTACAATTTGTCTACAATATATTCACAATGATGATCTAACTTGGTCCATGTTTACGAGATGGCCTCAAGACCCATTATATGAGATTAAACCCATTCATTTATAATTCCTGATTTAATATATTACACTTACAAATTTTTTTTTTTTCCTTTCTGCTCTCATAGTTAAGGATTTTTTTTTCTTTCGAGAAATCAAAATCAATTTTTTTTTTAACTATGAGAGTGATGATAAGAAAAAGAATGATTGAATGATAGAAGATTAAGAGAGTGAAACGGAGTATTACGATTTGCAATTGTCTTTATATCATGTACCTATTACTAACTTAGTTTCTCTATAGTACTTCTGCTACTCAAGCTGACGTTACCGTTTACAAAGCTTTCCAAGCTCAATACCCAGAATTCTCAAGATGGTTCAACCACATTGCTTCCTTCACAGATGAATTCTCTACTTTACCAGCCGGTTCTGTCCCAGCTGCTGCTTCCAAAGAAGTCGCTGCCCCAGCTGCTGAAGAAGATGACGATGATGTCGATTTATTCGGTTCTTCCGATGAAGAAGTTGATGAAGAAGCTGAAAAATTAAAACAACAAAGATTAGCTGAATACCAAGCTAAGAAAGCCGCTAAAGGTGCTAAACCAGCTTCTAAATCTATCATTACCTTAGATGTTAAGCCATGGGATGATGAAACTAACCTTGATGAATTATTAGCTAACGTTAAAGCCATTGAAATGGATGGTTTAGTCTGGGGTGGTCACCAATTTATCCCAGTTGGTTTCGGTATTAAGAAATTACAAATTAACTGTGTTGTTGAAGATGAAAAAGTTTCCATGGATGATTTACAAGGTGCCATTGAAGATGATGAAGACCACGTTCAATCTACCGATGTTGCTGCTATGCAAAAATTATAAGTAAACTTAAATCCATTAAGCTATCTATAGTAAATAATATTTAATATATTTTGATTAATATAATAATACACATGTTTAGTAATTACGAAAGATAGATTTTTTTATGTAAAGTACAATTGTGTAGCTCAGATTAAGTGTATACTTTATTTATAAAGGTAAATAATCAATACCAGAAGCTAACCATTCTTTACCAGCTAATATTTCTTCGCTAGTTTGACCAGTTTCCCATACTTTTTCAGTAACTTTCATCATTGTAATAATAGTACCCATTTTAACAGTTTCATGTAAAATTTTCATATAATTTTTAAATTTTAAACGATCAATTGATCTTTCACATTGACAACCAATTATGAAAATAGGCCATACCATTTGTGTTACAATTGGTGATTTGGAATTGAGTGTATCGTACACTAAAATGAATTCTCTAATACATCCTTGTATAAGTTCTTTATATGATGAATCAATTTTACAAACTTCGAGTAATTTGATATAAACTGCTAATGACCAACATTGTGCACCTCTCAATCTTTCCTCATATTCAAAAGTTATATTATTTGGTGAATCTCCAGGTAATTGTAATGTAACATAATCTCTATAATTTAATATTCTAGTCTTTATATTTTGAAATCTTAAATCTAAATCAATTTTATTCTTCAATTTCCCATTTTTTAAATCATGTCTCATCTTACATATATCTGAAATACATTCGAATATTTCACCGGGACATCCATTCATTCTTACCGTTGATACCATTTCATTTTTATTACCATACCATTGTGGATTACAATATGGTAATCTACAATCTGGTGAAACAACAGCACTAATGGTGTCAAACCATGATAGCACACAAATAAGCGTCTGCGATTGATCTATTCTTTGTAAAACAACTTTGAACACTTGATCTTCAGTAATACTCGCAAACAATCTTAAGAATACTCTAGATAACGCAGATCTACCACTTTCCAAGATACCAAACAGTAAATGAACATAAATGAGTAAAAGGATAACAAAGAAATTAGTTTGCTTTTGCTTTGTTTCTGTTTCATTTTTCAAATTAACAACTATTCTTTCAACACTTATACCACCAGTTTCTTCTTCATCTGATGAGGACGATGAACTTTCCTTTGTTGGAGATTTTTCCTTTGATTCATTAGTTGTTGTTGTGGTTGTTGCTGATTGTTGTTTCTGTTGATGTTTCTGATACTGATTAGACTTAACATATTTTACTAAATACTCCATAGTATTGTTAATATGTAACATACCTCTTTTATAAAATTCATTCTCACCTCTACTTTCATAAAGATGCATACAACTAAGACTAATAAAACAAGATCTAGCAATTTCAAAATCACAGTATTTTAAAGCTAATTCGGGCCATGGAGAGTTTGGATGTGAATCTAACAAAGGTAGTAGTTTATCAAAGAAATGTTTCAACATCATATTTTCTTCTGAATATCCAATTGTCTTTGTAGTTGTTACAGTTGGTACTGTTGGATATAAATTAGTATTATCTATGAAAGATAATAGATCACTATTGAAAGCTTCCGGAGTCTCCCCTGTGCTGCTACTGTCTATTAGTTCGGTTATCGATGTTGGAATGTTAGGCGTTGGAATTTGATAAGTTACAGGTAGATCATCATTACCTATTGTATCATTACTTGATAACTGATTTTGCATTGCAGCGAAACCTGATGGTGAAGCGGGGATTCCCTGACTTAACAAATAGTCTAACCCGCCGTATAATGCTGATTCAAATTGGAAAGGATCAGTAATATCTGTCATAGGTTGTTGTGGTGTAGGAGGTTGTTGAAGCGGTTGAACATCTTCTTGTTGTAATTTGGGGGTACTTATTGGGAACTCTATCATTCTTCCACTAGTGTTTTCCATCTTTACCACTGGCTGCTCTTTCATCATGTACATTCCTAAAAACTCCCCTGAGTCTGAAGTGTTAGTACTGACGTTTGTTATTGTAGAGTTCATAGATTCTGATTTAACCACTGGTACAATAGACTCTTCTCTAGCAGCTAAGCTTTCCTTTAATCTAGGTCTACCTCTGAACCCATGCTTCCTTACTCCCTTGGAATTGACATTGAAATTGCTAGCGTTCTTGAAAGTGAGGTTCCTTGAATCGTCAACATCAAAGGATAACCTAATACCATAACCTCCACAGGTTTTACCAGATTTAACACAATTCATACATTCTGGCTTGGCTTCATCACACTTTCTGCGTCTCTCCTTGCAGGTCCAGCAACCTGTCCGCACCCTAGTGATCTTCTTTGGTTTCTCAGACATTGCTATACAGAGATACAGAGATTAAGAGTACGAATATACATCAAAGTATCTATGCCATCCCATCCCATCTCATCTATATAGATATCTATCTACCCAACTCTGATAAAATTATTCAACTATCTCTTTCCCCTTTAGGCAATCCCATCCACACCCACTCACCCGTGCACCAAAAATTCACCCACCTGCCAGCCAATCAGCTCTAAGCACATTTTAGCACATACACACTACCTCTGCTTTTCCTGCTTCAACTTCAACACAAGTTCAAATTTTTTTAACCATTTACACTCCTTTAATACAACACGACTTTTAATAGTTTACACTATATTTATTTGTTTATACTTAGACCACTTATCTTTTAGCGTGCGTGTGTATATCAATATCCTATCATCCATCTTATTCAACTGATAGATATAACAACACACTGTTGCTTACTCTACTAGAAGACAAGGATACTAGACTAAGGAAAAAAGGACAACTTTACTTAATTGCCACCCAACATGTCTCATAATAATAGAAATAAAAGAACAAAAGTTGAAAATAATTTAATAGATGATGAAATTGTCAATCATCCACATAATTTAGATCAATTAGCTGCTAACTTAGATGTCGATCCACAATCAACAGAGTCCAAGATTCAAGACTTGATCCCTAAGTATAACTCAAACGATATTCATCAACAAAATATTGTTAATCAACACCAAGTTCATCAACAATATCAGCAACATCAAGACGCTGTTGAAGCTGCTAGATTAGTAAGTGAATCAATGGCTGCTGCCCATGCTAATGCTTATAACACTAACCAATTTGACCCAAATAACAACCCTTACCAACAGCAATTACAACAACAGCAACAACAACAACAAGCTCAGCAACAGGCTCAGCAACAACAAGGCCAACAATACCATTTACCTCCACCACCTGTATCTGTTCATCATGTTCATCCACAATATCATCCACAATTACAGCACCATTTACCTCCTCCTCCACAAAGTACAAATCAACAATTGCAACAATTACAACAACAACAAGTACAACAACATCATCATAATCAACAAGGTGATGTCGTTGAAGGTATGGGTGATCCAAATGAATATTTAATTACTCCAATGATTGAAGAACAAGCTTTTGATAATGTTAATGTCTTGAAAGAATTCGTGAAAGAATTTGGTAAGAAAAATGAATTTGGTATTGCTATTGCTCATTCTAACAACAAGGCTATTTACTTTACTTGTGAATTAGGTGGTTCTTACAGAGAAAAAAGAGTTAAAAAATCACAAGATTTCCCAAATGAATCTTCTGATATTCAAAATTATAACTCCAAGAAAATTGGTTCTAAAAAGATTAGATGTCCATTTGCTATGGTTGCCAATTTTTCTAAAAAGAAAGATTATTGGACTCTTAAAATTAGTGAAAATAAACATAATCATCCTAAATTAGATCCTTTGGTTAATTTCCCAATGTTGCGTAAACGTTCAAATCAAGTTAATGCTACAATTAAAGAATTATATACTGCTGGTGATAAACCTTCAGTTATTCATCAAAAATTAGGTGCTATTTTCCCAGATTTAATCATTAAGAGAGAAGATATTTATAATGAAATCAGAATTTTAAAGAAGAAGGGTCAAGTTCCAACAAACAATGAAATTAAAAATAGAAAAATTACAGATGAACATATCGAAGCTGCTCAATATGCTGCTCAAAATCATCATATGCAACAAGTTCACGATAATTTATCATGGGCTAATGCTGCTTATATCACAGCCACTGAACATCAAAAGAAAGAAGAAGCAGAGCAAGCTGCCGCTGTTGTTGCTGCTGCTCAAGCTCTAAAAGAATCTGAAAATGTTCATCAGATGCATAATCATGTTCACCAAATGCATAATCAAGTCCATCATTTACATAATGATGATAATAAAAATGATGATCATTTGATTAATATTGATGAAAGATTATTAACTGGTAATTAGTGGTATTAAGACAACTTTTTCCTCCTCAACTATACTTTGTTTTTTTTCTTTAATTGTAAATTTGTCTTTATTTTAATTTGTTGAACTTTATTTTTTATTTTTATCTGATTTGACTTTCTGTTTACTTTGTTTTGTTATCTAGTTACAGTACTTACTAGATTTTTGTATTATCTGTATATTATAATAAACTATTTATCTTATATTTATTAGTCAAGCTATACTGTAAGTTAATAAAAGTTACAAAAAAATCTGTCACTTCCAAATCGTGCAAATTACATTATTCCCAATTTGATGGCAAAATCAAAATACCTTGAAAATAAGAAGTCGCCACCTGAATTGATTATGAAGATATATCAAGTTTCCAATAGCCATTGTACATTGATTATAGTTGATAAAGTATTCATTACTACTAGATATACTAAAGAATACTAAGATATCATCATGTCACCTTCAAAAGAATCCGATTCTACCTCTAAGGTACAAGATACTACTACAACTGTTGATAAATCAGTCAAGACAAGTAAGAAATCAAAGAAAGATGAATTACAAGATGATGAAGAATTAAGTGAAGAAGATCAACATCTCAAGTCTGAATTAGAAATGATAGTTGAAAGATTGACAGAACCTAAAGTTGAATTATATAAAGTTTCTTTAGAAAATTTGAAAAAATTCATAAGAGAGTCAACTTCTTCAATGACTGCTGTTCCAAAACCATTGAAATTCTTGAGACCACATTATCCTACACTCGTTGGTTTACATAAGAGTACAACCTGGGCTAATGACGATCAATCTTTAAAATCAGAGTTAGCAGATATCTTATCAGTTCTTGGTATGACTTATTCTGAAGAAGATGGTGAAGACTATAAAAGAGAATGTTTGAAATATAGATTATTAAGTAATATTGATTCAAGCATAGGCGAATGGGGCCACGAGTATTTAAGACATTTATCTTTAGAAATTGGTGTAGAATATGAAGAAATTTTAGAATTTTCTCCAGAAGATGAGCTATCAAAGGAAGAATCAACTGAAGAACAACAAGATGATGAATCATTTATGATTGTCGATAAAGAATCAAAGGTTGAACAAATTGTTGCAAAGAATGAAGAAACAAAGAAATTATTAATTAAATTAAGTTTAGAAATTGTTCCATATTTCTTGAAAAGTAATGCAGAAGCTGAAGCAATTGATCTCTTATTAGAAATTGAAGAAATTGAAAGATTACCTCAATTTGTCGATAAAGATACTTTCAACAGAGTTTGCCTTTATATGGTAAGTTGTGTTCCATTATTAGCGCCTCCTGATGATTTAGCATTCTTAAATACTGCTTTTAGTATTTATTTAGCAAATAATGAATTACCACAAGCTTTAGCTTTAGCTATAAGATTGGGTGATGAATCTTTAATTCAATCTGTTTTTGACGCTACCAATGATGTCTTAATTCACAAACAATTAGGTTTCATACTAGGTTGTCAAAACTCTCCATTCAAAGTTGACAATGAAGAAGTTCAAGAATGTATCTCAAATACCAAAATAAGTAAATATTTCAAATATCTCGTTGAAGAATTAAATCTATTACAACCAAAAGTTCCTGAAGATATTTATAAAAGTCATCTAGATACTTCTGCTGCTTCTGCTTTTGGCTCTTCAAGATTAGAAAGTGCCAAACAAAATTTAGCAAGCTCATTTGTTAATGCTTTTGTAAATGCTGGTTATGGTAATGAAAAAATAATTTCCGACGAAAAATGGATTTATAGAACTAAAGGTGAAGGTATGCTGTCAACTACTGCCTCCTTAGGTTTAATCCATCTTTGGGATACAAGTGAAGGTTTAGATGTCTTGGATAAATATCTTTCTTCTGAACAAAGTGAAGTTAAAGCTGGTGCTTTATTAGGTATGGGTATCTCAAGTTCTTCAGTTCATGATGATGTTGATGCTGCTCTTTTATTATTACAAGATTATATCAATGGTGATATCAAAGATCTAAAGATGATAACTTCTGCTATAACTGGTATTGGTATTGCATTCGCTGGTAGTGAAAATGAAGAAGTCTTGAATTTATTGTTACCTTTAGTCTCTGATCAATCTGTCGCCTTAGAAGTTTCATGTCTTGCAGCCTTATCATTAGGTCATGTATTCGTTGGTACTTGTAATGGTGATATCACTTCCTCCATTTTACAAGCATTATTAGAAAAGGATTATGCTGAATTTTCTTCAAAGAGAATCAGATTTATTTCATTAGGTTTAGGCCTCCTATATATGGGCAAATACGAACAAGTTGATGATGTCCTAGAAACAATCGATGCCATTGAACATCCAATTGCTAAAACTTTGAAAGTTTTAGTCACCATCTGTTCTTATGCTGGTACCGGTAATGTCTTACAAATTCAATCATTATTACAAATGTGTACCACCAAACCTAAAGAAGAAGAATCTGAAGAAGGTGAAGAAGAAAGTGAAAGCAAGAAAGAAGCTGATGCCACTGCCACCGCTACTGAAGCTTCAGGTGAAAAATCTGATGATGTAAAAACTGAAGAAGTTAAAATAGAAACTAATGATAACGAAGAAGAAGATGATGCCACCACAACTACTCCTGAAGATGAATCATATCAAGGATATGCAGTTTTAGGTTTGGCTTTAATAGCAATGGGTGAAGAAATTGGACAAGATATGTCTTTACGTCATTTCCGTCATTTGATGCATTATGGTAATCCATTAATTCGTCGTGCAGTTCCCTTGGCCATGGGTTTAGTGAGTGCTTCAAATGCTCAAATGAACGTCTTTGATGCATTATCTCGTTATTCTCATGATAATGATTTGGAAGTTGCTTACAATGCTATATTTGGTATGGGTTTAGTTGGTGCTGGTACTAATAATGCAAGATTAGCTCAATTACTGAGACAATTAGCTTCATATTATGTTAATGATCAAAATGCTCTCTTCATAACAAGAATTGCCCAAGGTTTAGTTCATCTTGGTAAAGGTACATTATCATTAAACCCTTTTAATACTGATCGTCAAATCATGTCAAAAGTTTCATTAGCAAGTTTATTAACTGTTGCTGTTACATTATTAGATCCAACTTCTTTCATTTTAGAAGCTGAATCTAATTTATTATACTATTTAACTCCAGCTATTCATCCAAGAATGTTAGTTACAGTTGACGAAAACTTGGAACCAATTAAAGTTAATGTTAGAGTTGGTCAAGCTGTTGATGTTGTTGGTCAAGCTGGTAAACCAAAGACAATTACTGGTTGGGTAACACATTTAACTCCTGTATTATTAAGTCATGGTGAAAGAGCAGAATTAGAAAATGATGAGTATATTAGTTTAGCGACATCTTTAGAAGGTATTGTTATACTGAAAAAGAATCCTGATTATATGGAAGTTGAATAAATAATAAGTATAAACTATTCTAGATAAATAATATATACATAAATTTCTATAAATCTTTTTAATTATATCATTTGTTTCATTACTTTTATACCGATTATATATATATGTTTATTATTGCTGTATACTATACATAATTATACGAACAAAGTTTTTGTGATTGTGTTATGTGAGTTGATTTGATATATATGGGATGGATGGATGGATGCTATGTTGTAATTGTGTGCGTTTAGTTTATATTTTAAATTTATTCGAATTCACCAGCCTTAGCAGCCATCAAAAGACCAACGATTAAACCGAAAAGACCTAAAACTGAACCAAAAATTTCAATGACTAAAATTTTAACGAATAATGAAGAATCTGCAGCATCAGAGATTGCAGCTGTAGAACCAGTAACACCAACTGCGATACCACAAATTAAAT
Organism: Wenyingozyma methylovora; assembly: GCA_030570175.1. Taxonomy (NCBI): domain Eukaryota; kingdom Fungi; phylum Ascomycota; class Pichiomycetes; order Pichiales; family Pichiaceae; genus Wenyingozyma; species Wenyingozyma methylovora. The sequence goes on along the minus strand of JAJLVC010000001.1, from coordinate 90,328 downwards.
TACTGAGACCAACAGTTATACCAGCCCAGAATAAAGAGTATCCAGTATACATGTTCTGTTTTGTGAATAATGAGAGAGAATCAACTGATGCTAATTTTGATGAAAATACAATAGCCATAATTAATCCATAAATTGCAACAACTTCACAAAAAATAATTGAAATTAAATTCTTAGTTGTAATTCTTGGTGTCTTAACACCAGCACCTAATATACTTGAACCAGTCACAAAGATACCCCATGCGGCACCTACGACAGACATACCAATACATGATACAATACCTAAGTTAGCCCACATATAAGGAGATGTAGTTTCTAAAAATTCACCAACATTGAAAGTTTCTCCATGTCCAGTGAATAACATATCTATAATAAGTAAGAGTTAGTAATTTGTTTCATCTTCTACTACGAGACACATCACCAGTTCTCAATCCGCCTTCCTCATTATCCAATTGAGATTCATTGATCGAATCACAGGTCATTGTATCTCCATTATATTGATTGATGGAATTGATCAACAGGGGGCAAGTTTGATTGGTACTAGTATCTATAAATTGAGAATTGAGTACTTACAACCACCCACTACAGAAGCAGCGGCAAGTGCCAAGTATGAAGTAGCCATAGTGATTTATTTCTATGATAAATTATTCTCCAATTACTCTGATTTAACCATCAAAATAGTATAATGTATTCACTAATCCTAACATTTTTTTCTAGTATACCGAAACCTTTAGCTGGTGAAGGCAGCCAATTTTGAAAATCTGCCAATCTTGAAAAGTGTCATATACAAAAACCTTTACACCTGTAACAGCTAAGAAATCAGTAACTATGTATTAGAGAGAGATATATAGATTCTATATAGTGTGTATATGTACGCTCAGAGTCTGCTAGATAGTTAAGAGCTCTTCTCAATGACAACAGCACCGTCGTAGGCAGGATCAAGCAACTTCCATTTACATTCTATTCCTTCTTGAGCGAATTTAGAAATGATTTCATTTGCAATGGCATCAAAATTTTCAGTTGCTAAAGCGAGGATGGTAGGACCAGCACCAGAAAGACAGATACCTAAGAGACCCTTATGTGTTTCTGGGGTGACTGAGCTGAGAACATCAGGAAGACCTGGAATCAAGACCTTACGGTATGGTTGATGTACTTTATCTTGCATTGCTGGATAAATCAATTCTGGATCTGGTGGGGATCTGGTCAAAGCGGTTGTTAACACGGCTAATCTTTGTAAGTTGAAAATCATATCCTTGGCTTCATAGCTCTTTGGTAGCACACCTCTAGATTTGGCAGTTGAGACTTCGAATTGTGGAATGATAGCAATACAGTGAATATCTTTACACCAATCGTATTTGATATGACGTCCTATATCCTTTGGTGGTTCTGGTGGTGATAATCCAGTGTTTTTACCACCAGCTGGTTCAGGCAAGACTTCACTTAATGGAATTTCTACTCTTTCAGTATCTTCAGGACTTAGTTCTCTAAGGTATGAGCCGACAAAACCACCCATCATAGCAGCTGAGATATTATCTGGATGACGTTCAATCATAAGACAGTAGTCTAACATCCTTTGCTTTGTAAATTTTAAGTTTCCAATAGCATCACCTAACATCACACCGGCAACAACGGCTGCACCCGATGAACCTAAACCCCTACCCAATGGAATAGGATTGTTAACATGAATTTTAGTACCAACAGGGAATGATCTCAAACCATTACAACGTAAGACATATAATGCAGTTCTGGTGATTAAATTTTCTTCAGAGTTGAGTGGCACATCATCGGCACCTTCACCTTCGTAGTCTAATAAACAATTTTGTGGATCAGAAGCTGATTTTTCACCATATTTAGCTTCATCGACAGTGACATCAAGGGTTAAGAATAAGTTTAAACCAATACCCAAGACATCGAAACCTGGACCAATGTTAGCAGAAGAGGCTGGAACCTTGATAGTGAATTCTCTGGCCATCGTGTAGTGCAATAATATAGAGTGTACTTGCTGTCTGCTCCTATTAAGATGCCAAAAACACTCAGCTATCTCAACTCATCGAGTAATTTATTATGACAAATTTTAAACCAAATGAAAGTCAGTCATTGTTGGTCGTTCGTCGGGAAAAATCACATCTCTGCCAGTGCTGGCACGGCTGGATAGCAGGTGGAGGCAGACAGTGGGAGCTGTTCTAGAGACACTATTTTATCTATTGGGGATTGTGGCCACTTTGTTGAGTGGATTATAAGTACAGATGCATCCATCAAGTATCAACGATGACTGGAAGTGGGAGATAAGCTCCACAACACCTGTTTATCCACCATAGTAGCTTTTTACAGATCCTGCTCACAAGGATGAAAAATATCCGTGCACCACAAAAATTGAGCTTGTAGAAAGACATGCTAGTGCTAAACAATTTTTCAGAAATGAGATTTGTTCTAGATTATAATCATTTATAACTAGCTCTTTATCTAGTTATTTGTTCATATTAGAGTACCAGTAGATCAAACACAGAGCTATGCTATCATCAGTGCTATCAAGATCTGCATCGGCTCGTCAATCTATGCTCTCTAAGAGCTTCTCTGTCACTGGAGCTTCGAAGCTACTACTCAAAAATCATTACTCATCAGATGTTGTTTCCCCAACTCAGATAAAACATTTACCAAATGGTATCAAGTTAGTCGTTGATAGTACTCCATCCCATTTTGCTGGTGTTGGTATGTACGTGAATGCAGGTTCAAGATATGAGGATCGTTATGGATTAGTAGGTGCTTCCCATTTAATTGACAGAATGGCTTTCAAATCAACTGAAAACTTCTCCGCTAAGAAAATGGTTGAAAGTTTGAATTATATGGGTGGTAATTTCATTTGTGCATCTTCAAGAGAATCACTTGTATACCAAGCTTCTGTTTTCAATTCTGATATAGAGAAAATGTTCCAATTAATGGCAGAGACAGTATCTAAACCTCTGCTTCTCGAAGAAGAAATTGAAGAACAAATCAACACTGCTTCCTACGAACTGAATGAAATCTGGTTGCAAAGTGATTTAATTTTACCTGAATTATTACAACAAGTTGCGTACAATTACAAAACTTTAGGTAGTCCTTTATTATGCCCAGTTGAAAATTTACCAAATATAAACAGACAAACATTACAAAGATACAGGGATCTTTTTTTCAAACCGGAGAATTTGGTAATTGCTTTATCAGGTGTCCCAATGGAAAAAGCCGAAGACTTAGCTGCCAAATACCTCGAGGATTTTAAATCAACAGCCACAGAAAAGGCGATCAAAGATGCACCTGTTTATACCGGTGGTGAATTCTCCTTACCTTCTCCACAAGAAATGTCATACCTAGAAGAATTTCATCACATTTACGTCGGTTTTGAAGGTATACCGATCAATAATGATGATGTCTACAAACTTGCTACTTTGCAGATGCTTATAGGTGGTGGTGGATCTTTTTCCGCCGGTGGACCAGGTAAGGGAATGTATTCTAGAGCTTACACTCGTATCCTAAATCAATATGGATTTGTTGAATCATGTAAATCTTTTCTTCATAATTTCAGTGACTCTGGACTTTTTGGAATTTCATTAAGTTGTACACCGGATGCTGATCGTGTCATGGGTGAACTTATAGGTTATGAAATGAGTTTACTTTTCAGTCATGATATTGGTAGAGGAGCATTAAGTGAAAATGAAGTTAACAGGGCAAAGAACCAACTGAAATCTTCTTTAATGATGAATCTGGAAAGTAAAATGGTCCAACTTGAAGAAATGGGTAGACAAGTTCAAATTTACGATAAACGTATTAGCGTTCTTGAAATGTGTGCTAAGATTGATGAAGTCACCAGATCTGATTTGATCGAAATCGCTGAAAAGATCCTCACAGGAAGTGAACCAACTATTGTTATCCAAGGTAATAGAGAGGCCTTCGGTGATGTTAAAGGAACCTTAGCCAAGTTTGGTGTTGGTAACGCAAAAAATTTTCCCAAGATAGAGAAAGAAAAGAAAAAAGGTTGGTTTTAAAGCCCCAATTCAATACATACATAAATGAAAGATACTCTTGTACATAATAAAGTAAATATAATAATTTAATTATAAAAATGTTACATTGAATTGAAAATTAAATAAAAAAAATTGTTAAAACTAAGCTTCAACACCAGCAGATGCTCTCCAATCCAATAATTCACTCTCTAAAAGCAAAGCCTTTTCCTTGTAGTCATTCATATTTCTTTCAGCTTTCTTAGCATCTAACACAGCTGCTGCTTCTTTCTGTTGCAATTCAGTGATTGTAGATTCTAATCTAGTTGTTGTTTCTTCTAAAGCCTTGATTTCGTTGACATAACGTTTAATAGTATTTTCTTGGATATCATTACGGTATTGTAAGTCTTTGATGGATCTTTCCAAATTGTGAACATTCTGATCTTCATCTCTCTTACTTGCGTTATTCATAAAGATTTTATCTTCTAGTTCACGAACTCTAGCTGACCAATGTTTATTTTCCGATAATCTTTTTTCTTCATTCTTGATTTCAGTATCTTCAAGTTTAGCCTTTAATTGTTTATTGAACTTGGTTAATGACTTGTTTTCTTCAATGATCATTAATGAATCACTGTTAAGTTTCTCCATATTAGTTTCATAATCTTGGAATTTAATTTCATAACTAGATAATTTATTTTTGAGAGATTCTAATTCTGAAGTTTGTTCCTTCAATTGTTTGGAGAGGATAACAACAGTTTCTGCATTAGAAGCATCATCTCTAGCTTTTTCCAAATGTTTGTCAAATTCAGTGGAAATTTCAAGAACCTTAGCTTCAAGAGATCTCTTTGATTCCAACAAGCTATCTCTTTCTGTTACCAAATCATCATTTTGAGTCTTCAAAGCCTTAACTTGAGACGTCAAAGTGTTCAATTTCATCAAATGTTCCCTTTGTTGAAGATTGAGAGTTTCGTTCTTTTGCATGGTTTCTGTCATCAACCTTTCAATTTGACCCTTTTCTTTCATCAAATCGTAGTTGGTTGATTTCAAAGAGCGAGTTTCTTTTCTTGAACTTTCTAATTGAACAGAGATGTTCTTGATTTGTTTACTCAACTCGGTTTCCTTATTCATCAAACTAACAAGATCGTCATTGAGCATCTTTAATTCCCTGTCTTTAGCAGTTTCGTGAGCAGAAGAAGTTGAAGATCTTAGATCTTCCTCATTTTCATATTTATCCTTAAGTGATTCATATAATTCTTGAATTCTTCTTAACTCAAAAGTTTTATCTGATAACTCTTCTTCAAGCTTTCTAATCTCACTATTCAACTTAGCAACTTGTAAGTCTGAAACTTTGAATTCTTGTTGAGTCTTAGCCAATCTTGCTCTAGTATCATTCAATTCATTTCTCAAAAGTTCTTCAGCTCTCTTAGCAGATTGGACCGCAACTTCAGCGGCTTCTATCTTACTATAATAGTTTTCAGCTCTAGTCTTATAGAAATCAACAGATTCTTGTAATGTGACATTCTTATTCTCAGCGACTTGAACTTTAGATTTCAATTGTACCAATTGTTCTTGTTGAATGAATGTAGCATCACTAGTCAATTGAAGCCTCTTTAATTTTGTTTGAGTTTCATTCAACAATGAACTTAGTCTCAAGTTTTCTTGTTTAGCGAAAATAATATCTTTGTCAACAAATGGATCAGTAATGTTTGACATATTCTTAACCCTTCTAGTGGAATCTTGTAATGCATTGGAATTAGAGCCATTGCTCATCAAAGACATCCTATCTTCAAGATTTCTAAGTTCAAGATTTGCCATTTCATACTTAGTCTTGTAGTCTGTATTCATTGGACTCAAACCTCTAGATTCTCTATGTTGATTCTTATATTGGACTAATTCTTTTTGAAGTTCAATGTTCAATTTCTCCAATCTCTTGTTGGCAGCTCTTTCTAAAGCAAGAGCAGAAGCAGAAGATTCATCATAGTTTTCCTTAGAAGTAGCAGCAACGGGAGTAGAGTATGATAAAAAGTCACCGCCTAATGATCTAGGACGCATTGGACTGGTTGAAGCAGCCAAATCATCACCTCCTAATAATTTCAATTGAGCTTTCAATCTTCTATTTTCGTAAGATTCGGAAGCAAGTCTTGTTTGCATCATTTCAAGTTCAGTCTTAAGTCTATCAGAACTAGAAAATGCTGTGGACATAGCAGGAGAAGAAATTTGTGGACCAGGTTTTTGAGATAATTTGAAGTTCAATTCAGCAACCTTAACATCGCTTGCCTTTTTAGCTTTGGCCAATTGTTCATTTTCAAGTTTAAGAGCTTTCATATCTTGCATTAATTGAGCAACTGATTTTCTTTCAACTTGCAATTCTTTGTTCAAACCATCAATCACATCTTTTTGCTCAGCAAGTTGTTTATCAAACTTTTGTTTACCTCTATCAAAGTTGATTTCATCAGAAATTTTAGCATCAAGTAAAGATTTGGATTCTTTAGATTCATGCTTGAGTTGTTTATACTTAGCTTTCAATCTTTCGTATTCGTCTCTAATTCTAGTTTCAGAACCACCTTTAATCTTTTCTTGTAATTCATTAAGCTTGAGTTCTTTCTCTTTAGCAGACTTACTGAACTCATTGCTTGAAGCTTTCAAAGACTTGGATTCTTCAGTTAATTTTGCAATCTCTTGTTTGGCAGCAGTTAATTCAGCAATCTGTATTAGTAAAAAGTTAGTAAAAGTTTCAAAAGTTAAATATAAAATAGTAATAAGCTGTGAATAGTTACACTAGACATTCTTGATGGAATACTTACAGTTTTGGCTAATTTAGCTTCTAATTCAGTTTTTCCTTGTGTCAATTTCTCTTCGAGTTTAGCTAATTCCTCATCTTTCTGTTTAACACAAGATCTCAACATCTTGATTTCAGATTCTAACGATTTAGCTTCTTCTCTCAATTGATCCATACTAGAGCTCAAACCTTCTTTAGATTCAGTTAATTCATTAGATTTATCAGATAATTCTTTTTCTAACTTAACTTCTTTTTGTTTGATTTCTTGTAATTCAGAATCTTTATCCGCTAATAACTTTCTATCAACTTCTGCTTCTTTCTTGAGTTTATCAAATTCTTCAGATAATGCAGCTTTGGTTTTCTTTTCAACTTCTTTTTCAACAGTTAATGATTTGACTTGCTTTTCTAATGTCTTAATCTTTTGCATGTAATAAGACTGATCATTATTTGAATCTGTGATTAAAGGCTTGATTTGATTAACTAATTTGAACCATGGATCTTTAGATAATTCATTATAAGCTTTGAAATTCTTGATGATAACTTGAGAAGCTCTCATTTTTTCTAATTTGATATTAATATCTCTTCTGGTCATCTTCCCTCTTGCAACAGATTGTAATTTAGTAACAATACTTGCTAATTTACGTTCTCTCTGCTTTTCTAAAGTAGCTAAGACACCATTACGGAAGAATAATTTGGTGATACCAACTTTATAAACATCAGAGTCAAGAGATAATTCATTCAGAATAAGTTCACAAAGTTGCTTTGGCTTTCTATGATTATTCTTCATATTAATTGAATTCTTAGCTAATATACCATAATGTTCAACGAATTGAGCAAATTCAATTCTATTTGGATAACCAGATCTTGCAATTCTTATACCTTCCAAGACACCATTGCATCTTAACTGTTCTAAAACTAATTTAGTATCAAATTCGCCAGGAGTCTTATGAGTATTTGGAAGAATACATCTAACAAAATGAGGGTGAGTCTTTGATAATTGATTCATTAATTGAGTCAATTGTTCTTTATGACGTTGAGCAACAGTTCTGAAGATACCATTTTTCTGTTTTGAAACACCACCTTTAACTGGGGAATCGGATAAGTTAACTTGTTGTTCAACAGAATCTGAATTGAAGAAATCTTGAATAAAAATATCTTCAGAATTAGAAAGTAAAGTAACAATTGAATTACTTAATGGATCTTTGTTCTTGTCTAGCCAACCATCGACGTTATAGTCAACTTCACCAGCATAATGTTTAACAATGAAACCATCACGTAATTTATTTGGCCTATAACGTAAAGTCTTCTTATCGACTGATTTGTCTTTACATTCTAATTGATTGTGTAATTTTTCCAAATAAGTTGAATCTGAACCTTTAGGAACAACACATTCTTCATTTAAGATTGAAAAAATACTGACACGCTTGGTGTTTGAACCTTCCATTAACTCAATAGTTGGTTTTAACTCTTGACCAAAGTCAATATATTGCCAGCTAATGCCTTCTTTGAGATATTCACTTTGTTCTAATACAAACATATGGTGGTTGAAGAATTGTTGTAATTTTTCATTGGTATAATTAATACATAATTGTTCAAAAGAATTCTTATCAAAGATTTCAAAACCAGCAATGTCTAAAATACCAACAAATTTCTTATCTTCAAATTCTTGGGATCCATTTGAAGCAAAATTATCATTGATTTTATCAACTAAATATTGGAATAATTTCTCATAAAGAGTCTTTGAAAGAGCATCGATTGCAAACTTAGCTTGAGAAGCTGATCTTTGTTGAGTCACAATTTCTCTACCAGCTTTAACTTTTGAAGTTAGAATTGAGTTTTTGAAGTTTGATTCTGAAATACCTAGTAAAGAAGATAAAATCTCAACTGGGCTATTTTCATCATTAAGAATAGCTTGTTTGGAATCACCTTCTTTATTTTTAAAAGTAATATTACCAAGATGTAAAATGATGGCTAAGATTTTGAAAATATTTGATTTTTCGGAACTTGAAAAATTCATAATATCTAAAGCTTTATCCAAGTGTTTGAACTCTTGTTCATCATTGATATTATCTAATGAAAGATTTGATTTCTTTAAGTAACCGTAATCATATAAAGATCTATTAAGTTTTAATTTCTTCAAGACAGAATCTGGCGCACCTTTCAAGAATTGGTAGAATACATGATAATTTCTTTCCTTTGAATCTTGGTTAACAACTCTTGACTTTTCAAGTAAATACCAATCAATATGAGCACCTACTAATTCTTTTGTATTTGGTTCAATATTAATCTTGACAAATTTACCAAATCTTGAAGAGTTCAAGTTACGTATTGTCTGAGCGTTACCAAAACTTTCTAAAATTGGGTTTGCTTCCAAAATTTGACTTTCAAAATTCTTAGCTTTATCTTGGTTTTTATCAGATGAAGCAACAGATATAATATATTGAATAACTTTCTTTGTATTTTCAGTTTTACCAGCTCCACTTTCACCAGTGACTAGAATACTTTGATCCTGTTTATCATTGATTAAGTTACGGAATGCATGGTCTGCAATGGCAAAGATATGTGGTTTGATAGTTTCTTTCGTTTCTTCACCATCTTCTTCGGTAACACTTGCGTTCTTGTATAAATTGATAAAATCAGAATTATAAATGTTTAATTGTTTATATGGATTAACTGCAACTAAGAATAAACCAGAGTATGTGTAAATCTTGTCTTGCTTATATCTTTGTGCTAAATTATGAGTAACTGATGGTTCATTAAGGAATGTTAAACTAGCCATATCATCACAACTATCAAATTTTGGTGGATTACATCTTTGTATTTGATCAATGTTCATTACAATCTCTTCTTGATTTGAATCTTCGCTTCGTATCTTGACTTGTTTATTATCGTTTAATGTTTCGATTATTTGACCTTTGATAAATGTTTGTTCAGGATGTGACAACCATACCGAACCTTCGAAATTCAATGGATTTTCATCTATTGTTTTGTTCGTCATTTAGTATTAGTCTCTGGGTATATGCCGATAATTGAAGAGTATTGAAATGTGTGAAAGATAAAAGAAACCGCCTAATGTTGATCAGGAGTACTACTCATAAATGACAGGTAGAGAATGATTAGCATAGAACAATTTTAAATTTTGTTTACATTTCATTAAAATTTCAGAGTTGATCATTCGACTAATTAGGAAATATGTAAATAAAAAAAAGATCAAAGGCGGTGTAAGTTATCAGAGCTTTGAATTAAGAGATCTAGTAGAGGGACTGTATCAGAGAGAGTGATATACCGTATTTGTAATACAAGAATTGATATAGGTAGAGAGGATAGAGATAGTAGTACTTGTGTCAAAGGCAATTCAATACCAAACGGCTATTTTCAAAACTTAAGTTTGAAGAAATTATTATTTGAATGGGTGTTCCGGTTGGAAGTCAATTTTCAGTAAGGGATACTCTCAAGATACGTCTTTTCTATACTAGTTGCTACTTTAGATTGTGATACATCTGTAGGAGCTGAATATACACAAATGGAGCTTCCTCAAATTCCCACTTTCTGTCAAACACCGCTCATAATAACTAATCCCTTTGCTGAAATTGTTTACTAGAACCACCTCGCACCTTATTTTCGTTTTTTTAGTTTAAATTTTGAATAAGGTGATATTTTTACAATTTTATTTTCAAGGAGTGTTTGGAGATTACTGGTTTATGGGGCTGCTGTGACTGTATATTTGTAACTACAAACTGGTGATTGGTTGATGATAACCATGAATGACAATATTCACTAGATTATTTGTAGATTTGTTGACTTACAGCGCGTACCTTGGGTCATTCAATTATTCATATCGAATCACTGGAACCATACTGGACCATGAATCTTGATAGATATGCATATAATTGACTGACTAAACGGTAGTAGTGATTTAATTAATGATTGATTTAGTTTAATATAATTTGTTTATTAGATATTTCTAATATTGAATAAATCTATTTGTGAACATTATATTTCTATGAGATAATAATAATGAATAATAATAAAAAGTAAATGTTTGGATGAGGATAGTAAGTATATTTGATTGTAGTAAAGATAACTGGATAGTTAGATTTAAAATGAATTGTTTATTTTTGACCGATGACTTTGATGTTTTTTTTCTTGAATTTTTTTTGTCTTTGTTTTAATTGTATAATTGAGTTAATTCTGGTTAAACTTAAGCTTCAGTAAATAATTCTTCCTTTAAATCAACACCTAATTCTTTTCTAACATCTTTTAATTCTTCTAAATAAGCTTGGTATTGTTCTTTGTTTTCAACTTTGTGTTTTAAACCTTCAAAAACTCTAACGGCAGTAGCGTAATCGTTTACTCTTCTACAAGCTCTTAAAGCTTTTTCAATAACAGCTGGAGATGGAACTAAATCGTATGAGAAACAGTTATTTAAGACACGCTATAGTAAGGTATTAATGTTAGTAAAGACCGAAAATTGAATGTTTACCCTTGAAAGTAAAAAATTGGGCGAGAATCTAATAGTTAATACATACTTGAACTTCGAATAAATCGTAAGCTTCATCGAATTCTTTTTCATATCTGATACTGAATTCTTCAAAAGTTTCTTCATGATGGTCTGAGTAGTTTCTTCTTAAGTTACTTAAAGCAAATAATTTTGAAGAATTTTTAGCGATTAAAGCACTTCTAGTTGGAGTAGCTAATAATCTGGATTGAGATCTTAAAGCAGAACGGATTGAGTTAGCAAACATTATGGAATGAGTGAAGTGAGAATGATATGATTAACCTCTGATTAAATGAATTATAGATGTAAGGTATAAGTATACACAAATAATTGAGATATTGCAAATTTTAGAAAAAAAGTGTATGATAATACTAACAGCTAAAGTGAGAGTAATTATTGGATGTTCATTTCCACGAAAATTTTACAGGAGCGGGTAACTTTGAAATTTTAATAGTGTTCTTTAAGAGAATGTGAGTGGCCAGAGAGAGTGGGACAGTGGTACATAGTAGCAGGGTGCGATAGCAGTGGCCCAGAGGAGTAGATAGTGACCACTCACTCGCACAGTGCACAGCTATTGCCCCGACACTGCTTGTAAACACTCTCCCATAGTTAACTCGCTGGTGTCCCGATGTGCTCAGATCATCTGATCGCCCGGCCAGCCAATCAGAGCTCATATATTTTAATTATGGAGAAATTTAACCCTCTTGAAATGGGATGGATCTTTTGTGATAGTTTTACGAAAATGTATTAATTTTCTTATAAATAGTTATAATAAATAGTTATAATAAATAATATGCACTTCTAGCTATCCCAACGGTAATCATTGCTGGGACTCCAGAACCCCACTTTCTCTCTTTTCATCTTAGCCAGTATATTAGTCCACATCTTGTGATGATTTTCATCTAATCTGGTATTTCTGGTAAAATTTAATGCCCAAGTTAACGTCTTTGTTGATCCACCATTTATTCTCAGTGATTCATATATCACAAGGCTTATCAGTTCTGCATACACTTTCTTGAAATTTGTATTTTTCTTGTAGTTGACTGTATGTTTATGTAACTCTTTTGAAATGCTATGCAATCTGTTAAAGTTATCAATCTTGTCAGTGAATGCTAAATCTGATTTGAAGACACCTAAAATTATCGATGATATTAATGAGGATGGAACATCTCCCTTAAACACATACTCAAGATACCCAAAAATTTCATTTTGGAATTCAGGATATCGTTGAATAATTATCTCAATTATAGAGCTCATTGATTGAATACTTATGTATCTTCTTGTACGACCAATCTTTTCGGTAACACTTAAATCTTTACATGGCTCAATCTCATTATTGTCAGTGTCCATGATAACTCTTCCACGCTTAAGAAAATCGGAATCATTGATCAATGAATTAACCATACTTGATATTCTACTATACTGTAATTCTTCACTAAATTCTTGTCCTGATATTGATAATTGTGGGAAAAAATTGTTCAAATTTTCTTCTTTAAGAAATTCTTCATTATCGAATATTCCATTAATGATGTTTTCCAAAGTTTTATCTTTGATTTCATAACTTAATTGATCTGTTTCATTCATAGGCAACATGATAATCTCCTTTTTATCCACCTTATCTTTCAATCCTAGCTTACTTATTGATATATCCGTTAGGATATCACAGATGTAATAAAATGCTTCAATATCAAATCCCATATCGATCTTATTGCAATAAACTTTGATGATATTGTTTAGGCTCAAAGACATTGTTTTCAAAAGTTCATTGAACTCTGAATCTTGATGACAGTTCTTAATGATCCATGATTCCAATAAAAGTGAAACAACTTCCTTTTGTTGTCTCCAAATTTCGTCAATTGTGTTCTCTATAACAAGTTTTGGTATTTTATTCTGTGGATCCATTTTACACAGTTCTGGCTGAAATTCAATTAAAAATTGGCTGATGTGGTGACCTACTGACTTTAACAATAAGAACTCCGGATCTTTGTCAACTATATTTCTGTACCAGCACAACAAAACGGGTCCAAATAATACTTTTTTCTTCTTACTGATATCAAATTTCATTATAAATGTTGATAGCTTCTCAATTGACTCATTGTTTTCTCTTTTGTAGAAATCAGGATTCATTAGTATTAGGTCAATAATCTTTGATACAAACCCACTTGATAGTTCTTGACTCATTATCACTGGTTTATCACAAACTTCTAAAATTGTAATAATATCACCAACATTCAAACTTTTTTGATTTTGAACCATTATATCACCTAATGATGATATTATTCTACTTGTATCTGTGTTATTTGTCCTCTTCAGGGTTTGTAAGAAGTTATGAGAGTATGGATAATTTGTTGAGTATTCTTTGGATTGTTTATGGGACATGTACATTTCATAAAGTATAGAAGCAATTCTATAATTTGATAATTCATTAAAGTTTTCTTTAATGAACTCATTGCTTTTAGCTTGAAAATATTTAGCAAACAATTCAATGATGTAGATATCTTTCTGTACTGTTTCTTTATACAAGTTCCATAACTTTGTAACTTTAGTGAAAGGTATACGCTTGAAGTATCTCAAGACACAACAAAGAACTTCAGGTTTTATGTCACCTTGTTGTATAAAATTATCAATTATGGTTGATTCTCTCAGCCTTAACTGTGTTTCTGAGCTGTTGGCAAGTAATGACTGTATGAAATAATATGCAAATCCTGGATGATCCCATAGCGTGGTTTTCATTTTAAAAATTTCATTAATATACTCATCACCCATTCTTTGTTTCATGAACTCGACTTCAACTTTGAATTTCAGTAACTGGAATGAATGATTATTATTCAACATCGGATATTCATCATTTATATCTTCTCTTAGATCATCAATTGTTTGATATCGATTCAATGAACTGAATAAATAATCATTTTCAAATTCGTCAAGCATGTCGTAAACAACATCGATTCTCACACCACCAGAAAGTAAACCAGGTTGTAAAAAACTCAACTCTTGTAATATTTGATGCAGTAATGCTTTATTTGTACAAATCTTACTGAAATCTCTCAAGAATTCAGATACTAGTAATTTGGATGATAATTCTGAAACAACGATTTGATTCAAGTATTCCAAAATACTACTCAACGATCCTGATTTATAACGCAAGATTAGAATAGAAGCATTTTTATACCATTTTGAATGCATAAGTGATTGGATCAGTAGATCAATCTCTCTATCATTGAGATGTCGATCTTGATCTCTGTGACATATATATGATGATAAAATTGACTTCGGATCTGGTATTTGATTCTTTATTTTGCTATCTTCTATCAAATTTGTCAAGGACATGGATGACTCTCTTTTAGTGGCTCTTCGGCGCAGATATTGCACATGATTTGGATTAAGTAGACTGATCTCTTCAGAGCATACTGAAAGCTCAATAGGTGAATCATCACCACTTCTAACTGTCTTAGCATTTGAGCTATCAACTTGTTCATATACAAAGTTTTCCAAACTTTGCAACCACGGTTGAATCATATTACTTAATCCATTTCTACCGCTCGTTCTTTCATCATCATCGTCACGTCCAGCATTTCTATCAGTTGCATAGAATCTTGTAAATTGAAAAGAACCATGTTGACTGAGAACAACTAGAGATCTACTCCGTCGCTGATTGATTATATTTCGCCTTATCAAGGCCAATGTTTTCAGCATCAATGCTCTACAAGAATAGGGCTTCTATACCCTTACTTCTTGCCTCTACTAACGAAAGTTTTGAGGTTAAATGAGTTAATCTCAAATGGTTCTTCTGAGTTAACTAAAGAGGGGCCATTTTTTACAATGGACATGCAAGTAAATTATTATGGGGAAATCGAACACTTTACACCATTCATTTTCAGCTAACTATAGAGCATGCAATACATGAAGGTTGATCTTACTATTGTTGTTGCTTCAGTATCTTGAAGGTGAAATATGGAATACCAGAGTAAGCGACTACACAACTACAACAAGTACAAGTAATAAATAAAAGTCGTTATATATTATTTCTTATAAATCACCTATATATTTAGTCAATTTATTTTTTTTGACCTTGGGCGGCGACGGCAGCAGCACCAGCGGCAGCAGCTTCTGGATCTAAGTAGTAAGCTGGTTTAGTTGGGACTAATTTTTCATCTAATTCGTAAACTAATGGGATACCAGTTGGGATGTTTAAACCAGCGATATCGGCATCAGAGATCTTGTCTAAGTGTTTAACTAAAGCTCTTAAAGAGTTACCGTGAGCAGCAATCATAACAGTTTTACCGGCTAATAATTCTTTAGCAATGGTATCTTGCCAGAATGGTAACATTCTGTCAATGACTAAAGCTAATGATTCAGTCTTTGGTAAGACATTTGGATCAACATCAGCATATCTTTCTTCACCGAATTGAGAGAATTCAGAATCATCATCGATTGGTGGAGGAGGGACATCAAAAGAACGTCTCCAGGTTTGAAATTGTTCAGCACCGTATTGGGCTAAAGTGGCAGCTTTATCTTTACCTTGTAAAGCACCGTAATGTCTTTCGTTTAATCTCCATGATCTAACAACTGGAATGAATAATCTATCAGCTTTTTCTAAAGCAATGTTGGCAGTTTGAATAGCTCTGGTTAACTTAGAGGTGAATAAGATTTCTGGTTTTAAACCTGATTCTTTCAATAATTCACCAGCTCTAGCAGCTTCCTTTTCACCAACTGGGGATAAGGTGACATCAACCCAACCAGTGAATAAGTTTTTTTCGTTCCATTCGGATTGACCGTGTCTAACTAAGATTAATTTAACCATTGTATGTGTAGTATTCTAAGACGATTTATATAATAAATGTATATAAAGATCTGAAAGAGAATAAGATAAATTTGATAGCTGTGAATCTACTGATAAATGCTGCCATATATATATTTCAGAAATTGTGGTACAAGTGCCATTGCCCGGTCACTGAAAAGGAATTGAGAACTCCGGGTTCCATTTTAAGAGGGATTGTTAACTATGGGAGATCAGTGTTTGTGAGTCTTGTGAGTGGTAGCTTTCACTAGATGCGTTTACATTTGTCAATGAGATAGTTTGTACAACCAACTATATACAGTATGAGAACTGTATACTTACTGCCACTGTGTCCCAAGAAACAGTCCTGTTTGACGTCTCCCATAGTTGAAAATCATAAATCGACGCGACTTTTAGGAATTTAACCAGATCCAAAATGGCAGTCTCACAGTTTCCAGTAATTAATTTTTTAAGAAGAAAATGCATGGTGTAAACAAAGATTGATTGCGATTGATCTTGACTTGTTACACCTCTTGCAAGGATACATATATCAATCAATTCCTCTATATCCAGTATTCCAATGTCTGGTGGTACGTTCACAGTTCCAGGATCGTCAAAGGTCCTCTTTCAATCCGGAAAATCTTACTAACAATGCCCCTAGGTTTCAATTTCTCAGCTGGAGGTTCCAAACCTGCATTTGGTGCTTCATCTACAGACTCCAGTAAGCCTGTATTTGGCCTTGGAGCTTCTTCCACAGATTCCAATAAGCCATCATTCGGCTTTGCCACTACTAATAATTCAACACCTGCTTTTGGTGCATCATCTACCACAACACCTGCTTTTGGTGCCTCTTCCACCACAGAGCCCACTAAACCAGCTTTTGGATCCTTTGGTGCCTCAACATCTGATCCAGCAAAGCCATCAATGTTTGGATCTTCATCATTTGGTGCTTCCAATGCCAACAAACCAGCTGTTCCATCTTTTGATTTAGGAAAGAGTGCCACTTCCTCAACTGCATCTACAGGTCTCTTTGGTGCCAATACAAATACAGACAAACCAGCTACTCCATCTTTTGCATTTGGTGGTGCTAAGCCAGAGGAAAAGAAAGACGATAAGCCTGCAACCAGCTTATTTGGCGGTGCTGCTGCCACCACCACCACCCCTAGTACTGGTGGTTTATTTGGTAGCACCGCTGCTAAACCTGCAACTAGCGGCTTTTCATTTGGTGGATCCAAACAAGAAGAGAAGAAGGAGGACAAGCCAGTAACTGGTGGTTTATTTAGTGGTACTACTGCAACAACAACCGCTGCCCCATCGTTTTCTTTTGGTGGAACTAAACCCGAAGAAAAAAAGGATGACAAACCTGCATCATCTGGTTTGTTTGGTGGTGCTGCTACTAAACCAGCTACTGGCGGCTTCTCATTTGGTGCTAAACCAGAGGAAAAGAAAGACGATAAACCAGCTACTGGTGGTTTGTTTGGCGGTGCCGCTGCTACTAAACCGGCCGCTGGTGGGTTTTCATTTGGTGCTAAACCAGAAGAAAAGAAAGATGATAAACCTGCTACAACTGGTTTCTCATTTGGCGCCAAACCAGAAGAAAAGAAAGATGACAAACCTGCTACAGGCGGCTTCTCATTTGGTACCAAACCAGAAGAAAAGAAAGACGAAAAGAAGATAGAAGAAAAGAAATCAGTTACAATTAGTGATGCATCAAAGACAAATACTGTTAAAACAGAGGATGTTAAACCTCAGCCTATATCGATTAAGAACAGAACTTTAGAGGATTTAATTACTAAATGGACTAATCAATTGACTCATGCATCTAAGGTATTTGAAGGTTATAGTGATCAAATCAATTCTTGGGATAGAATATTAGTTTCATCTGCTGACAAGATTAGTCAGTTATATTCAGATTCAATAATGGCTGATGAAACTCAAACTAAGATCGATCAAACATTATTATATATTGAAAAACAACAAGATGAGTTAGATACCTTATTGGATGGTTATGAAAAACAAGCTGAATCTCTTTTAAGTTCCATATCATCAGCTCAATCCACATCTACAATTTCAAACTCAGGTTCAAACACAACGGGCTCATCCACTACTAATCCATATACCTCATTATTATCTTCTTCAACAGCTAATTCACAAGTGATACTGACAAATGATCAAATAAGAGAAAAAGCTTATAGATCTGCTGAAGCTTTAGAAAATAAATTGGACTCAATTGGTACAAATTTCCAATCATTAATTGGGGAAATCAATGAAGTCAGTGATACATTTAATAAATCTTTATTGAAAACAGGTGATAATGATGAAGAGGATTCAACCGCTTTAGAAGACATACTTAAGCTTCTGAATAATCACTTAGAAAGTTTGAACTGGATTGAAAAGAATGAAAATCTTTTAAAAAGTAAACTTTCAGGTTTGAATAAATGATATACATTAATGCAGGGGTAAATATATGTTTATTTCGTTTATTTTTTTCGTTTATAGTAATATATAAAATATTTAATGCAAAATACTGTTTAGTGTAACTTTTTTTTGTCTCTTTTGCTTACTTCTTCATGGCTTCTTGAACTTTTCTTTGAAGTCTCATTTCCAATCTAGTTCTATCAAAATCTTTTTTTGGTGGAGATTTAATACTTAAATTCTTCATTTCTTCATCAATAGCTGGTGGAGGTAATGTTACTGGATTCTTCTTGGAAATGGACTTTTTTCTACCCCATGAAGGTCCACGTTTCAGCATACCATCCAGCACACCACTGCTAGAACCCTTTTTCATTGGACTGGATAACTTACCCTTACGTGGTCCATCATTTTGCGGTTTTGAATAACGCTCCACCAATTTGGCACCAGCTTGGGATAATGCACTATCACTGATCAATGAAGCTTTATATAGAGTTATTGAGTCGGTGACTAATTCGTTAATGTTTAATTTGATTGATATATTGTCTTCGTCTAAATCAACATCGTTTCCATTACTCATACTTGAATGATTGGAAGTCATACTTGATCTATGATCATCAACATATGTGAAAATCATGTTATCATGCTCTTGAATGTCATCTTTTTCTCTTATCACAACAGCTGGCGAGTATGATCTTCTTCTAGGTTTCGCTTGATCTTCCTCTTTTATAGGATAATGCAATAACAAGTACATAACTTCTCCATAGTCACTTGAAATCAAAGTATTTTTCAGTTTGGAAATGAGCAATATGATCACATATGGTAATAGAGTAGTGATGTTCACCTGAGACTCTTCCTCAGTTCTGGACAAATATCCAAAACATAATAGGTTATCCCAAAGATCTATGGAATAATGAAGTCCAATTTCACGAACTAACAATAATCTGAAATATCTAATTAACCAAATAGTGGAATCAATCTTCAACTTATTTTTCAATAAGACATATTGAAATTGATCAACTTTATGTAATTGAAGATCAAATTTTATAGATTCTTGCAATAAGGAAGTCTCATAATAATATTTCGAAATGACCATATTGAAGCAGTTGTTGAAAACTGTGAAAACATCATGTTTCAAAAAATTTATATCGGCTAATTCAATGATATTCTTATCTAAAGCTTCCTCCACTGTTAATGTATCTGTACTTTTTCTTCTATATATCTTTCTAGGGTCGATAACTTCGTCAAAAAGCATGACAAAGACCACACCTACCAACTCATGTAAACCTTGTTGATAAGCTCCTCCGTTGAATTTCCACCAAATGAACAATATTTCAATCACCATCTTCTTGTTTTCTTGGCTATCTATGAAGTACATCGGCATCTGAGGGAACAATCTTTCAACGTCTATGATCAGCAATTCTAATGTCTGTATATCTGATTGAGTCTTCATAGTGTTCCCATTTCCCATATCGTGATCGACAGTATCTCCTGTTAATGGATCATGCGTAGTTCTTATACGAGATAACTCTCTTTTCTGCGTTAGTTCATCGGTGAGGTCATATTCTTCAGGTTCCACTGTTTCATAGTATCTATGTTCTTTCTTTAATTGATTCCACGGAACTTTGAATTCTCGGACTAGTAAATCATACTCTTTACGTGATTCTCTTAGTCTAGATAAGTTCAAATCCAACGATGAAGATGAAGAGCTAGACACCCCTGACTTTGAAAGCTTATCAACATCTAGGATTAAAATCAGCTTCCACAGAAGACTTCTAGAAAAGTATGAGTTTTGCGGATTGTAATCTTCAGAAAGCACGCTCTCTGCAAGTTCCTTTGTGGATTTGAATCTTTTAAGTGTTTGCTTTATTCTCTCAAGAGTCGGCAAGGGCCCCTGAGAACTCGACATAATTCACTCACTCTCTCACCTGAAGTAACAGTATCCACACACGGTCCGCCAGGAAGAGCTCAGTACATGGTTAGACAAAAGATCATCTGTCCCTGCATTGAGAGAATGATATTTACAAATTGCTTATTCTCTTTGTGAGAAGGTGCGTGTGTGTCAAATTAATTATCTAGTTAGTATACATTGAATTAATTAGTGTGTATGTAGTAGTAGTATATAGTTCTTATATAGCAACTGTAAGTGAGTGAAGTGTGTATGTATGTATGCGTATTCGTTACTTCTTGGTGTCCTTGCTGGACTTCACAAGATTTCTAGCGTTCATTATCTCTTCCACAAGCTTATCATATACCGCATCAGCACCGTCTGCTGAACTCAAAGTTACTGATTTAGCAACATCAGAGACATTGAGTTTCTCTAATTCTGTTAAAACTGTCTCTGTGGAATCTGTCTTCATCATTAATGGTTCATGTGAAGCCTCTCTTCTATTCTTTATAGTATTAGCGTCTGTCTCTTCGATAGTATTAGCCTCTTCAGGCCTTTCATCACTCTCCTGCTGAGAATCATCACTGCTGACGCTGCTGCTACTGTTGTTGTCTTTATGACCTTTCTTCCTGTAAATATCACCTATGCCAATACCTTTACTCTTCAAATTCTTTAGGACACCTAACATATCAGTGACTTCGGTAGACTCAAATAGCGCAGATCTAATGGCTTCACCAGTCAAACCACGCAATTCCTTAGATTTTGCCAACTTTTCTTTCAACGAAGGTGCAAATGAAGCTCCCAATTTGAAAGCCGCAGCTTCTTCTTTGATCATATTGAGAGAAGCAGCGGAACTTGATCTATGCAAAGAAACCTGATCAGTGTCAAGATCATCATCCTTAATTTCAACAGCTTCATCATAATTATAAACTCCATTTGAAGCCTTAGTTGGTAATAGCGAACTTGATTCCGAGCCTTCTGATGTGGATAAACTGGCTGTTTTTCGTGTTGAGTCCAGAGTTTCTAAATCGTGTTTTTCTTGCTCTCCACCTTCAATACTAACTAAATGAGAAGCAATCTTACTAATTGAAGAAGATTCGTAGACTTTACCCAATTTGGTACTTATCAATTGTATGCCCTTTTCAATGGAAGAATCAACAACGCATAATCTAATCAGAGCTTCCTTACCTTCTAAACTCAATTCATCTTTTGATTGAAGTTTGACCAGTTCATTGATTGCATCATGTAATGATTTACGCAATGCTTCAGCTTGTTTAATAAAACTTGAAACATTATCGGACTTTAAAGTACTATTTGGTTCATGTAATATATCAAGCATCGCTTGACTAAAAGATTTATCCTTTGAATCTGTATTTGATAAAAGTTTCTTTGCAAAATCAGAGACATGTTTTTCATTACCATCATTTTTAGTATATAGTGCTCTCTCCATATTTCTAATAGTTAATAAGCCAATCTTCTCTTGATAAGTTTGTTTCATCTGGTCTTTATCAAAATCAACTGTGAATAAAGATTTTGAATTCTTTAAACCATGACATAAAGCGATACATGAAACATCATCCAGCTTATTACCTATAACTGATAAATACGACAAGTTTTTCAATAATGGTAAAGTTTCAGAGAGAGTAACAATTGCAGTTGTTGTTAGATCATTATTCTCTAAATTCAATCTACTCAAATTTTCAAATAATGGTAGATAGACAGCAAGTGTAGTCATAAAAGAGGGAAATAACTTCTTATTATTTGAAATATCAAGATACTTTAAATTTGGCAATCTTGATAAAGAATCAAATAATTGTCTTGTTTCTTCAACATTTTGTAAATTGCAACTATTCAATGAAATCAAACTCAATGAAGAATGTTCAGTATTTGCATTGATCGCAAAATCAATGAAAGGCCTCAAAGAATTGGATAAATCATTATAACCAAGATCAATACCAACAACAGCAGGATGGTCAATTAACCACCTTGATACAATTTCACATTGATTATAAGTCAGATCATTATAAGCTAAACCAACTTTAATAGTTTTAATACTGAGACCAATATTCACAAAACTTTGGAATACTTCTAAATCATTAATTTTACAACCACTCAAAATGATTTCTTCAATACCACCTCTGGCTACTAAGGATGCTGTTAATAATGACCAGTCCATGTCGGATCTATCTTGAATATTACATTGCATTAATTTATGATCATCAGGTCTAACTTTTGAAGAATCTTTCAATCTTTGAACATTAATCGATAATGAAGGACATTGAGTAATATCTAATCTTTTTAAAGGCTTATTCATTGCTAAAAACCAACACAATAATTTCCATCCTTCAAAATCAATTGGTGTATTTCTCAATGATAGCTTTTCCAAATATTTCTTATTTAATAATGCACTTAATATTATTCTTAGCATTTCAGCTGTTAATGAAACACCATCCAATGAAATACAGGCAATTGGAGCAATTCTAATAAAATCAGTGAATGATAAAATTTCAATCATCGAAGGTTTAGGATTTCTTAATTGTAATATAGTCAATGGATCTGTTGAACCTTTGGGGATTTGTTTTAAAATAGCGGGAATTGGTAAAATTTCACGTAAATGACAACATCTTGTATATAATTCATCTAATTTTAATGTAACTAATGGCTTTTCCATTCTATTACGACGTCTAGTCATTGGTTTATCTATTTTAATACCATCTCTTTTATCCATTGCTCTTTGACTTTCATTTTCATTTACTGATGACGAACCTTCTGAATCCATATTTCTCGCCTTCTCAGCAGCTGCAGCTCTGTCTTCTGATTTAATATGTTTGTCAAATGAATTCAATGAAGCTAATGATGATGATTTTTCTATATCCACAGAATTCACAGGAGTACTTGCACCATCGGGAGGAGTTTGGCTTGGAGTTTGAATAGGGGTTTGTTCATTTGATTCAGGCTCAGGACTAATCAATCTTAAAGCACCAGAACCACCAACAACGATACCAGAAGTAGCATTGACTTTCTCTTCAGGAGAAATCTTGTGAATGATAAGCTCACCATTGTCACCAATTTCAACATTTCCCTTACGTGGATGTCTTGATGGAATTTGCTGTGGAGGATCATTAACGAAAACAGTTGTAGCAAATGCAACTTTACGCATTGCTGGCATTTCTCTTAATACTGGAATAGCTGGCTCTTTGACTTTCTTTGGAGGTGGCTTAACATATTTAACATGTGCTGAAGAAGTTGATATACAATCTGAATGTCTTGCTTCATTTGACAATACTCTCATTAAAGCATTTGGATCTGAATTTTGATTTGTCTTAGTTCTCTTTAGGAAAGAGCCAAATACACCACCACTTGAAGATTCTTCCTTTTTGGGAGAATGAGGGATCTGGACATGCTCTCCCACTGGCTTAGAGTATTTTGGGTGTGCAGCGAAGGCTGATGGTAATTTTGGTTTATCAGGATGAGGAGGTATAACACCAGGTTCATAAGTTGGAGGAGCACTTGACATTGAAGATGCAAGGGAAACTTGTGACGAAGTATTTGAATTTGAAGTTGAAGTTTTACCAAGATTATTGAAGTCATAATCTAAATCTCTTAAATATTCATAAAGTTTTGAATCCATTTTGGTATTATTGATTGTCTTATTAGCAGAGTTATCAAAAATTGATTCATTTTTCTGTGTTGTTGGTTCAACAAATTCGTCAATACTCATTGGAGGGATATTCTTTTCATCACTATGATTCGCTGGTGATGATACTGGAGATGAAGAAGCCATTGAACTTCTTCTCGATGTTGATGAAGGTAATTTTGGAGTTGATGGGCTTGAACTATCATCATTCTTACCAAATATCTTCTTGAAGAACCCTTTTTTCTTTGTTGAATCCAGTGAAAGAGAATGTCTCCTTTCTTTATAATTGGAAGAAGATGTTAATGAACTTCCGACACTGTGTCTTCTGCCATTCATTGGTTCATTAACCGAAACATTAGTTGAAGTTCTCCTTAGGCCAGTTGATGTAGGGGATAAGGGAGTAGCGCCCGATGTCACTGTGTTTGTTAATCTACCATTTGCAGTCTTTGATCTTTGCAGAGGAACACTGAATTCATCATTTTGTTTATTTAATATGGAAGCATTTGATGTAGATAAAGATGGTGGGGCTTTTGCAGAATTTGAAGAAGCCAAGGAGGGTGACTTGATAGGAGATATTATATTATTTGTTAGATTTGAACTTTTCAAAAACCAATCAACATCACCGGATTCTAAACTTGATCTAATGTAAGCTATTTCATTTTGCAATTTTTTACGTAATGTATCATGTTGTGCATCTTTACTGGAGTTTTTTGAAGATGAAGTACCGATTCCGATATTTGTGTTATCATTTGGAGAAGTCATAGTTATAATCCTTTATCATATGTATTGAATGATGATCTATCGATAATGGATGGAATGAGAAGTAACCAATGATATACTATTTTTAATAGTATCTTAAATTATATGGAGAAAAAAGCAAATGCCAAAACACAAAAGATAATTATAAGCCGAGAGACTGTCTATATTGTATGTAGCAAGAAAATGACAGATAATTTGGGATGAACTAATATCTAATTGGATTACTGAGATATGAGTTAATTAAATGAAGAATATCTCAGAGTGTCTATTGTATGATAGCAGTGATTGATATAACAATTGATAACCAGAGTAATTATATTAAATATACGACCTGTTTGTTATCAATCAGGCCTTATGTAAATAAATAAACAAATTTAAAGGGTTCACTTTTTTTTATTTTTTTTCTATCACCTTATTTTGATGTTTACGGATTTACATTTTCTGGAGAAGTTTATTACTATGGGGAAGCTGAAGATATAAGATCTTATTAGGATTAATTATAGATTATATAGTGGTATCTGAGTATGTATTACGTATGAGAGAGGAGTGCGATGGATCTGCCACGATAAACTGCACTCTGCTGGTGTTGTAGAGCTGTGATATGGCAGGATCAGTGACAGAGTCTGCCACACAGTGTATCAGGACAGCGTTGAATTCACGTTTGGTTATATCATTATGGCTGCTTATCTTTATTCCAACACCATTAGATATATTCATTGAGCTAAGGTCAGTTTTGCTCAATTCAGCAAACTTATACTTATCAAATTTGAGTGAATCTGTTGTTCTTGCTTTGTGTTGTAATATTTGTATTGATTTATCATATAAAAGATCCAAGTCTTCTGAAGATGAAATGTGGACAATAGATACATTCTTACCTCTTAGACAATCTTCAATTAAGCATTGGTACTCTTTCAAGTCATCCAAAGGTTGTGATCTCTCGATTATTCTCAGCTCTTTCTTGAATTCACATATTTGATGCTGTATCTTTCTCTTTTCATATAATTCCATTTCCAAATCTTTTAGTGCTATATTATAATTATCTTCATCTTTAGATAATTGATTGGTTTTGTATTGTTGTATTTCATTACTAGTTTCATTGACTCTATTCACCAAATCTAGTTTCTCTGATTTCAAAATACATATTGTATCATCTAGGGAGCCTTGGAATTTTTGTAATCTTTCCTTTTTTTCAACAATTTCATTACACTTTTGTCTTTTTGTAGTCATTGATTCTTTCACTTGTTGTAACTCTTGAGTTAATTTATCATTCTTTATCTTATTGGTCTTGAGTATGACTTTGAGACTGGAATTATTTACTTTTGAAATACTTTCATTATGTTTCAATAATAGATCATTCTTAGCTTTTTTTATCTCCAAATCAATTTCACTTTGTCTCTTCTCTAATTGAGATTTACATTCTTTAAGAGTTTTCATCAGTTCTATTACTTCTTCGTCAGTTTCATCATTGATAGCATCATTATACTTTCTACTTTCTTCAACTAGCTCTTTTAAGTCCTTTTCCAACATTTCTAACTCATTAGCATATCTATTTTTCAACTCTTCAGTCTTATTCTTGATGATTCTTTGATGATTATTTATTTCAATTTTGATTGCATTTTCTCTTAACACAATACGCTTATCAAACTCTTCACAGGTATTTTTATGCTGCTCGATAAGCATATTCATCTTTCTTGCTTCACGAGATAACAAATCTCTTTCATTTGTCAATTCTCTTATATGTGCCTTAGTATCTGTTATTTGTTTGAAGATATCGGTCACTCTCGCCTTCTCAAGAATGATATCTTGTTGAACATATGCATCCAGGATATCCAGATATTCATCAGGATTGCTAGAGATATCTATTTTGTGTTTTTTGTCTGCTGTAGAGAATGGAGTATTCCGCACAGGTAATAAACTAGCTCTTCTATTTGATGATGAAACATTTATCGGTAATTTCGATCTAGCAGCTATGGATGATTTTTCAGACATCATTTTCTTCTGCTTGTTCGATACGTCTTGCAGGATGCTGTTTCTGCGGTAAGACATGACTCAGAAGGGTTAGCGCAGGGTGATTAATACTTGATTATTGATGGTTTCATACAATTGTTTACATTTTTTATTTATTTATTTACTTCCCATTGGGGAAGGAAGTGGTGCACGGATGTTGGAGTAACTATATGGGACACATAGTTAATAGCTAGACAGTCAGTATAACAATCGTTAACACCAGAACTAATAAGCCGAGCTTTAAGTGACATATGAGCCCCCGACACATCTCCTAATAGAATTACCGGAGAGATACATACAAACAGAAGAGCAACACCAATTAATATATCAGACTAAAAATTGTTAAAAAGTTCATTCTGAAGTGATGATCGGTTTTTTGTAGATAAATAAGATTCACAGAGTGTTACTTAATAAGTGCTCAATCCTATTATAGTAACAAGTAGCAATCAGTCAGATTGTTCACAAGGAACAATTTAAGTATGTAAAGTATAAAGGAGTTTCTTATATAAATTGATCATCGAACGGTAATTCCATTTAGTAATTCATTAGTTCAACTTCAAACACCACTATATATCACTACTGTTACAGAGACGCATATATATACTCTTCCACTAATATATATGTTACTTTATTTAACCACAAACTTACACTTCTGAAATAAAAATAACCTTGAATCATAAAACTGAAAAATACAGGTTAAATTAGTAAATCATCTACTTTTGTTGGTCAAGGATCCAATTCAGAAATACATGTTTTCACGCAAATTATTTTATAAGAATCAAGTACTGAAATTGAAAATGGAAAAGATGCTGAGAAAGAGATTAACATTGAAGAAGAAGAAACTACAACTGTTGCTGAAAAGAGAACGTATGGTCAAAGTATGGCGTTAATCAAAACCGAATAAAACGATAAAAGATCTTGGTGCTTCATTTCCATTATTACCTTGTACCTTCCCAGCTGTTTGCTACGGTGGATGTGTCCATGGTGTTCAAACTATCTGGCTAGTTTGATTGGTACTACTGAAGCAAAATTTATAGCTAGCTGTTTGGTTTAGTGAAGTAGAGTTTTATCTCCATTTAGAAGGTTGTCGCTGTATTCACATTTAATGAAAAGAAAAATAAACATAATTTAGTTACTATTTGAGTAACTCAAAACATGACATATATCGTACCATAAAAACGGTTATTTAAAGATCTGAACCCTGAATATATATACATTTTGAGAGAATTAAGATGACTCGAGCAGGATCTAACTGAAAAAATTAAGACGCTCCAGCTGACCTTCCTATTTAGGAAAGCCTTTCCGCAGGACTTAAGAAAACTCCAGAAACCTCATCAGCTCTGCTCATGAGCTGTAACGTTACATGCACAAAATTATGCTCTTCAATGAGTTGATTTCTATTCCCGATGTCACCATCTAGGTGGAGCAATTGTGGGTAGGTCTAGTATAAGGTGTTAGGTAAATTAGCAATTTCAAAGCAATTGGCACAATTATGGAATTGAGCAAGTTGAACTTACTCCACAAGACGAGCAACTTCATCGTGTTGTTAGTTCTTTTGGAAACCGACTCACAAACTTATCCGAGTATAAAACAATTTTACATCCATTGTCACAAAATAGACAACTATAGCCTCTAGAATTCTCCATTCAATAATATTTACATATTTTCATTATTTGTTTTGTAAACAAATAATTTATTATTAGCTTCGTCCTTCTATGTACGGACGAACATATGGATGTCCCGAAGGTATGAGAACGCATACAATTAAACTACATTTACATATACGTACCCGATATATAGATCTTTTTCAATAGAAATAACGCCATTTAATTTTTGGCGTTTCGAAATTGTCTTCTCGAGTGAGTTATCTATCCCCCACATTTTGTGAGTAATATATGCTCATTAGATTAGTAGTGAGTTCAGTATAACAGTGAGTGAGAGTGTATAGCACTAGTAACAGTTAGACACATCTCGGCTCTGCCCCTAGGCCCTTCTCGTGGCTCCAAAGATGAAAATTTTGCTCATTGAAGTTGTTGTGGTTCTGTAGTGGTTTGGTGGAATAACATTCCCAATTAAGTCGTTTGCATCGAGTAGCCATATAAAAATTTCAACGCTCAGGTGCACAGCCATGGAAAAAATTTAACGTTGTTTCTTTTTTTGCTCCTCAAATATGTCTTTTCAACAAGTCTTCTCAAACTAGTTTACTTGTATAAATACCAAGGCGTTTACTCTTGGTGTACTTTTATACATTTGCTGATCTTGGCTCTATATACTGAACTCTTTTAAAAAAAATCATTCGCTTAAAACTATAAGTTTACAATGGTCTCGGTCGCTTCAAATATATTGGGTACTATAGGTACCGTTCTTTGGTGTATTCAAATGGTCCCTCAAATTATTCGTAATTATAAAATAAAAGATTGTGAAGGATTGCCACCAGTGATGTTATTTTTATGGTCAGCATGTGGTGTTCCATTTTCGATCTACTTTGTTTCTCTTAATTCAAGTATCCCTGTTCAAATTCAGCCACAATGTTTTACTATTTTGTGTCTTTTCACATTTGCTCAAACTTTATATTATCCTCCTATTTCTAAACCAAAAAGAATTGTTGTTGGCGCTTTTGTTGGTTTCATCGTTGTTGCTGCTGCTTTAGAAGTTGGTTTTATCATCCCATTACGTGAATTATATAACAAACATGGTGAAAAATGGCAACATTTAATATTTGGTATAATTGCTTCAATTTTATTAGCAATTGGTTTAATCCCACCATATATTGAAGCATGGAAAAGACAAGGAAGAATCGTTGGTATTAATTTTGGATTCTTATCCATGGATCTTGGTGGTGCTTTATTCTCATTAGCTTCATTAGCCGTTAATGATGGAGATGTTGATATTATGGGATGTATACTTTACTCAATATGTGCTTCCTTAGAGATTGGTATTATGATTTCTCATTTAATTTGGTGCATGAGATTCAAATGGGGTAAATCTAAAGAGGACAAAGATGTTGAATCTATAGGCGAAGGTGAATCTGAATTGGATGCTGAAATTACTCGTGTTGATAATGAGAGTATTGAAAGTGTTAAGAAAGAACTTAAGACTTCCAATACTAAAGATATTGAACCAATTGATACATTGGTTAATTAATTTATGGTAAACGTTTTACGAAATCGCATACACACACATATATATATATATATTTATATATATCCAACTTTGCATATACATGTATAATAATTGATAACACATTAATAAATAAAATTGTCTATTAAATTTATTTAATTGTACAATATTAAGATAGCTCATCTATGGAGATTATTACAGCTACATAAAAAAAAAGTTAACATTAATATTCGCTCATTGTACATTTCAATCAAGGCTCATTGAATTCTTGCTCCATGAAAGTTAAAACTGCATTTTCATCATCTAGCCAACTACAATCCCAGTCTTTGAGGACTAATCCATCTTTGGACTCAACCCAAAGATACATATCACCCGACACGGGAGTTGTTAATTGAGGCACTGATTGTATACTACTTGACTTTGTACCACGACTGGTTACTGAAGAGAAATCACTTTTCAAAGTAACTTGTGAGCCAGCTGATGAATCTGTAACGGTGGGTGAAATTGGAGGTCTTTCACCAGTATTGGCAATAGCTGGTGTAGTAATACCTATTGGATTTGTGAATTCACTTCCTGTGTATTTTTGTATATCGATATCACCCAACGGGAATACTTTAACTTGAATACGATCATATGCGAACCCTTCGTAGTTATCTAAATATGAGATATCATTATTGCTTAATCCTTCGATCAGTACACCTTCAATTTGAGCACCTTTTGCCTCAATAGCAGCAGGATATACTGCATCTTTAACACATACTCTCCTATATCCTCTTACAATTGCCTTTCTTATCTTCAAATTGCAAGTTTTAGGATCTATATCCAATACTTCTAATAATACTTTTGGAGAAATTAATGTTCCATAGAAACTAGGATAAATGGTGGTGAATTGGTACCGAATGATTAGTATAAAGAACGGAAAACTGGAGAAGTCGTTGCGAAAGAGAGAATACTTACAACATGGGTCTTCCCTGAGTTGATTGTGAATCCACAGCCATACTTTCGGCCATATTCAATTAGTCAATCAATTAATCAATCAATCAACAAATTTAAACTGAAGAAGTATAGTTTCAAGTGGTATAAGATATGCACAAACGAGTAAAAAAACGTTCTGTGAGGATGTTTGAGGAAGATCAACTAAAAAATATGGAGACACACTGGCTCTGAGAGAGTAACTGTGAAAGAATATCTGTTTTAAAGAGGGTATACAAAGCTTGAAGAGATAATCAGAAATTATATACAATATGGGCCACCTTTCAGGAACACCAATCTCTGACAAAAACCAGCTTTTGCACAGATCCAACACAGAAAGCAATAATAATAAATTAGGAGGTGTGTGACGTAATGAGAAATGCGTATATGTTTGTTTCTAGCGCATAATTGAGACATCGTTAAGTAGCGGATCAGTTTTGCTGCGTGGAGAAGCTACTATGGCTCTTTCATTGTCAACAGAACAGGGGGTACTCCCTACGTGACATCTCAGACATATACAGCTTACAAAACCAGTACTTATTATCGTATCAGGCAGGGGTAATAACAATTTTATTCTATTGCGTTTTTTTTTTTTTTTTCACGAACAATAATGTCTCCATTGAGATTTTTTATCTTCATGGGGTTTTTTATATAGATTATTCATATTTTATGATAGATCAGTTATATAATATATCGTTTAGGTAGATATTATACACACTACTAGACGAATAGGATTGTTCAACAATAACTATAATATTTAAATTCGCACAACAAAATATAAACTATACAAACTATGAAAGTTCACTAATATCAGTTTCGGTAGCTTTTAATCCCATAACGTTTAAGAATAAGTTCAAGTTACCTAAGTAAATATTTGCCTTAACTAAATCTCCAGATTCAATTAATTTCTTAGACTTACCCATTACTCCGAAGATTTCATTTCTTATTTCATCAACAATAATACGTTGATGGTTTAATAATCCTGCTAACGATAATGAGGCTAAAAATTGCCAAATATATGAATCATCTTCTTTTTCATTCTCTTTATCTGAATCATCCTCCTCAATAGCAGATGAAAGATATGGTGGGAAAATTTGTGTTAATCTACCTTCTAAGCATTGGAATAAATTATCATATGTTAACGACCATTGTTGTAAATCTTGCGCTGATAATGTATTTGAATATTCTTGCTTAGTTAATTCTAAACTTGAAATTAAGATAGTAGTCAATGAAAGACCAATCTTAGTCGTTGACAAAAATAAGATATTGTTACTTTCAATGACTGAGTTTAATATAGTAAGAATATTTTGGAATGATGCTTCACTTAAGTATAATACTAATGTCTTCATTATGGTTGATTGGAATAAATCAATCTTTTTAGTAATATTTGCTGGAATACAACATTTTACATCAGTACCGTAGTTCTTATATGAACCTTTTAACACAACTTCAATTTTTTGTAAATTCTTGAAAATTAATAAAACAATTTCAAATTTTTGTTCAACTGTTAAGAAATGGAAAATTCTATTGAAAACTTTCATTGATTTATCAAATGATAAAATTGAAATGAAAGGATTCATTTCTCCATCTGTAGACATGATTTTATCATTAACATGTAATGATTTCCATAATTCATTTGATGTAAATGGTAAATTTTCTCTTTCCATTGATTCTAATTTTAACACTTGTGTATATATATTTTCAATGATTGATAATTGGAAAGATCTTGAAGATTTTGAGAATTTATATTCTTTTGGAACAACAATAACGTTACTATCAGTTTCTGTAGTAGTATCAGATGAGCCGCCATTTAAAACTAATTGTTTTCTAGGTTGTTTACCTGAACCAACTGAAACTTTACCTAATGCACCTTCTCTTGAAAATATACCAGTTCTAGCTCCACGTTCTTTAGCAACAGAAACAGCTTTGGAAACTTGTTGCTGCATTCTTTGTAAAGCAACATCAGCTCTCTTAGATCTACCTCCTAATCTATGCCCAGATTGATCCAAATATTTTTGAGCAATTGAACTCATATTAGTTTCTGAAGTAGATGAATTCAAAACTTGATAAACTTGACAGTAAAAATCTTCATTATATGGGTCATCTGTAACAATTTGTGATAATTGAAATCTAGTAACAAAATCCTTGTCCTTTGGATTCATTAATCCTGAACAACTTGTAATTCTAGCAACTTTAGCTTGACGAATTGCAAATTTTTCACGTTCTTCAGGAGTCATATTTTCCATTTGTTGTTGATGTTGTAATTGTCTTTGTTGTTGATGAAATTGTTGTCTTTGTTGGAAATTGTTATTATTGTTATTATTAAATCTTTGTTGATTACGGTTATTGAAATGCCCTTGTTGTTGTTGTTGAGGTTGTTGTTGTTGTAAGAGTTGTTCATGTTGAACATGTTTTGAAGGCTTAGTCTCAGATGGGCCCGCACCAAGAACTGGGAAATCGTGAGCAACAGGAGCATGACGTTGCTGTTGCTGTTGCTGAGGTTGTTGTTGACGTTGCTGTTGAGGAGGTTGGGCTTGTGGTTGAGGTTGAGATGGTTGCTCTGGAACAGCAGTTTCAGCAACTGGAGCTTGTTGTGGAGCAACAGGAGGTTGTTGACCATTCATTGGTGGCATTTGATTGTTATCTTGCATCATTGGTGGAGGGAAACCCATAAATGGAGGTGGAGGCATACCACCTTGAAATGCTTGTGGAGGTGGTAAAAATCCTTGAGAAGCCATAACGTGAGCAGCAGTAGCAATATCCGGGAATTGACCTGATATAACCGCAGCAGTTAACATTTGTTGTGCTTGTGGAGGTAACATATATGGTGGCATACCAGGCATTGGAAATTGTTGCTGTTGTTGTTGAGGAATACCTTGAGGAGGTTGTTGTTGCTGTTGTCTCAATTTAGCTTCAATTTCTTCCAGTGATAGAATTTTCTTTTCCTGTGGAGCTTCAGTAGGAGCATTTTTATTTTTTTCATCGTTCCATAATGAAGCCATTGGTTGTAAAACTTCTTCAACTTGGGCTGCTTTAGCATAACTTAATCCTTGAGAAGTTGGAGCAGGAGCAGCAGCAGGAGCTAATTGCTTAGTTGTTTTGCCACCTGTAAAATCAAAATCTTTACCAATGTCTTTAATATCGGCACCGAATGTTTCATCATTAAAGGCATCTTCTTCTCCTAAACCATCATAAGTTTCTTCAAAATCATATGTTTCTAAATCCTGGTCTTTCCCAGAAGGAGGACCATTGGGATCAAATCCAAAGAAAGACATGATTAATCAATATATAGTTCAACTTGTTATGAAAGCTGGTTGAACTCTTCAATTGGATCTTTAATCTATTGATGGAAAACAAATTGATTTATTAAGTTGGCTAATCTTTATCTCTCTCTCTGGCAAAACCAACCACTTTTTCGTTCTGCTGGAATTTACGTCGAAAAGAATTTTTTGAAAATCCAATTTGGTAAACGCACACTACCATTTACATTTAGTGATTTTTAACCATCAGAAGATGATATGACGGGTAGGTTAGCATATATATATAAATATATATAGATGACTGGACAGGGGAAGGTATGGTACAATAGATACTGACTAATCATATGTTCATATTATATTCTTATGTAATTTCAGTTATTCTATATAGTAGGCTAAGCTCTCATTTCGAATCTTCTACCACTAGCCGTCTTTCTTTCATGTTTAGCTTCTTCTTCATCAACATCTCTTCTAGCTCTATTCAAAACTTTAGTGAAGCCACTTACTCTAAGTCTCATTCTTTGGTGTAAGTAACATTTAACAATCTTAATATGGTAGTGGAAGTAAGATCTGAATAGTTCAATATGGGTTATAGTATTCCATACAGCATCTTCTGTCGATAAATGTCTTGGGAAAAGAACAAATGTGATATAAGTCTTTTCATCGGTATCATTTGGAGCGATTAAATGACGTATCTCTAGAGGTGCTTCTTTATGTGAATTGATAACCTGTGGAGCTGTTTGAATTGATCTTTTTCTAGCATCACTGAATTCTTGTAAGAAAACTTTTGACAAGACTTTATCTGTTTCATCTTTGAAAATAGTAGAAAAAATAACTGTAACTCTATCATTTGATGGCTTTATGTAAATGGATTCGTAATCTCTGTAATTGATAGTTAGAACTTTTTCATTTGAGTTATTTGGAGCGTCTTCACCGTAAATGTTATTTGGATCAGGTGGTTGTTGCTCAGAAAGATAATTGTATCTTTCAAAAGCTTTTAAAAATGGAGCAGCAAAACAATTTCTTTTGAACAATGATAATTCATGGATCAATTCATTTTTAACTTCTTCTTGAGATACATCAACGGTTTCTAAATCAACGTATAAACTAAAATCATACCCAACTTCCGGAGTATCCAAAATTTGTAATGATTTATATTTCTGGCTTAATAATTCAATCACACCATATTTAGTTAAATCGTTCCAACATTTGATGCTTATTGAAATCAAGATTTTAGTCTTTGATTCAGGTGTTGATATATGATATGTAGTAAAATCAAAATCTGTGATAATTCTATCAAGAGTGATTGGAGTATAATCAGCAGAGAAAGCTTGAGTGAAGGCTTCTTGAATCAATAAATTTTGTGGTTCTAATTGCAACATATCAGCGGTACGTTAATGTGATTGATTGACACTCAATTGATGATCAATTCGCATAGGTGATCAATCTTAAAGAAAGATGTTCTTCCTGTAATTCCTCATTTAACATTGAATTTCAAGGATGTGTTAATTTGTAAAGGAGATTGGTCTAGACACTACATTTGGTTTTAACTATAGTTTAAGACTTACAGATGAGTTACAGTTGATTTTTCTGATATATATGTCTACAGCGGAAGAGATGATGAGGTGATATGCCGTACACACGCTTGAAAAGTATCTAACTAAGAGATTCTTTTATTAAAATATAAATATATACAGAGTAATCGAACATGATTGAAAAAGTTAACTAAATAACTAATCAACTAATCTTTCTTTGCAGGCTTCTTCACACCATATTTCGATCTTGAAGTTTTTCTATTTGCAACACCAGATAAATCCATAGCACCTCTAACTAAATGGTATTTAACACCCGGTAAATCTTGAGATCTTCCACCTCTGACATAAACAACAGAATGCTCTTGCGCATTATGACCGATACCTGGAATATAAGCACTCACAACTTCACCGTTGGATAATCTCACTCTTGCAGCTTTACGTTGAGCTGAATTAGGTTTCTTTGGCTTTAAGATCATAACTCTGACGACGACACCTTTCTTTATTGGGCAGTTTTCTAAGTGTGGTGATTTGGTTGGTCTTATTTTCTTTGTGATTCTACCTTTACCTCTTTTCACTTGGTTTAATGTGGCATTTCTTTGCTGCATGATCTGTGAAGCAATTGTAGGCTGTCCAAAGAGTGGATTAATGAAAGTTGTGGTCAATGTTGGGGTTGATGATATAAGTGATTGTGGTTGTGCTCTGGCGGCTGAAGGAGTAGCTCTCAAGGAAGCGCTCAACAGAGGGGATGATGCTCTCCCTATACGTGCAAGCGATCTGAGCATGAACATGACTGATACTAAGTGGAATCGCTTTATAAACAACTAAGTGCAACTCACTCCAAACACTCTTAACTAGCTAGCTCTGATAACTTCAGTTCTTCCCAGTTGAAGAAAATCGAGATGAAAAAAAGTGAGCAAACATTTTGTGTGGGACACCTTTTCAGAAAAGAGCTGGTTAACTATGGGGGATATGACATAGTTTATATTGAGAGTTGGTGACTGCAGGTATTTCGGATATTGATTATGCCGACTGTATAGTAGTAATATGAAACAGGCCTATATCCATACAGAGGACGATACAGTGCTGGCAGAGTAAAAATCTACCTTATACAAAATGAAAACTCTGGTTACCCGCCCATTTCTATTTTCAGTGAGCGTCCAATGAGGAAGGAGTCCTATCAAATTTTGTAATATTTTAGATGGAGTAACATCAAGTTGACATTATGGAGTACTCAATTACCAGTCCAATAAATCAGTCAGACTACATTGCTAGGACTTTTATCATCACTCTCATAGCATGTTTACCAGAATCAGTCGTATCACTTCAGTTTCTCCATTACTCAAGAGGTCATTGACTTCCAAGATTGGTTTCAATGTTCCAGCATACCAAAGATCTTTGATTACTCTCAACCACAAAGTCAATTACACACCAAAGCAAACATTATCCAATATCAATCAATTCAGATTCTACTCTCATGCTCCACCTCTAACTAAAGAATTGATAGAAGCAAGAATAATTGAACTATTGGAATCATATAGTAAGATAACTCCTGATAAAAAAATTGATTTGAATTCTTCTTTCACCAAAGATTTAGGTTTAGATTCATTCGATACAGTTGAAGTTATAATGGAACTTGAATATGAATTCTCAATTATAATACCAGACAATGAAGCTGACGAAATAAAGACTGTTGGCCAAGCTGTTGAGTATATTGCATCTCAACCTGAAGCTTGTTAAAACTTCATCTTACATTTCCGACAAAGCGTTTATAGAACTTATTTGTGTTTTTTAAAAAATGTTTAATTGTCATCACTTATTTATTTATTGGATTGGCTATTTACTACTATAGATTATCCACCACACAACTTATTTATTGATTGAAATATACATGTATTCAGATTTACATAAATCTTTATTTATTATATATATTCTATAATATATTATTTTTTATGAACTTCAGACTCTAACTCTTTTAATGTAGCATCATAAACTTCTTTATCATGGTCCGACAGATACATAATGAAATCCTCTTCTTCTGATTTCTCTTCTTCTGAAGTCTCACCCTTTTCTTTGATAATCTTGATTTCGTTAATACTCTTACCATTTCTATTGATTACACCTCCCGAGTACACCAATCTCTTGAACCATCTAAACTCACCATCCCCAAAAATGATGCTCATAGCTGTACCATCTTTTCCTGCTCTTGCAGTTCTACCAACTCTATGGACATATTCTTTAGTTGAAAGAGGTAAATCGTAGTTGATAACATTCTTAATGGTACTTAAATTCATACCTCTAGCCATTAAATCAGTTGAGATTAACACGATCGGCTTTCCTGTACACTCTTCTACCATTTTAAAAATTTTGTTTCTTTCTTGGTTACTTTGTTGTGAATTGATTGTCTTTATTTCAACAACTGAGTCTAAATGTAGGTTTTTAACCAACAAGTCTAATAATCTGGATAAACGGATAGCACTTTCATTAGAGTTCGTGAAGATTAGTCCATTCTGATCATAATTCGGATAATTGAACAAAAATTTGAGTAATATCAAAGGTTTGTAGAAGTTCAAAGGTTCTGGTACTTTCATCATGGTTTCTTTTAAGCCTTCTGGTAATTGATATAATTCATTAACTAATGTTTCTGTGTTATTGATAACGATAATCTTAGGTTTGAATAATTTCAAATGTGATAACTTATCAGAATCTGTTGTTAATGTAGCACTGAAAATCAATTTGGAGCATTTTGTATTGAAAGTATTGCTGAAGTTATTATTACCTTGATTCCATCTATCCTGTTTTTCGATCTCATTGATTAACAGATCACACCAGTTTTGAAATGATTGGTTTAATAATCTGTCTGCTTCATCGACTACTAAGTAACGTAACTGACTTAGATCTAATCCATCCTCGTTACTTATGTGATCGACCAATCTACCTGGTGTTGTTATTATAATATCAGGACACATTGTCTTACATTTATTAAACTCTTCTTTTAATGAGATATCATTACGGAAAACCATAGTATTAATATCTAATCCTTTTGTTAATTTCAATAATGTTTGGAACACTTGATTTATCAACGGTTTTGTTGGGACAATTATAACTGCTCTTATCTTAGGTACAATTCTACCGATTAATGCTTGAACTATTGGTATACAATATGCTAATGTTTTACCTGAACCTGTGGATGCGTTGACCAAGTAATCTGAGTCGGGTCTCGGATTGAGTTTGTTAGAACTTATAGATGCAAGTAGTGAACTTATAACTTCAATCTGAACAGAAAATGCATCTGTTATACCAAACTCTCTAGATAGATTAGATATTATTCTTTCGTCAAGTTTCGGCACAAATGCACTAAAGGGCTTAGTATTAGATGTTGGATGGTAATCTGGTTTTGATAACCAGTTCAGGTTTTTATTCTGGTTTTCATGTGAGTATAATTTCTTGTCCTTTGGTAGTTTCGGCTGTGGTAATGGTGCGACATCTTGTTCTTCTATATCTTCAGTTTCAATTTCATTTACTGAATTCATCTTTTCTATCTTGTCTTGCAGTCCCATTGTAGTTTTAAAACGTTGGAACACAGAATTATGTGACTGAATGTAATCATCATTCAAATCAACATCCATACGATCTGCACTGTCTGATGGTTTTTCTTCAATACTGGACTCAAATTTGTCTTGAACGTTAGCCTTTTCCGGTATCACATCATCTTCACTTTCGCCTTCATTACTGTCGCTGGAATTCTCACTATCATTGTCACTCTCGCTTTCACTTTCAGCGTTATCACTTGAAGATACTTCTTCTTCGCTTTCCTCTTCAACATCACGTTTTCTCTTCAAGTTGTCTATTCTCTGAGTATCACTCTGAACAGACTCATCCAAGCTGTTTGCTAGATCTACAGCCGCCAGTGGATCGTATCTTGCTGCAAACATTTATGATAATGATACAGTGATTTAGACTTAACTTCTGTATCATCAGAACAACTGCATGCATTAAAATTTTTAAGAAAAAAAAATATTTAATTTAATTCAATTTTTGAAACTTTAGCATCTCTGCACCAGTTATATGATCAATATTCCAGGGAGATACTGGGGTAAATCACGTAGAGACTGCGATGATTACCAAACTGCTTTCACAAGTGCACAATATTAGCCAGTCATCATTGGCTACACTTGAAAAGTTATCTTTTTGATCTTAGGTGCTTCATCAATTGATTTAGCTGCTTTGACTGATATACACAAAAGAAGCTAGGCTAGGCTACCTTCCGTTATATTTGGTAACGAAGGCGACCAATCAAACACAGATATCAAAACCTCCCAGATTCAATCTACTTATATCTATATGCTTATCTGATCAGTGATCTCATCGGATGGCCTTGATAAATTCTATGTCGTAACATAAAAATATCTTTATAATCTAACTGCAACCGTTTATTTTCTTTTTTTTAGATTTCGTTCTTTTAATTGTTTATGTGCTATTCCGTACCAGATCATGGTATGACTTGTAATCATTAGGGTGAATGAGATGATCAAATTTTATAGTGAGTAACACGCTCTACTCACCCCAACCGTGTATATAGGATCACATATTCTCCATACATTATCATTTGTAAAGGCAATGAAAGCGACACACAAAATGAATGCACAGCCTTAGAACCCTTGGGCGCAAACACCTTCCCTCGCTAGCTCCATTTTGGCTCATCGAGGTGACTAGGTTTGTTTGGTGGTTAAAGAGATAGGAACTTGCATACGTAAGCTTATAGAGATGATGACAAAGAATCCAATACCATATATGCTCACTTAAAGCTGGTTTGAACTATGTATAGAGTTTCTAAACCCACTTGTATAGGTCTTCTCGCAGTCTCCAGCTGAGTCACCAAAATAATTTATTGAGATTTCGGCGCAAGTTTTTCTTTTTTTTGCTAATTTTCAGTTTATGCACATAGTGAATTTGGATAAGCTATGGGAATATTTGCAGACGAACAGAGATTGTAGACAATATTAAGAACCTTTTGCTATTCATTTGAACAATGAAACTTGTCGGTGTTACCAGATTTAGGTATAGTTCATAATTATTTCTTATCCATTTATCTATCTTTTGCAACTAGTATATATTGAGACCACTTTCGCTTCATATTTGACCTTACAAACACACATAGATTTAATTTTATTCTTCCCCTATTCTTCATCATCATTACACGTTAGTTGAGAACAGCATTCTTTACCAAATGAGTGACGGAGATTCTACAACAAAAGATGTCAGCGAGAAGGTTGATGTTGAAAGAGTTCACTCTAACCTTACCAACATATTATCAAACGTTCAAGACGCTATTTTACACGTTTCTGATAAAGAAGCCGATCTTGGTGCTAAGTTCTTATTAGAACATCCACAACACAAAGATTATACTCCAGAAGAAGCTCGTAAGGTTTTATGGAAGATTGATTTATTTATCTTACCATTGTTGATGTGTGCTGTTATGTTCGCAGCTGCTGATAAAATTATCATTTCTAATGCTGCTTTATATGGTATGAAAAAAGATTGTCATTTAGTTGGTAGCCAATATTCTTGGGTTTCTTCTATCTTCTTCTTCGGTTATATCTTTTTTGAATTACCATGTAATATCATTCTACAAAAATTCCCAGTTGGTAAAGTCTTCGCAATCATGTATTTCATTTGGTCTATCATATTAATGTGTATGGCTGCATGTAAGAATTTTGCAGGTTTAGCTGTTTGTAGATTCTTCTTTGGTTGTTTAGAAACCTGTATTTTTCCATCATCAGTTTTACTTGTCGGTTACTGGTATAAGAAAAACACTGAAGCTCCACACAGAATGTCTCTTTGTTTTAATGGATTCTCTTCATTATTAGCTGGTCCAATTTCATATGGTATTGCTAAACACGAGTTTGCTATTGCTACTTGGAAAGTCATTTTCTTAGTATTTGGTGCTATTTCAGTTTTCTTAGCTGTTACAATGTATGTTTTCTTACCAGGTTCACCATTATCTTGTTGGTGGCTATCTGAAAGAGAAAAGTATATCGCTATTGATAGAGTTCAAGGTAACAAGACTGGTATTTCTAACACTGTCTTCAAGAAAGATCAAGCTATGGAAGCTGTTAAAGATTGGAAAACATGGGTCTTAGCTATTTTTGCATTATCCAACAACGTTGCCACTGGTGGTTTAACTACATTCGCTGCTCAAATTGTCTCTGGTTTAGGTTACTCTACTTTACGTACTTTATTATTAGGTATGCCAACCGGTGTTATGATGACATTTTCAACAGTTGTTATTGCTGTTTGTTCAATTTTTGTTAAGAGAGGTAAAACTTTCTTATGTGCTGCTATGACTTGTGTTCCAATTATTTGTTGTGTCCTCATTATGAAAATTGATGGTAAGACTTCACTTTTAATTGCTTATTACTTTTTCTACTGTTTCTGGGGTGCTTATCCGATTATGTTAAACATGACCAATGCTAACACTGCTGGTTCAACTAAGAAATCTGTTGTTAACACTGTCAGTTTTATCGCTTATGCTGTCGCTAATCTTATTGGTCCTCAATTCTTTATTGATTCTGAAGCTCCAAATTACCCAACTGGTTATCACGCAATTTTAGGTTTCTTAGCTGTTTCATTTACCATGTGTGTCTTATATGGTGTCTTAGCTGCTTGGGAAAACAGCAAAAGAGATAAAGAATTTGGCTACGTCGAGAGAGGAAAACATACTGAAGATGATAACCTTGATTTAACAGATTTCCAAAAGAAAGCTACTTTCCGTTACGTATGGTAATCTAATTGCTATTATAAATGATTTATGAGCCGGCTCTTAATCTGCTTTCTTCTCACATATATATATTATATTCTTTTAATTCAGCTAGTTATTTCTTTTCATGTATTGTCTTTTTTTTTTTTTATTACAAATTTGAAAGAAATATATTCTACTTATCTACATCTTTTGTAATTCCATTATAAAACACTCACAATATTATTTTTTAGATCTGCTATAACATTATTGTCATTACATAACATTAAAAAAAAAACTCACCCATATCAATTTTTTTGGATAAAACTTCAGCCGAAGCCTCCGAAGCCACCAGCTCCACCAAACCCACCAGCTCCACCAAATCTTCCAGAAGGTGGTCCTCCGAAGCCTCTGTTACCACCCAATCCCATATTTCCTGGTAATCCATTACCAATCATGGACATATCGTCATCTGGTCCGAGTAAAGGATCATCATATCTGATTCCTCCTCTTCCTCCAATGCGACCACCACTTAATCTTCCACCAGGGCCTTGAAAGAGTGGATCATCAGGAGTTGGATGCATACCACCGGATCCAACCGCCGGGTTACGCTCAAATGGATCTAAATATGGTCTCATTGAAGGATATTTTTCACCCAATGGGTTAAGATCACGTTCCCCTATACTCAATGGGTTGCTTAATGGTGTTGTATTACTCACCTGTGGTCTTTGTAATTCATACTCATCGTCAAATTTCGGTGGTGCCAAACTTTCAGGCACTGGTTTAGGTTCAGGATCAGTGGTACTTGAAGCCAAATTCTGACCAGAAGTTTCCCGTAGATCTTTTGACAAAGTCGGGTGGTATACTCTAAGTGGTTGAACGTTTTCGTATTCTTGCAAACTTGACTTCTTTTGTTCTGTCTTGGTCTTAGTGACTACAAAACTCTGAAATGAGTCATTCAATGTATCGAGTAACCTATTTCTGCTGCTAGGGTCCATTATCTCTTGAATATCTGCATCAATTTGTGTAGAAGAAACAGCATATTTTTTATCAGAAACATACTCCAAAAGCGCCAGAGTCTCAGATCTTGTAGATTTCCCCTTGTTCTTTGACATTGTCACCAGATACTCTCCCTCCGACTCCTTATCTGAAGTAATTGTAGCTTGTAAATCAGATTCAGCATTGCTCAGCACCAGTGCATTCGAGCCCGGACTTAATCCAGAGCTGAGTGTCTCGTAATCAGAGTGGAATCCTTGCTCAAGTAGCCAGCTGTGTACCACATATCCTACTAGATGCAACGAAGAGTCAAACATTGGTCAAATATTACTCAAAATTAGTCGTTGTACCAGCTGCAATCATCTAAAAGAAATCTT
The DNA here is from genome assembly GCA_030570175.1 of Wenyingozyma methylovora. Lineage (NCBI taxonomy): Eukaryota > Fungi > Ascomycota > Pichiomycetes > Pichiales > Pichiaceae > Wenyingozyma > Wenyingozyma methylovora. The sequence goes on along the minus strand of JAJLVC010000001.1, from coordinate 46,604 downwards.
AATCTGTTTATCATTCACTCAGCTTATCTATTTATCGTAGGCGAATTATTCCAAAAAAAAAAAAAAAATCAGATAATTTCGAGTGAGCAAGTAATGGAAAAATAAAAATGAGAGAAATCGAAAGAAATTAAAAATGCTTCGCTTTCTGTAAGCGGTAGCTGTTGCCTTTGCTCTTGTGGTTTGTTGTTTACACAGTGTATCTGAAGAGATAGCTAATCAGGATACAGAGTATCAACTATACACAACAGTTAGTCTCGTTTGATTCAATATATTACTCCCCCTTTGGTGTGCAATTTGTGTGTGTTTTTTCAATTATACTTCACTTCGTTCATACAGGCGCAAGACTTGATTTATCTTCAATTCCATACAGCGTCATACTTGAATCTGACATAACAAACAATCAAATTTAGCCAATTCCATATGACTACCACTGTCCCTCTAATATATTCATTCCCTGAGTTCTCAGGCGTTGCAGATGCTGTGGCAGACCATATAGTGTCGGCTCAGAATTACGCCTTATTTGGTGATACAGCCAAGGGTAGATCTGCATCTTCATCATCTACTTTGAATTTACAAGAAATGAACTCTCAGAGTAATAGCAATAGTGTCAGCAATATGCAAGGTCCTACAGAAAATACATCTTCATCAGCTGCGCAACGTAAGAAAAAGAAGGAAGAAAATAAACGTTTCAGAATAGGTTTAAGTGGTGGTTCTTTAATCAGTGTTTTGAATTCAGGATTGTTGAAAAGAGATGATATAGAATGGAGTAAATGGGACATATATTTCGCTGATGAGAGATTGGTTCCATTTGATTCTCCGGATTCAAATTACGGAAAGGCTAAGAGGAAGTTAATCGACCTAATTCCTAAAGAAAAGGGAACTCCAAATGTTTACCCAATAGATGTCAACTTGATCGATGATCCTCAAGAGTGTGCTGACTCTTATGAAAAGACTCTAGTCAGAACTTTTGCATATAAAGACTCTGTTAAATTACCAATGTTCGATCTTATTTTATTAGGTTGTGCTCCAGATGGTCATGTTGCATCTTTATTCCCAAATCAAGATACTTTAAGAGAAAGTTACGCCTGGTGTGTACCTGTTGAAGATGCTCCTTCTGGACCTCCTAAAAGAATAACGTTAACCGTTCCAGTTATATGCCATTCTCATAGGGTTTCATTTGTGGTAGAAGGTGCTACAAAAGCCCCGGTTATAAGAACTATAATGGAAAGACCAGATAAAGGCTTACCTGCTAGTATTATCAATGAAAAGGCTGCCGGTAGAATAGCTTGGTTTGTAGATGACGAAGCATTGACTGATGTATCAGTAACGAAAAAGAGATATAAATTTGCAGTTACAAACCCTGCATCCCAATAAGCATTAAGCATTTTCCGATCATGAGTCCTTTTTTTATTATAATATTTGTGTTTTTATTTTTGTTTATTATTAAAAATTGTTGTTTTATCTTTTGATAAGATTACAATGTTGTTCATCATCCAAGTGTCTTCTACATTCTATATACTTATGTGATTTATATATTTTCAGATTGTTTAGCTTTGTAGACACATAACTTTTTTTGTGTCTTTAGATATATTATATAGCTTTTCTCTCTCTTTTTATACTTACACATACTTTACTTTAATTTATTACTTTATCCATATACTTTGAACATAAATGGCAAGCTGTCAATGACAATAAACGGCTGCAATGGCTTCTCATAAGACCACTTCGGGTATAGCTGGTGTAAAGGTTTCGACCTTCAGGCTTTTCACGTATTGTTATTTTTTTTAAGACAGCGAGCCAGAAGAGAATAGAACATGATCTACAAGAATCAAATACACTTGGGCGGTTTATGTTCATTGCATTGAAGGTAACCATACTGTATATAAGACTGAGAAATGGTATGTACTCCCTGGAATTGTACAAGAAGTTATGGACGGCGAGTTCAAAGGTGGCCTCTATTTATCTGCTAATTACTAACAGTGTCTTTTAGTGGGTACCATTAACGGTATGTTTGGTGCTGACGCTAGTTGTGTCGGCTCTTTCAATCAATAAGTTTATATCTATACGTGATCAGCCATGGTATCTGTCAATAACACTGATTGTATCTTTGTTTTTGCCCTTTTCAATCATTTTTCTTCTTCCCGTTGACCTCATCTCAACTTCAATCGATAATAACAATAGCAGTAGTAACATATTTTATCTACCGAAAAATGTTATACTGTTGATTTGGAAATTGAATTATTGGATTACATTCTTGTTGACATGGGTTATACTGCCATTCTCACAGTATTGGTTTGCATCAGGTTATTTCAAGACACATTTGAGATTCAGAGATGCGTTATTTCAATTGATGAAATTTTTATTATTGATGACAGCTTGCGGTGTTGCCTCTTTGATCTACATTGTCATCGCTCATAGAGATTGGCTTAACTTCAAGTTCTTGAAAGGTTTAGTGATAACCCTTAGTCATATTTACTCCTTAATCATCGCTTTGTGGTTGATGGCTCATGGTTTGATTTCAATCCCAAGACACCGTTTTGAAACTTCAGGTTTTTACGATACCAGATTAACTCAAGCTTATATGAAAATTCCGTCTTTGAAAGAAAATCTGGAAGACCAGAAATATGAATTGAAAGAACTTGCAGGAAAAATCAAAACTATGGGTAATTTGAACAACTTAGAATATAGAGATTGGATCATTGATTTGATGGCTCACATTCCTAAAGAATTCAGTAGTTTCCAATACCATGGCGATACAATATCGAATGAAGACTTGAGTTCCAAATTCTTAAGTTCTTTGACGAAGGATTTGAAAGCCAAAACATGGAGATATGAAAATTCAAAGATTAAGTTTCACGAAGAGCTTACACAAGTCGTTGATTTAGAAGATAAAGTCAATGCACAATTATTACATGAATTAAATTCGAGATTACCACAAACCAGTGCGTGGGCTAAGTTTAAATCTAGAAACCCAAGATTGAGTTATTTTATTTATCAATATGTTACTCCTAATGTTGGCAGATTTGTTGCATTTATACTATTTGGACTTTCATTGATAATTATTGAAAGTGAATTATTACATGGAACCAAAGCATCGTTGATTAATTTGATTGTTAATGGAATAGCAAAGTCATCTAAATCCAAGACTTTTCAAATTTTTGCAATATCATTCATAACACTATCGTATATGGTAGTTTCTGCAATGATTTCCCTTTCATTAATTAAAATTTTCAATATTTATCATATTTCACCAAATCAATCTTCAGACCCTGTGTCAACTATATTTTTCATCAGTTATGCTGCAAGATTGACCATTCCACTTTCTTACAACTTCTTGATGTTATTGGATACAAAATTCACTGCTAATTCTCAATTTCAAGAATTCTTGGGTAACTCAATTCAACTTATTCCAATTGGTGTATTTTTAAATGATTGGTTACCACGATTATTAATTATTCCAATTTTACTTAGTTTCTTCAAAGTATGGGAAAAATTAAGAAAATGGGCAAATGGGTTCTTTCTCATAGAGTATTTCTTCGACGAATTGGATTATGAAGATGATGAAGAAGCTAGACATGATCCAAATGATATTCCAATACTTGGCGTTAGAAATAGTGCTAGAGAAAATGCAAGAATACAAGAGGCCAAACAAATCATACAACATGAGTTGAATACCATTGAGAGAAGACACCTTGTTGGTGATACCAGCACGAGACCTTTTAACTTATCTACTCGTACTTCAAATAACGCATCAGTGTTACCTATAACATCTATTCCCCCACCATTTATCAACGAGACTAGATCGTTTGCTTCTAAGATAAGTGGAGCTTTTAGTAAACTCTTCAGAAGAGAAACAGCACTGTCTAATAATGAAGTTGGTGGCTACGAGAATCTGAGGACCTTAGAGCTGGAAAGAAGAAATGAGCTGAGAAGAAATAGTGAAACTTCTCTCCACGCTCTCCCAACAACATTTGAAGCAGACAATCGTTTACTTAGAGATGACGACATTATGCTCATTGACGATGACGAAGAAGATGACGAGAGAATCATTTTGTAGAACTACAGTGTCATAGCATACCTCATATGATGTACATACACATAAATCTATATAATATATAAAAACGAATAATCTAATGTGAACCTATAAAATATATGAAGCAACTGACAGCATACATTTTTTTAATTGTTTGGTCTTAAAAAAAATATTATTTTCCCGTTACGCCTTAGCTGAGGATCAGTAAAATCCGACTACTTCAAGTTACTTGAACTTGATATTCACTTACAGCTACGGAGCCAATCTGTCTAAATGCTAACGATGCAGCCGTGTAGTGTATCTACTGCATTGATTAGGATGACAGGAGTGGCGAGATGCTGCTTCAGAAGGAATTTAACACAGCATTTGTCTATAAATACCAAGAATTCTAAAATATCTTTCAGTGTTGACATGAACAAAGTCCCTTCCAACTATGGATACTATTCATCAAGAGTCAATAGATTGTATAATGAAGATAGGCATGGTGTTGCCATACTGGATATTGATATGAAATATCATCGTTTAGAGATTGGTCCAGATGAAAATAAAAGTCTGGAGAACCGTATCACCGATATACAAGAACCAGTTTTCACTGGGGTTCATAAATCAGGTAACTCTACAGTGTTCAATTTTGCAATATTTGACGGTCATGGGGGTGACGCTTGTTCAGAATATGTAAAGAATCATTTAGCTGAAAATGTAGAGAATTTACAGATTTCATCAGGTACTATTGAAAGATTATTCAAATGGTATGTCAAGCAAATTGGTGGTTATTGGAGAAGATGGGTAAGGAAACAGAATGTCCATTTCTTGAGCGCAATGGGAGTGGATTCTGTATTACAGAATAGATCCGGAGGAGGAAGACGATCTTCAAATATCATGGAGGGCAATTTATTAATTGATTCATCTAAAGTTGATAATAATAAAATATGGGAGATCGATGAATTTCAACATTTTTTAACAGGTGAAGACTTCTTTAAGTTAAGAGTATACTTGAGCTTTCTCTTTACAGACTATCAATTTTTGAACTACGAAATGTTACAACAATATCACGATGGAAATGTTCAACATTCTGGTTCAACATGTACAAGTTGCTTTATTTATTCAATTCATGCAGATCAAAATGATAGAGTTAATCAATACTTTTATCAACCAAATGTATTATCAAAATTACTAGTTGCACATATTGGGGATACTAGAGCAATAATATGCGATTCACAAGGTGTAGCCCATGCATTGAACGTTGATCATCATCCATCTAATCCTTTGGAAAATAGAAGATTACAAAGGTTTAGTACTGGTTTGTTGATGACAGACTCTTTTGGTGAAGAAAGATATCTCAATTTTGCAAACACAAGATCTTTTGGAGATGTAACAGCTAAGAACATTGGTGTTTCTGCAGAACCTGAGTTTTCAGAATACCTAATCGGAGATTCAAATAAATTGAAAGCATATAAAAAGATAAACGCTGATGAAATTGAGAAGAGACAAATAAAAGACTTCGGAGGGGATGAGTCTTTCTTAGTTTTAGTCACGGATGGAGTTACAAATTATTTATCAGATCAAGAAATTTGTGATCTTGTTATGACAACGGCTAACAATAAAGGTGCTCTTAGGGGAACACCTCATGAAGCCGCTAAAGAAGTAATTCAATTTGTCGAATGTATCGGCGGTGATGATAACGCTACATGTACAGTCACAAAGATGAATGGATGGGGGAAATGGCCTCTTCTTGATAGAACAGGTTCATTAAGAGAGGAAAAAATTATGAATGTTGCTAGAAGGCAAGACTGAAAGAAAGATAAGTAAAAAACAAAATGGATACTACTACTGCATATATATTCAAAATATACTACATAAAAGTAAAAAATTAATTCATATATTAAATCTTAACGTATGTACAAGTAAAATTCTTACATTATATAAGACTATTTGTTCTTAGTTTGACCGTATCTAAACTTCTTTCTAGTGTGTGCAAATTCTCCAAGTTTGGAACCAACCATGTTTTCCGTTATTTCAACATGGACGTAATCTTTACCGTTATGGATCTGAAACTTTAGGCCAACAAACTGTGGGAGAATAGTACATGATCTGGCATTAGTCCTTATTGGTTGGCCTGTTTTCTTTGCTTGTTGAATAGGAAGGGGAACGATGTGAGGGCCTATCGTTGTTGTTAGTATAAATTTGAAGATCACATGTCTAATGAAAGAAGAAACTTACCCTTCCAGGATGATCTGGCTAACTGCACGAGTGATGCTCTCATCGTTTGTGACTCTCTCTCTCTGTGTACGGTGGTCTATATTCAGCTACAGACTTTCTCACCCACCAATCTCTTCAGCTTCACCTTCCTCAAAAATCTGATTCTCGAGCATCTGAAAAAAATTAGACGCCAATGGTTACGAGCAATGCAATGAGATTTTAATCTATTATGTAATCTATTAGGAATGTATTTTAGTATGTATGTAGCTATATAACAGTTACAGTCCGAAAGATGGAGGAGGCATCTCCATGTAGTTGCGATTGTAAACGGTGTCGCTTGTCAGCACACCTTTGAACTCAAGACTGGATGTGTCGACAAAACTTTCGTCCAGCTGTGCCACGTTTTGAGCACCCAACAATTTCATGTCTCTGTTAATCTCGTCTTTCAAGATTTGAATTGCACGAACTGCACCATCTTCTCCGTAGCCAGATAGTGCATAGAGGAATGGTCTTCCGAGACCAACACCTTTAGCACCAAGGCAAAGAGCTTTTATAACGTCTGAACCTCTTCTGACACCACCATCGATGAAGAGATCGAATTGTTTGTCGAGCCCGTTCTCTTTTAAGAGCTTACTAGATTGAGCCAATACTTGAATCGTTGGCATGGAATAATCAAGTTGACGACCACCATGGTTGGACAAGATGGCACCTTGTAAACCAATTTGTGCAGCTTTTAATACATCATCTTTATTTTGAATACCTTTGACTACTATTGGTAATTTTGTCTTTGATTTGAACATTTTGAAGTCATCCCAAGTTAAAGTTGCATATACTGTATCATTTGTGACTAAACCTTCAGCAGATGAGTTATTCTCAAAAGAAGATCTGATTCTCATATCCTTTTCTCTGTTTCCAACAGCTGGGATATCAACATTGATGAAGATGGCTTTAATATTTGGTAATGAAGTTTCAACTTTCTTGAAGAACTCGCCGACGTTGTCAACTTGATCACGAGTATAGAAATCTAATTGAAAGAAACAGATTTGATCTTGCTTAGCAACAGCTACTATTTCATCAAGGTCGAGCGCAGCGTGTTTAGGGATCAAGTACATTATGCCTTCTCTACCTGCTGCACGTACTAAATTCTTTTCAGCTTCATCATGTGCCATATGTGACCCCACAAATGAAGAAATATAAAATGGTGCATCAAATTTGTGACCAAGGAACTCAGTCTCAATAGTAGAGTTAGTAACGTCAACACAGCATCTTGGTCTGAAGAAGATTCTTCCAAATGCATATCTATTTTCACGTAATGTAAACTCATCATCACAACCTGTTGTGAAGTAACCGAGAGTAACTGGAACCAAAACTTTTTTAGCAACTGCTTCAAAATCTCCGAGATTGAAAATCATTGCTAAAGGAGGTTTGGCTGCAAGATGCTTCTGTCTTTCTACTTCTAATTGTTCTTCATAACTCAATGATTCCTTCTTCTTTTTACTCTTGGGTGAATGTTTCACTTTCTTGCCCGCTTTTTCAACGGTTTCTTTCTGTTCTGATTTCTTTTCCTTTTTACTTTTCTTTGTCGTATTAGGTAAGTCATGAATAACACCAATACATGCCTCAGGACCCAATTGTCTTGCAATTATTTGAGGCATATGCATTGAAGAGAACCCCTTGGTAGCGTCATTACCTGCGAACCTCAAGATTCTAGCTACTCCACCTGGATGCATTGGTAAAAATTCGGTTAAATCATAGACTTTACCATGAATTGCTACCCAACAATCGCCTTCATGATTATGCTTCTGAAGTTCTGCAAAGGTGATCACCTTCTCCGCTGCTGTCTCGTTGGCAATTGATTTGGAATTGTAAAGACATACTGTACTCAAAGCAACACCTGCAGTGGCAATAGTGAGCCAAATCGGTCTCCTTGGGGAAACGGGTTTCAAAGTATGATAACTTCTGAGATTCCCTATAGTACGGGAGTATCTTGCTTGCAAATACGCTAGTCTATGAAACATGGCGAAGATAATTCTGCGAACTTATATACCATAGAAGAAGAACCGACCAACCAATACTTTCCACTTGATTATATACCCACTCAGTGAAAAATCAGCTCGCTTCTTATCTCAAAAAAATCCCTATTTAGTATTCTCGAGACCTCACTTCGCATATTTCCCAAAGTGGTAATCATTTAATTTGATTAAGAATTCATGGGGGGTATCACGACAAAAACTACAAGATTATCGTTTCACGTATTCATCAATATGAATAGATGTACCGGAATGTTTTAAAGTATTTAAATATATATATACAAAGTTTTGTCTAAATTCAGTTTTTGTTGGCAAAATCTTCTGAGGAAACTCCAGATTTCTCACACATTGATCTGAAAATACTTGACGTTTGATTATACAAAGTCCATGGAGTGTCAAATTCCTTAATTTCACCTTTATCCAAGACCAAGATTCTATCATAATTGACAATTGTTTTCAATCTATGTGCAATACAAAGAATAGTACATTTGCCAAATTCATCAACAATAGTTTGTTGAATTTGAGCATCTGTTTCATAATCAACAGATGAGGTAGCTTCATCTAAGATCAAAATTTTGGAATCACGAACCAAAGCCCTAGCTAAGGCAATCAATTGTCTTTCACCAAGTGAAAAATTAGAACCATCATCTTCAACAGATTGATAAAGATGGAATTTATGTAAATTGTCTTCATGTCTACCTTGATTTTTAACTTTTGCTAAAATATCTCCATCAATAAGATGAGCTCTTCTTAAAGCATCCCATAAGTCTTCTTCACTTCTTTCACCAAAAGGATCTAAATTACTCTTGATTGTACCACTAAATAAAACAGGATCTTGTGGAATGATTGATAACTTTGAACGTAGCTTATGTAAACCAATCTTAGAAACATCCACCCCATCGATTGATAATGTACCATCTTCAATTTCTGCAAGTCTATAAATAGCTGTCATAATAGATGATTTACCAGCACCTGTTCTACCACAGATACCAATTTTTTCTTGTGGTTTGATATCAGCAGTGAAATTTGTCAAAACTTTTGGTAATTCAGGTCTATATCTTAAAGAAACATTATCAAATTTGATACCACCTTCTGAAGGCCAAGATGGCTCTGGATCTCTTTCTGGAATTTCATAAGCAGCTTCTTGCTCAAGCTCAAACCCATAATGGACCAATCTTTCAGTCGAATTCATTTCATTTTCAATTTGTGTTAAAGCTCTCAGCATCATACTTAAAGAACCAGCAATTGTAAGAACATAAGTTAATAATAAACCAGTAGAAGAACCACTAATTTTGAATTGTCTAGTAACACAAAGTAATGAAATAATTAATGCAAAGATGGTAGCAACAATATCCAAATTAATGGCTAACCATCTTTGATTTGCAATGGTGACATAATAAGCTTCATTCATGTTGTTAATGAGTTTATCATTATGTTTTAAAAATCTAGTTTGAGCGCCATAAGCTTTAATTGTATCAATACCACCTAGAGTTTCATTGAAATGAGCATAAACAAAAGATCTATCAACAGCTTCCAATCTCTTAACTTCTCTCGCACCAGCTTGATAGAATGTAGCAATTGAAACATACATAAAACCTAAAAATGGAACAGCAATGGCAAACCAAGGTAAATAAATGATACACAGAATGATAGTACCTGCAATGGTACAGAATGGGAACAAGAATAATCTTAATTGTTCAATGATTTCATTATCCAAGACATCTGTGTCTTTTGTAAATCTATTCAAGATTCTACCCATTGGAGTTGTATCCATGAATGACATTGGAGCATGTACAAGTCTCAAAGAAGCAAAAATATTCAATGTTCTTGAAGCAGTATTAGTCAAGTAAACCATCATTGCAAACTCAATAGCCATGAAGATAACAGTTAAAACGGTAAACATAACGTATAAACCAATATAAAAACTTGATGATCTACCAGGGAATTTATCAGAAGTCCAGAATGATAACCAAGTGTTTGTGAATAATTGGCAGAAAGTTGCAGTGATTGTGAAAAATAAAAGGATCGGAATAAAAGATTTGCCAAAGAATCCTGATCCAAGAGAAATGTATTTCTTGTAAACTTTGAACTGTATGCTATTAACAGCTTTTTCTTCATCCTGAACAAGTTTACCATCTTTAGCAACTGCGACATTCGTTAATTGTTTTTTGATCAATTCAGTTTCTTCGGCTTCCTTTTCTTCTTCAACAAATTCATCATCTTCTTGTTCCTTTTCTACTTCATGACTGAAATTCATTAATCTTACGAAACCTTCATTACGAGATTTTAATTCTTCAGTAGTACCAACATCGATTGATCCATCACCATTCAAGTAAATAACTCTGTCAGCATCACCGATTAATGATAATTGATGGGTAGCTAGAATTCTAGTCTTATCTTTTAAAATTCCCATAAAACAATTTTCCATAATATGTTTACCAACTCTAGCATCAACAGCACTAAGCACATCATCCATTAATATGGTATCTCGATCTGCATAAACAGCTCTAGCTAAATTGATACGTGCTTTTTGGCCACCACTAAGAGTAATACCACGTTCCCCAACTTCTGTTTTATCACCAGCTGGTAAAGTATCAAAATCACTGCTCAAGGAACAAGCATGTATGATTTCGTTATATTTCTCTTCATCATAAGGACTTCCAAATAAGATATTATTTTTAACAGTTTCATTTTGAACCCATGGGAACCCACACAGTAATAAAGAACCACTATGAAGGACTTCACCTTTTGTCTTTTTCATGAAACCTGAAATAGCTGATAATAAAGATGATTTACCTGAACCAATACTACCTGTAATTACAATAAACTCACCTCTTTTAACTGAAAAGTTTATATCATTTAAACCTGGGAACGACGTTTTTTCTAATTTTTCATCATCATCTTCAGTTGTTTCTTTTACTGTAGTTTTTTCTTCGGATGATTTATCCTCTTCCTCTTCATTTGCTTCAAAAGTTTCCCATTCAAAACTAGCATCTGTAACTTGAATAGCAATTCCTTCAGATTCTAATTCTTTTATCTTGGATTCATCTGGTAATTCTTCAGCTTTTACATCAGGAGCGGATAAGAATAATGCCACTCTTCTTAAACCAACTAAAGCATCAGCTCCTGTAGCTAAAACCATTGGTAAGAACATAAATTGTTGAGCTAAAGATTGGAATAAAGTTAAAGATGAGAAAATGGCACCAATTGATCTTGAAGTATTCAAAGCGTGAACAACAAGGAAAGAAACCATTGATGAGATATTTGGTAAGTTAAACACAAATGAAGTGACAATATTTCTAACTGCTTGCATTCTAAAAATTAAAGTCATTTCAGTTTCTCTTGAAGTCTTTAAATTCTTTTGATAAGCCTTTTCCCAAGAATAATATTTAACAACCTTAAAATTTTTCAACAATTCTTTGACAAAATTAACTCTTCTATCAGTATATTTATTTGCTAAAACTCTAAGTTCTAACAGTTTCTTAGTTGTTGAGATTAAAAATCCTGAAGAAACAAGAAATACACCAATACCGACTAATGCTGAAACACCGATATTTACAATTAACAAAGCAATACAAATAATAACAGGAACAGGGAAAGTAACGATAAAAGGTTGGAAAGTAATAGCAAAGTCAATTCTTGCCAAATCAGTACCCATTATTGAGTTAATTTTACCAACAGGGAAATCATGTTTACCTTTACTACTCAATCTCATTGATTTATCTAGCATTGCTTTTGTAAGCACGGCTTTTACTTGAGCACCAACCAACATTGTTCTATAAAGGAAATGATTGATAGTTAACCCAACGACTAAGACTAACAAACACACACCAATGGCATAACCGACACCTTTACCAACATCTACGTTCAAACCAACTGCTCTAGCTTCAACAAAATTGATTAACTTTTTTTGTAAGAGTGGGGATAAGGTCGAAGCAACATCACCAATTATTTTGACGAGTGAACCAAAAGTATATCTAAACCAAAAAGTGAAGTATAAAGATTTAATTAAGTAATAGACAGGAATTTTGAAATCTTCCATATCTTCTTCTTCAGTCTTAGAAGAACTTTCCAAAGTTTCGCCTCTATCAGAACATTTTTCAGTTAAATGTTTTATCTTTAATTTTTCAACTTCAATATCAAAAAAGTATCTGAATCTCTGATACATGTATTCAATTTTCATATCCTCCTCTAGTAAGTACATATCTTCGTCGTGTAAAGTTCTCTTATAACCTACTTTCATAAGAGGGAATAGCCAAGCAAAGAACAGTTGAGAGAAAATATTTGCCTTCTTCTCGGGGAACAGAACTCTCTCTTCAGGTAACGGCAAGGGGTCAACTTTTTTTGAGAAGAACACAGAAAGCATTCTCTTCTGACGTTTCATAGACTCACGAGACACAGTCTCATCTGATTCAGATTTTGCAGTTGTGAGACTCATCTTGTAATGACCAATTCTGTTTTCCAAAATCTCTCAGTAGTTGATAGTATATTGCAAATAAGGGGATAACACAGTATATAGACAAACTGAACGGAATTTTCTACTTCACAAGTGACGGAATTCAAAAAGTCGGAGTGTTGCAAGAGCATGCATATGACTAATAAGAACAGATTAACCGTACTTATAGGTTAAATGAAATGAAAATTTTATGTTATCTAGCAAGGCCTCGTTAATCTTGCTTACAATTACATCGTATTTTTTTGAATTTTTTGAATTTTTTTTTCCTATCGTTTAGTTACTATGGCGCTAAAGAAAGAATTAGTGCGTGAGATTTCTATCGAGAGCGATTCACTACAGTGGAATTGCAGCAAACTAGTTGACAGTAGTTGTTAGTTGCTGTTGTCTATATATTAGTAGTTATTAGTTGATCAAGGAGACATGGCAGTTGAGTATCAAGATACTGTTCAATTGGTCAGGCTAGCACACCCAGTGTGAAGCTCCTTATCAGTGCAGCCCACGTGAAATTTCTGAGCCGTGCGATCTAACGTGCTAGCTATTTGATGCTCCATCGTCGCGGTGACTGCGGTGCATTGCTGTGGACTCTCTCGTGTGGGGCGTCGAGAAGCCAACGGCTGCTGATTGTTCGGTGTTGACAGTTTAGTGCTGAGAACTTGGCGATGTGATTATTCTTATCATGAAGCATTAAAGATATAGAGTAGAGAGTATGAGTCCAAGTGTTATAGCTAGTGGATGTAGATGTATGTATAGTGGGCATCAAGCAGCCACCTCCACCAGCTAGTAGTACTATCCTCGTTCCCTGGTAGTTCAGCTATCCAAGTCCGCACGCTAGTGCAAGAGCATCGGCCCAATCATCCGCTTTGGGTAGTAGCGACCGCTTGTGGCAGTGCGCCATACTTCTCCTTTGGGTAGCATTCACCGTGTTCACCATCGACATGATTCATCAACTTCTCCAGATGACTACTTCTTTTGGACCTATATAAATATATTTGATCTCCTAGTTGTGGATAGTGATCTATAATACTCTCCTAAACCTTTCAAATGTTCTTTCGACCTTGTATATATACACACTCAGGATTTAAATCATCTTGGTGCAACTAAAAATGGATGTCGAGAAAATGGGAGATATCAAAGGGCCTCCTGCTCAAATGAATGAAAGATTCTTAGCCAGGCTGTTATATGGAAAGTACCCTCCTCCTATCCCCACCGAAGAGGACCGTACTGAAATCCCGCTGGCTACTGCTAACTGGTTGTCGATTGCTACCTTCTGGTGGCTTAATCCGCTATTCAAAATTGGTTATCAAAGAAAAATTGTCCCTAATGATATCTGGTATCTTGATGATAAACATAAAGTTGATTACTTATACAAAAAATATGATACTGCTTTTAATAAAGTAGCTTATAAAGTAAAAAAGAATTTCTTGATAAAATCGAATATTGATCCAACTGAAGAAAATATTAAGAATGTCAATACCAAGAATTATCCTGATTTCGAATATCCTAAATATATTGTATTCTGGTCTTTGATGGGTGCTTTTAAATATAGATTTATCTTTAATGTCTCCATTAGATTAGCAGCTGAAGCTTCCACTTTTTGTACTCCTGTCGTTGCCAAATACTTAATCAACTTTGTTGAACATAAAGCTTTAGGTTTAGATGTGAAAACTGGTTCAGGTGTTGGATATGCTTTTGGTGTAACCTTGTTGGTTTTCTTTAGAGGTTTCTTCTTAGCTCATTACTTTAACGATTCAGCTCTATTAGGTATAGATGTTAAAGGTGTCATCTCCAAATTATTATTTGATAAGGTCTTTGAGTTGGATAATCGTGGTCATCAAAAATTTTCAAATGGTTCAATTACTTCTATTATGGGTGGTGATTTAGCAAGATTAGAAATGTCTGCAGCTTTCCTTGGAAATTTGTTAGTCTTCCCGATATCTATAGTTGCCATTATTATCTTATTATGTACTACTATAGGTGCTATTGCTTTTACTGGTATCGGTGTCTTCCTCATTGGTATACTCATAGTCATGTTTTCTTTTAAACAATTAGGTCCAATGAGAAAAGAAGCTAATGTTTACGCTGATATGAGAGTTAACTTAATCTCACAAGTTTTAGAAAATTTAAGAATTATCAAATATTACTGTTGGGAAGAATCTTACCTTGAAAAGATTAGAAAAGCAAGATTCATGGAAACTGCTCAAATTATTAAGATGCAATCAGTTAGAAGTTTAGGTTTTTCAATTACATTTTCTTTACCTACAATCGCTGCTATGTTTACTTTTATTGCGTTATTTGCTGTTGATGGTATGAGAAGTGCTGCATCCATCTTCACTGCTCTTGCTTATTTTAATGTTTTATCATCTCAGGTTTTGATCCTACCGATGTCTCTTAGCTCACTAGTTGATGCAAATTTAGGCCTAAAAAGATTATCAAAGATCTTATTCTATGAACCTGATGAAGTTCAAGAAAATGATGAATCTGATGCTATCGAACCAGGCTTAGCCATTGAAGTTGATGATGCGTACTTTAGTTGGTCTTCTCCTTCTGCTACTTCCTCTTCTGATGATGAAGCGAGTGTTGAAAATACCAAAGTTGAAAGTAATTCAAGCGAATCAAAATTAACTTTTGAGAAAGGAGCATCCAGTGGTACTATGTTATGTGATATCAATCTGAAAATTAAAAAAGGTGAATTTATTGTTATTACTGGCAGTATTGGTTCAGGTAAATCTTCATTATTAAATGGCCTTGCTGGTTTTATGCCTAAAATTCAAGGTAAAGTTCTCATTGATGGTAAATTAATATTTTGTGGTGCTTCTTGGATTCAAAATGAAACTGCTAGAGAAAATATTGTATTTGGTCATGGATTTGATAGAGCTAAATATAACAAGATTGTGGAAATTTGTTCTTTAACCAATGATTTTAAAAATTTTGATCATGGTGATATGACTGAAATTGGTGAACGTGGTATTACTCTTAGTGGTGGTCAAAAGGCTCGTTTAAACTTAGCTAGAGCTATTTATGCTGATTGTGATATTATTCTTATGGATGATGTCTTAAGTGCTGTTGATGCTAGAGTTGGTAAACAAATTATGGATCAATGTATCTTAGGTTATTTAGCTGGTAAGACTAGAGTATTAGCAACACATCAATTATCTTTAATTAAACAAGCTGATAAAGTCATTTTCATGAATGGTGATGGTACTATTGATATTGGAGAAATTGGTGAATTAAGAAAAAGAAATATCAAGTTCAATGAATTAATGAATTTACAAACTGATTCTGGTTCTGAAGATAAAGATAAGAAAGATGCTACTGAAGATGTAAAAGATAAGAAAGGTTCTTTAAATGATAAAGATCAAGATAAAGGTGTTTTAATTACTGATGAAGATAAAACTACTCATAATGTTTCATTTGAAGTTTATAAGAGATATTTCTTTCTTTCTTTTGGTATGTTTGGTGTTTCAATTATTCCTCTTTATGCTATCACTAATTTACTTTCTGGTTTCTGTTCAGTATTTCCTGATGTTTGGTTAACCTATTGGAATATGGGTTCTTTCAATCTCCAAACTCCAACATATGAGGGTATTTATGGTGGTTTAATTGGTGTACAAGTATTGTTAATGTTTTGCTTATTCTGGTTGATTAGTTATATGGCTGTTAATGCTTCAAGATTATTAAATGTTAATGCTTTGAATAGAATCTTGTATACAAAGATGTCTTTTATGGATACTACACCAATGGGTAGAATTTTGAACAGATTTACCAAAGATACTGATGACTTGGATAATGAATTACCTGATCAACTCAGATTATTAGTTGCTGCTACTTCTTCAATTATAGCTACAATCATCTTGTGTATAATTTACTTACCATGGTTTGTTATTGCTGTTCCTTTTGTCGCTGCTTTATATTTCTTCTTGATGAATTACTACAGTGCCACATCAAGAGAAGTTGTTAAAATTACAACTTACAAGAGATCATTCTTCTTTGCTAATCTTGGTGAATGTCTTGACGGTGTTTATACAATTAGGTCTTTTGGTCCAGGAACTGTTCAGAATTTCATAACTAAGAATATGAATACGATTGATGAAATGAATGCTGCTGCTTATATTTTCACTTCAACTCAACGTTGGGTTGCATTTAACCTTAGTTTCTTTGCTGCTGTATTTACTTTCTTGGTTTCAATCCTTTGTGTTTGTAACGTCTTCCATATTAGTTCTGCTTCAACTGGTTTAGTTGTTACTTCTACTATGAGTGTTGCTAATTACTTATCTTTTGTTCTTCGCTCTGCTACTCTTGTTGGTAATAAGATGAGTGGTGTTGAAAGATTACTCGAGTATGCTTATGATATTCCACAAGAATCATCCGAATCTGATAAAGTTAGGTTGAAACCGAACTGGCCAGAACAAGGTAAAATTGAATTTAAAAATGTTGCTTTAAGATACAGACCTGAATTACCAAGAGTTATTGAAAATTTTACTTTATGTGTTCAAGCTCAAGAGAAAGTTGGTATTTGTGGTAGAACGGGTGCTGGAAAATCATCAATTATGACTGCTTTGTATAGAATTACTGAATTAGATGAAGGTACTATTTACATTGATGATGTCGATACTAGCCAAATAAGTCTTAAGTCACTTAGATCGAAATTGGCTATTATTCCTCAAGATCCAGTTCTATTCAATGGTACTTTAAGATCCAATATTGATCCATTCAATGAAAGAACAGATTTAGAACTATGGGATTCTTTGACACGTTCTGGTATGATTAGTGCGGATGCGTTGGAAACTGTTAAATTACAAAAGAAAGGTGTGTCTAATGAATTACATAAATTTCATTTAGATCAAGTAGTTGAAAATAATGGTTCAAATTTCTCTCTTGGTGAGAAACAATTGATTGCTTTAGCTAGAGCATTGGTTCGAAATTCTAAGATTTTGGTCATGGATGAAGCTACTTCTTCAGTTGATTATGAAACAGATGCTAAGATTCAACATTCTATTGCTACAGAATTCAAAGATTGTACAATTTTATGTATTGCTCATAGATTGAACACTATTTTGAACTATGATAAGATTTTGGTTTTGGATAAAGGTGAAATAAGTGAATTTGGTAAACCTTTAGATCTATTTATGAATGGAAATGGTCTCTTCAAAGAAATGTGTGTTAAATCGGGTATAACTTTGAAATCTTTTGAGACTTCTGCTATTTAATTTTGTTTTGTTTACATTTTTTTATTTCTTTTATAAATCTCTTAAGTAATATTATAATAAAATACTATATATACTAAGAATAAGATTAAATCATTATAGTTATAACTCCTGTAATTAATTAATTCAACTTGATATAAAAAAAGAGACAAAAATCAGACACAAAAAAAGACTAGGAACGATGAGATTAAAGGTCATCTTTATCATCATCCAATGGGATAGCATCCAATTGGTCCACTAAAGAACTCAATTCTTCAACAACATTCTTGTGATAATTAAGCTGGATCTTAGTGAAAACTTTCAAAAGGTTGATTGATTCAACAGGACTGATTAATTTCTTCATTGATTCGACAGCTAATTCAGTAGCATTAACTAATTCATCTTCAGCATTGTCGAATTTCTTAGAAAGAGCATCTGGAATTTCAAGAGATTCGTCACCTTTTTGAATTGTTTTCACTTCAGCCCTAATAGTATCAAAATTAAGTCTTGAAACCTCAACTTGCTTACGGTGTTTAGAAGCTTCAACAAATCCAGTGTTTAAGATGGTCTTAATTTTATTGTTGAATTCAGAAATGATCAATTTATCTTGTTCTAATCTTTCATCACCGATCTTGTATTGAGCATCAGCAATCTTAAGTAAAACCTTAGTAAATGAGTTCTCTTCTTCTGATTGAGCAGCTAATATAGTTTCTCTGTTTGATTTCAAAGTCTTTGAAAGAGTGTGGGCAAAAGTCTTTGGAACTGAAGGACCAGTGGAAGCAGTTAAGACAGCCTCGGCTTCGGCAGTGGAAGTAGCCTGGCTTAAACCATGAAACTTTTCGTTTAAAATCTTGGTGTAGTCAGAGAGTGATTCTCTTAAATTTGGTGGATAATCATAACTTTCAATTTCGTATTGTTGAGTAATAATTAGTGTCTTTTTATAGAAAGTTTTCAAAGCATCAACTTTTTTTTCTAATTCAATATAATCTTTTGGTAATTCACTGATATCTTCAATACCACCAAACTTTTCTTGCAAAGAGCGAGTTGTTCTCTTAAGAATTGGAGTAAAACTGGTGTTTAAAGTTGAGGCTTCTTTTAAACCAGTTTGAATACCTTCTTGAAGAGAATGTTGCAATTGTTGAGTGGTTTGAGTTAAAGTAGCTTGTAAGGATGATAAATCAGGAAATTTGAATGACATGATACTGTTGTTGGGGATTGATGATAGCACTGATCTGGGAAGAGAAAGAAGATTGGTAACTGCTCATAAGGATAAAAATAATTTTAATTAACGTGAGCTCTTCTACTTCGCTGTGGTTTTTATTTTTCCCTTTTAGGAATCTGCCAATTTGACTAGCATGGTGATTTTTTATGAAGTGAAGATCCTTCTGGGGAAGGATTATTACAGGCTACTAGAAAAGAAGAGTAACACGAACGGTGGAGGATTCTCTGGTATATACCTTACGTAAATGCAAAACTATAAAAACTAACTAGTATCATAATAAAATAACCATAAATAACGAAAAAACTAATTCTTCTTGAGAACCTTCTTAATCTTTTCCTTGATTCCTCCCTTAGAGTCATCGTTTCTTTCAGCATATTCTAGATCTTGATCCTTCTGACGGGTGGCATCACTTGCAGCTTGTCTAGCAGTGTCATTTTCTTGAGAAGTCAAGTTTGGATTGCCTGAAGAAGTTTTGGATCCTTTACCTGATTGGGTTCCGAGATATCCAGCTGCGGTAGCACCACCAGCTCCAGCCATACCAACATATTTACCAGCTTCACCTTGACCTTGTTTGTCTAAGAATTGTTGACCTTGCTTTCCACCTTTATCAGCGTATTGGCCATATTGATCATACTTGTTAGAACCAGATGTATCAGACATACCTTGACCAGAAGTTTGGTAGCCTTCGGTAGTTGGTTGTTGAGAAGCATAACCTTGTTGAGCACTCTCACCAGAGTAACCAGACTGAGTACCATACTGTTGGCCTTGAGAGTATTGAGCAGTATCCTGAGCGTGACCTTGAGAAGCAGTAGCAGATTGTTTGTTGGAATCATGATGTTTCTTGCCCATATAAGCAGCACCCGCAGCACCACCAGCTCCAGCCATACCAACATATTTACCAGCTTCACCTTGACCTTGTTTGTCTAAGAATTGTTGACCTTGTTTACCACCTTTATCAGCGTATTGGCCATATTGATCATACTTGTTAGAACCAGATGTATCAGACATACCTTGACCAGAAGTTTGGTAGCCTTCAGTAGTTGGTTGTTGAGAAGCATAACCTTGTTGAGCATTCTCACCAGAGTAACCAGATTGAGTACCATACTGTTGGCCTTGAGAGTATTGAGCAGTATCCTGAGCGTGACCTTGAGAAGCAGTAGCAGATTGTTTGTTGGAATCATGATGTTTCTTGCCCATATAAGCAGCACCCGCAGCACCACCAGCTCCAGCCATACCAACATATTTACCAGCTTCACCTTGACCTTGTTTGTCTAAGAATTGTTGACCTTGCTTTCCACCTTTATCAGCGTATTGACCATATTGATCGTATTTACCACCAGATAAATCTTCACCTTTAGTCAACTTAGTATCTCTAAACCCTTGAGGGTCAACATCAGCAACATCATCTTGTCTTGTCTTCGAAGCCTTCTTATGAGTATCAGAACCGGAACCTTGATAACCTGGTGATTGAGAATCACCTTTACCAGAATCGTAATGTCTGGTCTTAGTATCACCTTTTAAATTATCGTCAGCTTGAGTTTCTTCATGTGAATCTTTAGACTTTTTCAATCCCAAAGCAGCAAGGAAACCACCACTCTTTTTACCACTACTTGAAGAGGAGTCATCATCAGCAGCAGAACTCTTTCTTCTGTGAGACTTGGCAATATCTTGCTTGTTTTGAGAAGATGTGGCATACTTAGCATCTTTAGTACCAGTGAAAACATTATCAGGATCATCAAGATCTTGAGGTTTGGAGACTTGACCATATTCACCTTCAGCAGCACCAGATTGAGTGTTACGAGAAGCGACAGCAGTTCCACCAACAACAGCAGCAGTACCAACAGCAGCATCCTTACCATAAGCATTCTCATTCATTGGAGTTTGTTGTTTCTTATGGACGACATACTTAGCATTTGGGTCATAAGAAGAGGCATCTGCATTAGCTGGCGTACCTGGAATATGCTGATGTTCTTGAATACCTTGTTGATAAGAACCAAGTTGCTTATTATAAGAAGTAACTGGCTTTTGACCTTTAGATGCATTAACTGAACCAACTCCTGTGACTGGTGATGATTGTTGAGCATTGTCTAGATTGGAAATACCAACTGCATGCTTACCTGTAGTAGCTCTTGAACCATATGGACCGCTGTGACCACCATAAGCAGCTTGAGAGTCTTGTGTTCTGGTGTTTGCATAACTTTCATTGTTCTTTCCAACTTGGGTACCAGTAGCCATACCACCATCAGTAGATTCTTCACCATATTGAGAGTTGTCTTTCAAGTCATCATCAAGATATTGGGAAGAGTATTGACCAGAAGTATTCATGTGAGAAGTTTCAGAATGTTTACCATGATTCTTTCCACTAAGATATGCAGCACCTGCAGCACCACCAGCTCCAGCCATACCGACGTATTTACCAGCTTCACCTTGACCTTGTTTGTCTAAAACTTGTTGACCTTGCTTTCCACCTTTATCAGCGTATTGACCATATTGGTCATATTTATTTGGATCAGTAGCACCAGATTGCTTGGAGTAGCCTTGAGCTGGCTTATGAGAAGTGTTACCAGATTGTTTGATGTATCCTTCAGATGATGGATCATCAATCCCTTGTCTTTGTTTGTTACCAGTTTCAATACGTTTTCCAGACTGATCATACTTGTTGCCAGATTCAACACCCTCGAAACCATAACCTGTTCTCTTGATATCAGATACTTCAGCAGGATTGTCTAATTGACTAGATTCAACATTAGATGGGTTGGTTGCAGTACCAGCATGCTTTGATGAGTAATTTTGAGATTGGCCTTGTACATAGTCAGAGTCTTTAGTAGAGTCATGGTGTTTCTTACCCATATAAGCAGCACCTGCAGCACCACCAGCTCCAGCCATACCAACATATTTACCAGTTTCACCTTGACCTTGCTTATCTAAAAATTGTTGACCTTGTTTACCACCCTTGTCTGCATATTGACCATAAGTATCATACTTGTTACCAGAAGAAACAGTGTTTTCACCAGATTTGGAATAAGATGGATCTTGAGTTGACATACCAGATTGTTTGGAGTAACCTTGAGATGGTAAATCAGATTCCTTAGCATATGGATCTTGAGAAGTGTAACCAGTACCAACACCTTGATGAGTAGAGTGGCCTTTTGGTGGTTCACCCAATAATTCTTCACCTGCAGCACTACCGTATACCTCATGAGTAGCATCTTTAGAATCGTGATGTTTCTTGCCCATATAAGCAGCACCCGCAGCACCACCAGCTCCAGCCATACCAACATATTTACCAGCTTCACCTTGACCTTGCTTATCTAAAAATTGTTGACCTTGTTTACCACCCTTGTCTGCATATTGACCATAAGTATCATACTTGTTACCAGAAGAAACAGCGTTTTCACCAGATTTGGAATAAGATGGATCTTGAGTTGACATACCAGATTGTTTGGAGTAACCTTCAGATTCCTTGGCATATGGATCTTGAGAAGTGTATCCAATACCAACACCTTGATGAGTAGAGTGGCCTTTTGGTGGTTCACCCAATAATTCTTCACCTGCAGCACTACCGTATACCTCATGAGTGGCATCTTTAGAATCGTGATGTTTCTTGCCCATATAAGCAGCACCCGCAGCACCACCAGCTCCAGCCATACCGACGTATTTACCAGCTTCACCTTGACCTTGTTTGTCTAAGAATTGTTGACCTTGCTTACCACCTTTATCCGAGTATTCACCATATTTATCATACTTTGAAGAGTCAGAGATACCAAGACCAGTAGATGGATCGTTAGTTGATCTAGCACCAGACTTATCTAAGCCTTGTTCATAATCTTTATCAGTGTAGTAATTATTCTTTGTATTTCCCAAACCTTGATTGTCATGAACTTGGATGTTACCTGTAGTATCATCAGTACCAGCATTAGTGGTTGCTGTATTTGAGGTAGCACCAGTAGAGTCATCAGAAGTACCTCTAACATAAGAAACAAGACCAGCAAGGATACCTCCACCTGCACCAACGGCAGTGGCAGCTTTAGCAGCGGTACTATCAATCATATTTGAGTATTTAGCTTCAGTTGATTCATACGATTGATCAGTAGTACCTTGATAATTCTTCCCGGTGCCTTCAGTGTACTGATCTTTGTTAACATTGGCATATTGATCCTCAGAGTAGTCTTTGCTGCCAGACACGCCAGTAGTGGAGTAAGTGCCAGAGTGATCTTTGCCAGTAGCAGAGTAGGTACCAGTACCAGGTTGGTCTTTACCAGTAATAGAGTAGGTGCCAGTATCCGATTGACCTTTACCAGCAGTAGAGTAAGTACCCGATTGACCTTTACCAGCAGTAGAGTAAGTACCCGATTGATCTTTACCAGTAGTAGAGTAAGTACCCGATTGATCTTTACCAGAGGTAGTATTATCATGAACATTAGATTGCTGACCTTCTTGTTGTTGTTGTAATTGTTTCATATGTCTTTGAGATTGTTCAACTTCATCATCATCCAAGACTTCATCTACCATAGAAGAATATTTAGGGTTAGCATTTCTTTGAGTTGAGCCACCACCAAAAGTATTCTTAATCTTAGAACCGATTCCTGAATCTTGAGTATTGGTATTAGTGTTATCTAAACTAGAACTCTTTCTGTGACTTTTAGACCCTCCAAAACCTAAAGCTGAAGACAAATTTCCAGTGATTCCTTGTCCACCTGTTGATTCTTGTTGAAATTGATCTTCAGAGTTGAAAGTTGGAGAACCGATATCTTCTTGATTTCTTGAATGGGTGTAATTGCCAGTGCTTGAAGTGCCTGTAGTTTTTTTGTTATCAAAATTGAAACTTCCAGGAATAACAGTCTCACTCGTTTTAGAATTTCTTGGAGTATTTGGATCTACTTGATTAGCTAGTTCTTCGGGGGAACTAACAATTTTGTTTGCAGGAGATTTTAACTTAGATTGAGATTTAACATTTGACATTTTTAACTATATTTTTTGTTGATTTATTTGGTAATTCAACTCAAGTGAATCTGATGAGTCTGAATAATTGACTCAACAGCAGAATTGAGTTCATAAATACTCTATCATTTAAAGATTGCTAATTTCATTTAAGTTCAAACTGACGTAAATATTGATCATTTATGACAGTGAACAGGTATAATTGCTTTGGTTAAAAAGAAAAGAACTAGTTACTTTATATAAAATTGTGGAGTATTAGCAATTGAAATCACATCCATACATATTTGATTTATTCATCTGAACATGTACGATTAATTATCCATCTGAATGTATTGCTTGGGCAGTGAGAGTATCTTATAACGTACTGAGCTAAAGGTCGAATGTTAGCTATACCCCATACTAAACGTTGTAACTGTTTATTTTTTTAGCGAAATTTTATCTCCAGTAAGAAGTACCTGAAACAGCAATTATAATTTATTACATAGTTATATAACTAAATACAGATTCACAATTGTAAGATACAATTGATAGATAGATAGATAGATAGATAAATAGATAATTTATTCTATTCTCCTGGAGTTTCTTCATACGCAGGAACGTAATCCAAGTTATCAAAATCTGAATCGCCAAGTAAACCAATCTGTGAATGCATTGGTGATACAGGTGGTATTGCGTAATTTTCATTAAGTTGTTGTTCTTGTTCTGATTCGTTATTCGTTAATGGTGGAGTTGTAGTAGTAAATTCCATTAGTGGTTCTGATGGCAGTAATGCTTGTTCACGTAATTTTAATAATTGTTTTTCTGATAATCCAGTATCACTCGATGGTATATTTGGTATTAATGGAGAAGATGAGCAGGAGGATTGATTATTTACAGGAGATGATGAATTCTCCATTGGTGTTAATGGAGTAGTAGGAGATGCAGTAGTAGTAGGTGTTGTTGTAGTTGGTGTTGTTGTTGCAGTTGTCGTTGCAGTTGTTGCAGTTCTTCTTTTCAATTTTGAAATTGTCTTGCGTTCTGTGCCTATTATAATTTCTTGATTCAAAGTAATTACATTTTTTGATCTTTTCAATTTATCGACATTGAAGATATTTGTATTTGTTAAATTTGTTAAATCTTTGTTTAATAAATGATGATTGTTATCTGTAATGTCATTTAGACTTTCATCATCTAATCCAGAATCAAATTGAGGCTTTTGAATTTGATTTTGATTTAGTATTGTCTTTGAATTTGATAGATTAACTAATAATTCAACGTAATACTGGAATGAAACTAATTTTGAACCAATAATAGTTGGGAAAACATCATTTGGTATTTTCAAAGACGTAGTTAAGTTATACTGAAAGTTCTTAGAGTTAATGTATAAAGGTAGTATAGATTGAGATAAATCTTTCCTGAATGATTGGATTTCATGTTCTGGACCTAAATCAATTCTACATATTCTTATTAACGTGACTATTATTCCTCCAATATTTTTAAGTTTCTTGAAATGTTGAATGTTTATCTTTACTGGTATTGTTTCTCCCTTCAAATACCCCGTTGATGATGTTTGCAAAGAGACTTTTATTATGTTGTCAGAGTCTTCATCATCTTCTTCTTCATCTTCTTCCTCTTCTCTATCGTGAAAATTTGGTGTGAAACTATCCTGTGGTGAGTTTGAGTTCTGGTTTGAATTTATCGTTGATGTGGATGATATTGTCTTCTTTAAGTTTTTCTTATTGTATTTGAAAGCTAATACTTTTTTCTGCGATTGAGGAAGTAGTAAAACATTTATAGGTTTTACTATATTTAAGTATCGTTCACATGTTAATATTGAGCCATTTTTCAAATCTTCATGAGATTCAGGAGATGAATGTATTGTTAACTGTCTCTGAGAATCGGTTATTGATGCCTTAAGTGTATACTTTATTTCACCTTTTTCAAAATTTATATTAGTGTAAATGTTCTTCTTCGGGAGTTTAACAATGAATGGGAATCTATGTTCACCTTTTGTTAAACCACTAGTTTGATCATCTTGTTCTCCGTATAGTACTATGTTATGGTTGAACAGTAGTTTCTTCTTTGTGGATCTGAACGCGGAACCTTCACCTGATATCTTGATCATTCCAATCAAAGACAAAGTAATTAAAACATTTATAAGATTTTTCTTTAATATGAGTACTATCTGCCCACATACTTCATCACTTGGCTTATAGATCTTATGTGGTTCATCCAAAATGATATAAAACTCTTGGATTAAGTTTAAGTCTATTTTGAAAGTCTTAGCTATTGAGTTTGATAGAAGTTTATGTCTATTTGGTAATAAATTAGCTACTTTCCTCATATCGGGGGGGGGATTCACTTAATGATAATCCGTGATTTTTAACAGTAATAGAGATCAGATGAAATAGGACAAGTTGAGTTGGGATAAGCGGAATGGCGTTAATGTAATGAATAGCGATGAGTAGTAGTTTAATCTGAATAATCCAGTTATTCTATGTTGAGTAAAGTAGATATTGATGATATAGATATCCGGTTGACATGATACTTACATAAACGGTATTGTTGCAGCGAGGAACGAGGAAATTGGGGAAGGGAGGGTAACTGTTCTTTTTTCGGTTAAGATGATTAATATAAGAGTTGTAAGAGTTTGATTACACGGTTATTATTGGGTTAGTAATAGCAGTATAGTATAGTAGCAATAGTTGTGGATAGTAATGGCATGAGGAATATAGTAGCGCAAGATGAAAGAAAATAAGACTTGAAATTTATTAAATTTTGAAAATTTTGAAAAATTATTTTTGTGATAGATATATAAGTAGGTAGATATGATTTAAAGATAATTATAAGTATATTGATTACGAAGATATAATACGTTACAGATATATAAACCCACTTTCTATAAGTTACTTCGTGAAAATATATAAAATAAATATATTAATAATTAGTGTAAAGCACCGCATAGAGAACTATTTTTATTTATACCCATAACAATAGACAATCTATTGAAGAAAACTTCACCAAAAGCAATACCCAAACAAACAGCAAAGAAATAAAGTAATACAAAGCTCATTGCAGCTAACATAATAGCATAACCAAACATAGCAGCTACAAATGCAATTACCAATCTTACTATATCTTTGAGTAATTCATTTTTACCTGGGAAGAAAACTTGTCTGAACATAGAGCCATTAGTGGTGGTGGTCTTAGGAGAAATATCTTTATCATCAGATTCCGGATCACAAGCACAATTATCAACTTCTTGTACTAATACCGAGTTAGTATAATTATGGAAAATTTTTTGTTCTAAGTAAGCACTTAAAAAGAATAAACCTCTTAGGAAGAAAGCAGAGAAGAATAGTACACAGAATATACCAAAAGCGGCGGCACCAGAAGAAGCGGTAAGTGTTTTGAAGATGACTGGGTAATCGTTGTAAGTGGAGGTAAGGTATGAGTTCATTGACATATCTGACATATCTGACATATCGGTAGTTGAGGACATGTCCATGTCCATAGTTGAAGTAGCAGTGGAGGCGGAGGTCATCATCATATCCATTGAAGAAGAAGTGGAGGTCATCATCATATTCATTGAAGAAGAAGAAGCGGAAGTCATCATCATATCCATCGAAGAAGAAGCTATAGAAGCTATAGTTGACATAACCATGTCAGATCCCATATCCATTGACATATCCATGATTAGTGTATTGTATTAGAGTGATAGAGTATTAGTTGTACAGTAGGATAACGAGCGTTGGAATAGTGACTATATCATAACATGGGATATCTTAGGATATTTATATATCCGATATGAAAGAAACATATTGCTCATTCATTACTGGGCTTTAATTTCATTGTAGTGAAATATTTGCTCGTTTTTCAATAAGAGAAGCGAAGCGAAGAGATGAGTTAATTAGAGTAGATCAGGGACAGTATTGGCAGTAGTAGTAGAGTAGTAGTAGTAGTAGTAGTAGTAGTAGTAGTAGTTGTTGTTGAGTACAGTGTATGTGTATTAGTGGATGAGCAGTATATTAGATGTACGTACACTGTACCACTATACTATCTATCGTACATCACTTTTCTCTCATTGAATTAATTTATTACATTACGCTGTCACGTGGCACAACAGTACATCTCTCAATTGATTGCTTGATTAGTTTCATGTTGATGCTATCTTACACTATGTTCTATAGTCTATGAACTACACTAGACTATGGTACAGGACACAATGAGCGAATACCAGTCAGACAATTCATACTCCCCATCATCTACCGCTGAATCCACTCCTCTCATCTCTTCCAATGACCCACAAACAAATATCAATTTTGCTTCTTTAGATCAAGAACACGATAACGATGATAGTGCCAGTGCTAGCGCTGCTAGTAGCCCTCTGTTAAGAAGATCTTCAGTGTCCTCTATATCAACTGAAAATCTATCACTATTAGATTTACTCGATCCTTTCTCATTGACTTCTGAACTACCATCAACTATTAAGAAAGTACGTAATTATTCAAGTGCTTTCAGAAATAAACATAAAAATAAGTTGAAATTAAAGATTAATGATGATGATATGCTCAAGATAAAAACTTTACTAAACAAGAGACTAGATAAGTTATACCTTAATATTTCTAAAACATTAAGTGCCTCAAAATCTGAAAAATTATACTATTCGATTAACGTTTATCTTATATTCATTGCCGGTATTATCATTGGTAAATACCCAAAATGGTTTCATGTATTATATACTGTGCTATTCATCATACTGATGCCTATTAGGCTATTAACTTACTACAAGATAGGATTCGGTTATTACTTAATGGACTTGTGCTACTTCGTTAATTGTCTTGTAATGCTATTCTTATGGGTCTTCCCCAACTCTAAGATGTTATTTGTCACTTGTTTTGCTTTTACAAACGGTACTTTATCATTTGCTGTGATAACTTGGAGAAATTCTTTAGTTCTCCATTCAATAGAGAAAACTACATCTAGTTTCATACATGTTATACCTCCAATTGTAATGTATGTTATAACCCATCAAATTCCACATGAATATAAGAAGCAAAGATTTTCAGGTGCTTATAAAGTAACTGAATGGAATTTCCTATATGGAATAATATACACTTCTATCCTTTATTTCATATGGCAATCTTTATACCATTATTTCATTACCATTAAAAAGGCAGAAAAGATAAAAGCTGGAAGACAAACTTCTTTTGAATACCTACGTAAAGCATACGCTAAAAAACCAATTGGAAAATTTGTTAATGGCTTACCCGAACCATTCCCAGTTGTTGCATTCACTTTGATACAATATAGTTATCAATTACTCACTATGAGTCTATGTCCTTTGTTATTCAAGTATAAGAATTTAGCTTCTGTGTTTTTAAGTTTTATTTTCTTTATGGCTAGTTATAATGGTGCTAGTTATTATATTGAAGTATATGGGAAAAAATTAGAGAAAGAGGTGAATAGGTTACAAAGGGAAATTGAATTGATGAAGAGTAATAATGATAATAAAGAAGATTGATTACACCAAGTGTGATAGATTAAGTTATTCTTTACTACTATATTCACACGAAGTGTGATTGATCCATACTATCCAAGGTACTAATCATATCTTCATACGAAGTATGATAGATTTTTAATATAGTCTGAAGAACAATGATAAGCTCTTCCATATAATATCATATATTAAGCGATGTATCCATACTATGAGATATCCGAACTTCTTTTATCTTAAGAATACTAATTTGTTACTATCAATTAGTTTCCAACTTATTTATTATCTAATTCCCCCGTTTATAGTTATTCCTTAATGTTTACGCCGTTCGTTACTATTTTATATAAATTATACCCACTTATGAATATATAAACTGATGTATGCAGCAATAAGAACTCGTGTATACTATTGTAACGGCTAACCAACGTTAATTTTTAGTTGCTTTCGATGTCTTTTTGCTGGAAGACACGATGGTCAACCACATGGACAGTGTGACGTGGAACAGAAGCAGATGATAAGTGTTTTAAAACGTACAACTTTTAAAAGCTGCTTGCTGCTCCATCACCCAGAAAAAAATATTACCCTCTTTGAATTTTTTCACTTCACCTGTTTTTTTCGTCAACTGAAAATGATTTTTGAGAAGAGAGAGAGATAGATGGAGAGAAAGAAGCAGTACATACAGTAGAGGTATAACACACTAGAGTAGTTCATCATGTTCAGACTAAGGACCGGAGTACGCACTTTCAGTACATCCATAATACGCTCACAGGAAAATACTAGACATGTTAAATATTTATCAAATTTTTATGATCCATCAATAGTAGATTCAATAATACATGCTGAAAATTCAATTGACCCAAAGCATTATGAAAAGGCTAAATTTAACAATATCGAATTTGCTCCTTCTTATTTAGACCATTTCACTGAATTGGACCCTTATTTCGATCATTTACCTAAAAGACCAACTTCTTATCTATCTAATCCACAAGTACCTCCTGAAAATTATGATCCTTCCATCATTAAGAAATCTGAAAATCAAATTAATGAAGAAGAAGATGAAGATGATATTAGTGAAAATGAAGATTTCGGTAAAAGATTAAGTCTTGCCACTGGTTTATCTGAAGAATATATCTTAAGTTTGAAAACACGTACTTTAGTCTTAAAGATGGTTAGAAATCAAACTAGTAAAGGTAAACTTTCAACTTATTATGCTCTTGTATGTGCTGGTGATGGTAAAGGTATGTTAGGTATTGGTGAAGGTAAAGATCCAAATGAATCCAAGAACGCTATATCAAAAGCACACTGGCAAGCTGTTAGAAATTTAACTCGTATTCCATTGTTAGAAAATAGAACCATTTATGGTGAAGTTGAACATAAATATGGTGCCGTTATAGTACAATTAAGATCTGCTCCTTCCGGTTACGGTCTTAGAGTTAATCATAATATCTTTGAATTAGCACAATGTGCAGGTATAAGAGATTTAGGTGGTAAGGTCTATAGATCAAGAAATAATATGAATGTAGTAAAAGCTACAATGGAAGCTTTAACTAAACAAAAGACAACTGAAGAAATTGCCTTGGAAAGAGGAAAGAAAGTTGTTGATCTTAGAAAAGTTTATTATTCTATTGAAAAGAAATAAAATTATATACTATCTGTACATAGAAATAAAAAATAATTTATAAATATATATATTAAAATTAAGTTGTTCATTTTTTAGACTTCTTTTGACTAGCTTCTGCTACTAATTCTTCAAAAATTCTAGCTTCTTCAGCTTCCCATTTTGATCTCTTTGTATTCATAAAAATTTCTGCAATAATTTTCATTGCTTGTGCTCTTTCAATTCTCTTTGCAACTGGAACTTTCTTATCATGTAATACTCTATCACATACATCTCTTAATGTCGATGAAATCTCTAACTGTGATCCTTTCCATGCTGTTGCCAAAATTTTACCCATTAGTAGTTTTTCCATCTCAGCTACATCTTCATCTGTTGGGATAACTTCTTCTTCTTTCTTAGATTTCTTCTTGTGACCCGGAAGTATCTTCTTTCTTGATTTTTCACTCTTGATAGATTCAGCTTCTTCGTCTTCTTCATCAGATACTTGTTCTCCTCTTTCTATTCTTGCTAATCTTTCTTCCATCTTGATTCTCTTTTCTTCTTCTTTTTGATAATGAACTTCTCTCTTTTCGTTCATTTTTTGTAATTGTTCCATTGTAGTTTGTGCTTCAAGTGCACTTGTCACTGTTCTGACAGTGTCCATTACAACACCACCTTTCTCTTTCATTGATGAAAAGAAACCAGAAATACCAAATAATGATTTCTTGGATTTGAGGAAGATATTGGCTTTAGTAGCATAAATCGATCCAATTGTATGTAATATCTCTAATCCAAATGATTCCATCTTTAAATTTTCTGCTTCATATTTAATCTTTTCTCTGAATGAATCACTAACATCTTTAGCTTTATCTGTTTCAGTCCATAATGAAAGACGTTGAATTAATTTATCAACTAAAACTGCTTTCATTTCTTCCTTTTTCAATCTACATTCTTCCTCGTATTTTTCAAGTTCTTGTTGTTTCTTCTTCTTCTTCTCTTCTTCAATAAACTTCTTTCTCTCTTCTTCGTTCATTTTCTTACCATGACTCTTTTCATTTCCTGATTCTAAACTCAAATTGTTCATTTTATTGTTCATTGTTGTGGATGTTGGAGCAGCAGTAGTCTTACTTGAATCATCAGTTGCAGCAGCAGCTGAAGGAGCAGCAGAAGAAGTAGCGGTTTCAGTGGCTGCAGCTCCAGTCTCTCCATCCTCGCCTTCCATTTCTTGTTGTTTAGCTAAATTCTTGAGCAATGTTAATTCGCCAATATAGTCTAAGAAAGCACTTCCACCGAAAATCATATCAAAAAATTCACTCGAGTCTTCAAATCCTTCCTTCGGTATAGCATCTTCTTTACCGAATTGATCATATCTAGATCTCAAAGCTTTGTCACTTAAAACTTGATAAGCTTCTCCAATTGCTTGGAAACGAGCTGCAGCTTCAGGATCATTTGGATTTTTATCCGGATGATGCTTAATTGCCATCTTTCTATAAGCTTTTTTGATCTCCAGTTCTGAAGCTGTTGCTTCTACTCCTAATAAATCATAATATGCAGTATCTACCACCATCTTGAGTTAGCTAAATTGTATAATAGTTTGTGTGTTATTCTATAAGTAATCAATCAGTTTTTGTGGTACATTTAAAACAGCGTAAGACTATTTTTATTTACTTTTTTTTTTCTCTCTTCCTCAAAAAAAAAAAAAATCACAATCAAATAATTATTTTTTTTTCTTTCAATTTCTGTTAACTATGTAAGATTACTATTTATCAGTTACTTAAAGACCTGCTCTTCTGATGTTCTGCGACTTGGTGGCATCTTCTCCGTTCTTGATATCTTGTGCTACTAGTTCGTCAGCTGCAACTCTCTTAGGGATGTACTCCAAAATTTTATCCAAAGTTTCATGCGGCTTAGAGTCCACTTCGTAATCAACAGGTAGTCTTACCACTCCATTGACATCAGCAATGATCAAATCTCCAGGGTTTATCACTTGGTGTGATCCCTTCGGGTATTCGTTGACGAATATCTCTAGCTGAACATTGATTCCAACCATCTTTACAACAGGCTTATGTGCAGTTGAGCCAACTCCATATGAGTACACTGGATGATCCAGCTCTCTGTGCTCTTGTAGATCTCTGACTCTTCCAAAAACCACTGTTCCCACACTCCCCAGGTACTTGGCTCTTGTCGACATTAGTCCACCATACAATGCATTGTTGACCAACGTATATGGAGCAGAAGGTAATTGTAATGAAGGTGTGGTGGCTATCACCAGTACGCAATCTTTGGGTAGATCGTCAATGTACCCTCCTTTTAGAGCAGGTCTAGGATCATCATAAGGTGCAAACAAAACGGTGTATGCTTGGCCAACTACTGTCTTCCTTGGACTTGATTGATTTTGTAAATTGGGGAAATAACCTCCATTTTTGAAACCAAACTTAACCAAAGCATCCGAAACATCACATGTAGTGAATTTTTGGAGTAGCTTTATTGCCTTTTCTATACTCCCCATCGTAAATGACCTTCAAGTGGCTATGAGTTTCAAGATAGAAAGCAGACAATATGGGAAACTGTGACTTATTTATCTATATACGTACAGTGGAAGGATGATGAATCGGCTGAATGGGGATCATGGCGTCGATCGTCTGGGGCTGTCAGAGCTTTAGCTAGTAGGACCAGATTTACCAACCTTCAAGTACTACTTTTGCATCCTTTTTATAATCTTTAAAGTGATTCGTGGTGAGCTTCGTTAATATTACAGTATATACATACACATCTATTTATAGTTTGGTGGTCTATTGGTTTTGTTTCTCAGTAACCTCACTTGTAACCAGTCAATTGCTTCTTTTACTCCTTCTCCAGTGATTGCACTGATTGGTAGTACTCGACTATCTCTAGCACTTAAATGTTCTGCAATGACATTGAAAATCTCCTTAATATCTTCAACTTCTAACTTTTCAGCTATTTTAATATCTTGTTTATTAGCTAACATTAAAACTGGTATTCCTTCAATCAATTCATTTGTTACTACGTTATTTAAAGCATTTTGACATTCAATTAATCTATCTTTATCCGTAGAGTCAATGACAAATATGACAGCATGAGAGTTTTCATAGTATTCAGACCACATTTCTCTTAATGCATCTTGTCCTCCAACATCCCAAAATTTTAAAATTACTTTGTTGTCAATGGGTATATTTGCCACATTCTGCCCCACAGTGGGTACTATTCTTTCTGGCTTAATAGTCTTAACATTTGGTGTGTATATGTTCTTCAGTTTTTCAAGAAATGTAGTTTTACCTGCATTGTCTAAACCAAGGATAAGAATTGAATATTCTAAATTACTGTTAGTGGGTTTTCTATTGAAAGTTATTCTAATATAGCAACTCACGCTCTCTCTTGTTGTAGGACTCATATAACCCTTTCACCAGATGAAACATGATCTATTTACTGTACTAAAGACTAGTTAGATCACTTACAACTTAACGTGTTCTTTATCCTTTAAGGCCCTTTTTAAATTAGCGATCAGAAATATCAGAAATATTCCGATCGATTAATTTTTTTGATCCGAAACTCCTTGAACCAATGTTTTTTAAGTTTTTTGAAGAATTTTAATACAAATTAAAACTTGAGAAGTTATATTCAATACATAAACTATACAATCTTTATTTCGATGTCTCTAAGAGTCTTTGTTTAATCAAGTTTTGGTAAAAGATGACACCAGTTTCTTTAGATGGGTTCAAAATACCATACTTATAAATACCCTGTTTTAGATTTTTTTGAGTTAATTCACATAGCCAAATATCTTCATCTGCAACTTGTCTTGCAAATGTAAAATATTTTTCGAAATCTTCATCAGATCCGTCAAAGAAATATTCAAATTCCATACGTGTTCTGTTACCATCAATTGGGCAACATCTGAAGATACCCATTCCGCCACCATAACAGTTAAGAGTACATGTTGGGAAGAAGTACAAAAATAATCCTTCATCGTCAGAATCTTTAACTGGAGTACCATGTTGACGACAGAAATTAGTATAAGTATCAATTTTATAAAATTCTAATGGGAAAACTTTGTTGAAACTTGGATGAGCAAAACTACAGTGAAGACATTCTTGATAGCCATCAATAAAAGTTAAGAAATTGTAATCACATTCGTAAACCATTCTACGACGTAAAGTTCTAAATTTGAAATCTTTACCATCAACAAATTGTTGTAATTCATTTCCATAGTAATCGTAAAGACTTTGTCTTGGGGTTTCTTCGTGATTAACAAAGACTAGACCAGAGGAAGTAACAACATGATTAACACGTTTCAAGGAGCCAAGCTTTTCCCATTTTTCTTCTTCTGTTTCATTACCAGTAATGATATCTTTATAAACACCGTAGAAAAAGTTCAAACTTTCAACTTTATATGGGTCTTCGACATCACATAAACCAAAGAATGGATTATTAACAAAATCTAATTGTAAAGCACCAGTTAAACCATCATTTTTGGAAGGATCATTTGAGAAAGCATTAACAACACTAATGAAGTGCCAATTCTTGTTAAAGAGCTTTTCACCAGCTAACTTAACAATGTTATCGCTGGTATACCAAGATCCAGGTAAAGTAATAGGTAACGCTGACTCTTGTTTAACTTCTTCTTGAGCTTTGGTAGTTGGTAAGATGTTACCAAGAGTATTAATTAAAGATGTAGTCAACATTACTATTTATTTTCCGCGTTAAACGAGATGAGATGAGGTAAGATGAGGTGAAGCACGATAAGAGATAAGAGATAAGGGAAAAAAAATCGATGGACTAGTGTTGGGCTTTATATATTCGAGTACAACAAACGCAAAACAATTAAGTTGACAAAGTGCTCGTGAAGTTCCTGTTCATGGTAAAGGAAAAGCAGCAAACTCTAGGAAACACATTCCAGGCGCTCGTGTTTACTAATGCTCATCCTGTATTTGAGTACTTTACAAGGGTTATATTCCTAGATCTACTAAGATCTCAGATGTACGCAATTTTCCGATGAGGTACCTTATTCTCTTATAGAAAATCCGGTGTCTCTCCCTCTATCAGGAAACCATTCCCTCTCTCGGAGGTGTTCCAAGTGCTTCTGTCATGTAATGTCCGTGTCGGTAGTTTTTAATTAATACCGCAAAATTCCGCCAATTTAGGGGCTGTCAGAGATATCTATAAACGGATATATAGATAAAAAACTTAAACGTCACTGTTCTGTTTTTTTTCGTCTAAACGGGGAAAACTGTCACGTCAAAGTTTTCAGGAGGTCGATTGTGTGATCAAGGTGAACAATAGTCTCTGTGCAGAGGACTTTCTTTCTAGGTGAAACCACACATTTTTTTTTAAATTAGTTTCTTGGTTCTGTTCTGGTTGAGTTGCTTCGAAAATTTATATATAGCTGTTGAAAGTCTCTGAATGTTATTTTGAACCATTTGTCTTTTTGGCTTATTATTATTACCTTTTCTTTTGATTTGTTAATTATTTTATCAGCTCTGTTATCAGTATTCTTTGAAACATGGCTCCTAAGGTATTGACATTCTTGAAGGATGTCTTCATTCCAGTTCCTCCAGTGAAGGCTACCACTGCTGATGAAATTAGCAGAATAGAATCAAATGTATCTATTACCGCTAGACAAAGTTATTCCAAGAAGCAAGGAGAATCTGAAGTTAACTATATTGAAGCTGACTCTACTGATGATATTTCTGAAGAAGTCCAACTTTATGCTCAAGGTCACACACACAGAAGATTAATCAGTCGTCAAGTTCAATTAATCGCTATTGGTGGTACTATTGGTGTTGCCTTATTCGTTTCTCTTTCAACTACTCTTTCTCATTCTGGTCCTATCAGTTTAGTATTGGCTTGTATACTTTGGTGTATTCCAATCTTATGTGTTACCGCTGCTTGTGCTGAAATGGTTTGTTATTTACCAATCCCTTCTCCATTCTTATCTCTCGCTGAAAGATGTGTTGATCCAAGTTTTGGTTTTATGGCAAGTTGGAATTTTTGGGTCTTAGAATGTTCTTTGATTCCTTGGGAGATTACTCTTTTCAATAGTTTGATTCATTATTGGAGAGATGATTTCTCTGCTGCTATCCCTATTTCAGTTCAATTAGTATTATATTTCTTAATTACCATTTCTGCTGTTAAGTATTACGGTGAATCTGAATTTTGTCTTGCTATTGGTAAAGTTATCTTGGTCATTGGGTTAATGTTCTTCACTTTCATCACTATGGTTGGTGGTAATCCACAACACGATGTCTATGGTTTCAGAAATTGGAAAACTCCATTTGGTGAATATATTCATACTGGTTCATTAGGTAAATGGCAAGGTTTCTTAGCTGCCGTTATTACATATTGTTTCTTAATTGCAGGTCCAGAATATGTTTCATTAACCGCTGGAGAAGTTATCAATCCAAGAAAAGTTTTACCAAGAGCTTATAAGCAAGTTGCTGTTAGGTTAACTGTTTTCTTTGTTGGTAGTTCCATTTGTATGGGTATTTGCTGTAATTACCAAGATCCTTTATTACTCAGTGCTATCACTGAAGGTAAACCAGGTGTTGGATCTTCTGCTTATAATGTTGCTATTTACAATATGGGTATTAAGGTCTTACCAGATATTATCAATGTTCTCTTAATTACTTCCAGTTTTTCAGCTGGTTTGAGTTATTGTTACTGCAGTTCTCGTGCCTTATACGGTATGGCTCATCAAGGTAAAGCTCCACATATCTTCTCACATTGTAACAAAGATGGTGTTCCAATTTATGCTGTCTTAGTTTCTCTTGGTTGGGGTTGTCTTGCATTTTTACAATTAGGTGAATCTGCTAGTACTGTTTTAGACTGGATTGTTAACTTAGTCACTGCTTCTCAAATGATTAACTTTCTTGTTATCTTAGTTACTTACTTACATTTCCGTCGTGCTGTTATAGCTCAAGGTGTTGATAGAGATAGTTTTACTTTTAAAGCTTGGGGTCAACCATATGTTTCATACATTGCTTTTGTTATCATTTTTATAATGGTTTGGGTTCAAGGTTATTATGTTTTCCTTCCTGGCGGCTGGTCCGTTGAAAGCTTCTTATTTTCATATTTAATGATCTTTGTTGATATTTTCTTATTTATTGTTTGGAAAATTATTAAGAGAACTAAATATTTATCTCCATCTGAATGTGATATTACTACTGGCTTAGAAGAAGTCGAATTACATGAAAAATGGATAGCTGAAGTTGAAGCTAAGCAAGGAGAAAAAAAATTGACTTATTTTGAAAGATTTACTACTCTGCTGTTTGGTAAATAATTTATCTACAGCTATTTACTATTTATTTTGCTCTTTTATATTCCTTTGAATTTTGTTTGAAAACTTTATATTTCTCTCTCTGAGTTTCTTTTATCTACTAATTTGTCAATAATCTATCAATAAATTAGTATACAGATATTATAGCTTTCAAGATCTTAGTCCCTTAAATTTCTAATTCCTATTTTCTATATCTTTTCCTTCTACACCAAATTAAAGTTTCTCGGGGTAGATTGGTGATAAATCATATTAATTGAATAATAATTAACTGCCTGAAAGCTAATATATATATAAACTATCCTTATCAGCATCCTTCTCCAAATAATTTCTTATCTGTTCTTATCTATTCAGAAGACGTATACAAAATTGGATAAACATCCCCTGTAGCCCTTGATGAAAATAATTTCGATAAGCGGAAGGAATCCATTCCAAAAGCGGCAATTCCCTCTAACAGGGCGGAAAAGTATTTTTTGAGATGCTGTAGAGAGAGATGTTTTGGTATCTAGGTTATATTTGGCCAGTAGTAGTATTTCCTTTAGCTATACAATGTTGTAAGGATCTTTAACTAACTCAATTGCATCGGAGTTGCCTTTAATTTGATCTGGGTTGTTTCAATTTTTCCACACTTGTCAATTGCTTGCCCTTAGTTAGTATGGATAAATAATGGCTAAACCCCAGATTAAAAAACAGAAATATAGTAGAAATGGATGTATTGCATGCAAGAAGAGGAAAGTTAAGTGCGATGAGAAGCTCCCTACTTGTACTAGATGTCAAAGATTGAAATCTGATTGCGTTTATTATAGAATATACAAGTTTCATAATAATTGTGTGGCCAAAGATGTCGTATCCTCGTCTGAAGTTTACCCCTCGGTTGTAGCTACACCAATGAATACATCACCAGAATCGGGATCAACTTCTTCACAGATACAACCAATTACTCCTTATCCAATACCGTTGAGTATCAGTAAAGAAATCGAAGAGAAACAAGTGAAAACAGAAAATACAACGATTACTGAAGACAAACAGCCTTCAGATGATAATGAAATATTCAATTCGGACGATGTATTAGACAATGAATTCACAGACTTGTTGAGTAACCAGGAATTAATATTTCATGATATTATTGGTCTAACAGATTGGTTCAATAAAAAGTATACTTCGGATATATTGCCAATGGAAAGAATTGCAGATGAACCGTTTAACACATCAATTACAGATACATTATTACCTTTACAAAACAATAACTATTCAATGTCTAATAATGAATATGATTATATTTATCATCTTAATAAATCTTTAGATGAGTCAAAATTAGAGAAACTTTACAAATCTTTTAACTTAGGTGCTTCTGAAGCTACACACTTAAAGTCTTTTATTACAAACGTTCATTTGATATTATTTCCATTAAGTACATCTTATTTAAATTCATGTTTTATTTCAATTTTTTTAAAAGAAGCCAAACATAGTCCATATTTATTGAATGCAATGTTAGCATCTGGTGCTAGATACATTTTTGAAAAAGCTCTAATAGATAAAGAAAAATGTATAAATGATGATGAAATGCTAAATAGTTTGAACTTAAAGATCAAAAATAATGATAGTTATAGGGTTTATTATCTTGCAAATTGTTTTAATTATCTTCAGGATACATTAGAGAATATGGATAAACTAAGTGAAAATGTTCAAAGTGCATTATTAACAAGTTTAATCTTGACAGCTGACTTATCTTCTAATAAAGATGACAAGTGGGCTTTACATTTGAAAGGTGCAAAACAATTTTTGAATCATCATTGCGCTAATGATAAAAATATATCGGAGGCTTTAATATTATCCCGTTATTTATTCTCATCGCTGTCTATTTCATCTGGCTTGTGGTTTCCTAGAGGTGGTACCCTAGATATGTCTGAACTTCAAATATGGTTATCAACTCCTTTAAATCATGGTCCCATACCATTGATGAGCAAAATGGGATTAGTTATTGATGGAATGCATGAAGATAAATATGTTGTTGGTGGTTATAAAACTTACTTTGGATATAGTGATGAAGTTGTTGAATTATTAAAGGGATTGTTAATTGCACAAAGATCTGAAAAGATAAATCCATTTGCAATATCACGTATATTTGAACTAATTGAAAATGCAAAGAAATTCAAAGTTATAACTAATGAAATACCTTTTCAAATTGATATTGAGTCTAAATATCACCCAATGTATGAAGGGGCTGATAAAACAAAATTATCACTTTCTGGATATTATCATTTGAAGAATTTGAAGATGAGAAGATTTATGCCTTCGCAAGATGAAAAATCAAGTTGGTATTCCGTATTTGACTTCTTGCATCAAACTCGTATTCATTCAGCATTTTTGGTAGTTATGACATCAAATAGATTTTTGGGATTATCGGTTGATAATCATATGGTTCAGAAAGTTCTGCAATTATTTATTGATTCATGCTCATTTTTCATTCAATTAAAGTACGACGAAGTGACTGATAATGATTTAAATTATTTAGAAAAGCATTATAATTCTGATATAATTTTGAACAAGAGTTCAATTATTAATGAAACGTCAGACTCTTTTGAAGTTGATTTCATTAAGCTGCAGAATATTGGGGCAAACCAATTCAAAGGACTCGATCACGATAAGTATTTGAATTTTGAATTTGATCACAGATTATGCATGTTTCAGTGGTGTTTAGTGATAGTTGGATTTTGTTGTGTGGAAACTACTCATAAATTAATAATTGAATGTTTACTTTCTAAATTACTCTATCTTGGTGTTAAAAGTGCTAAAGATGCATTACAGAAAGTAAGACTATCTTGGTTAGTTAGAAGATTAAGATACACATCAGGAAATAAAATATTACGAATGAATAATAATATGAACGATTACCTTAACGATAATGCCTATGCATTTCCATTCACCTGAATGAGTTTCGATATTAGTTAACTTTATACAACGGTACTTATTTGAAATATATATTTTCTATATATTTAACTAAATTTTATATAATGCTATATCTTAAGTAATATACTAGAAAACTACTTACGAAAATGATTTATGAGTTGTAAAATATTGTCAGTGTGATTATATTATCAGTGTAGGTAGTTATAGATAGCATTCCAACAAATTTAGTAAAATAATTTGGAATTTCAATGTGGAATTTAGAAGATGGTAGCTTTGTGCAATTTTGCAGAATCTGCCAATTGGTCACAATTTAATTTAATGAATATATCTTTTGGAGATGGTTTTCAATCGAACACTATTAAACCTGACGATGCTTTATTGCGCTTAGTCGAGGTGAATCACTTTGGGGTATGTACAGCGTACGAAATTCATATATTACAGTATATGTGAAGATTTTCAAAAGATAAAAGGTTCAAAAAATAGTATACACAGAAATAAGTGACAAACTGATAAGAATACTTGTACGTATTTTTCTATCGATAAAGGAAGCTTTTGAAAGTGTGGATCAATGCAATGTACATTAGTCTGATACAAAAAAGCTGTTGTGGTTATTTTGCTAAGTCTAAGTAGTTGGTAATTGACAAGCATTCAGCTACACGCGTTCTGCCATTTTCATATCGGCCCAATAACATAGCTCTAAATTCATCCATTTTTGAACATAACAACAAGTTTTTTTCCTCAGAATAAAGAATCAAGACTTTCGATTATCCTAAGCACTATATAAGGTTTATCAGATTAAGGGTCAACTGGCAAACCTGTGTGAAGACTCGGGAGGCTTGCAGAAGCTTCCATATACTGATCATAGTATTGCTTCGAAAACCACCCCAGAAAGAAATGTCTTCACACCAATATCCAAAACCAAACTCAGAAGAAGTCTACAAAATAGATTCTTGCCCTGCAACTACCATAACTGACTTCAGAACTCTTTAACTAGACGTTTATTACTTCACACCCTCATCAGCTGCTAATATTACGTGTCTTCAATTTGTACTCCACTTACATACAGTTACTATACACAGCATTACAAATACAAATACAAAGAAATTATTATCATTTTTCATTTTGTGGTACTCGTTGTACCACAAAGAAGCTTTGAGTGGTGTGTTTGCTATTGCATTTATTTTGGCAAGTTCTCCTCATGCACTTGAAACGGCCCTGACCTCCAAGATTCAAATGGAACAACGCCCATTTAAAGGAACGCTCAATGAACGCCTCGTCATGACCTAAATTCGTAGCATCAGACGAACCACAGTATATCTTTGGCAGAACATCAGCAGCTCGACTACCAGGCAAACCTCTAGCATGAACCAA
Organism: Wenyingozyma methylovora; assembly: GCA_030570175.1. Taxonomy (NCBI): domain Eukaryota; kingdom Fungi; phylum Ascomycota; class Pichiomycetes; order Pichiales; family Pichiaceae; genus Wenyingozyma; species Wenyingozyma methylovora. Next base: position 3,895 of record JAJLVC010000001.1, on the reverse strand, counting down.
TTTCGGATCTTTCTCTGTCATCATGAAATGGAAAGCAAGTTGAAACATATTGCATCCATTATTCGCATTGAGCAGAGTGTACACATCGTGAGCAACATCTTCAATTTTTCTCTGTACACCGTAGGAGATCCACACGTTCGACACTAAAGTGTCTTGAGAATACAAGCGTCTCAATTTGTCAAATTTTTCACGATCTGGTGAACTGACCTTAAGACACAACTCTTGTATATCTTTTCCAACACAATATTCCTGAAGAGACATCATTGTTTCCTTCCCTAATACAACAGCAATAGCATCAGTATCTCTCAACTCTATCAAATGATCGAACGTACATTTTCTAGAATTAGAGCAATAGGAACGCAAACAGTTACGACATCTATCATCACCTTTACGTACAGACAGCATGTAGCTGACACAACTCCAGAGATATAAATGAATTGGTGTATTGCCAACGATCACATCATTTCCAAAAAGAGAAAACTTTGACATGTGCCAATTCTCATACTCCTCCTGGTAAGCCTCTCTCTCAATAATTTTATCACTCATCCTTGGTTTCTTTGTAGTTGAAGCTTCAAATTGACTAGCAGGTCTCTTGTTAGCTTGAGATGTAGGAGGATCAACAATGGAAGAATTAACAACAGGAGGACTTTCATTAACACCATAATCATTAGCAGTCTCATCATAGGAATGACCATCATTGTGACAAGATTCATAAGCGGGAGGACTTTCAGGGTGATAACCAGCAGCGGTATACACATCAACGCAATGATCATCATCGGAATAACCATCATTGTGACAAGATTCATCAGCGGAATAAGCATCAACGCAATGATCATTAACAGAATTATCGAAACATTCAACAACGGAAGAATCAGCAGCTGGAGCACTGAAAAGAGAATCATTGGAGTCAAGCTGGGAGGATTCGATATCCGAAGAAGCGCTATCATGCTCTTCAACATATTCATAACACTCTTTCAGCTTCTTCAAATCTTCATCTCTTAATGTTTCACAGCATGTGTCACAACCATTACCTTCAATTTCGTAGAAACTTCTAATGACTTGAGTGGGACAATAATTCACACATTCTTCATTTATCAGATGAGCAATCCCTTTTCCTCTTATTCTACCAATAGTCTGCAAAGAAGAAGGTGATCATGATGCTGTTATGCAACGACTCAAGAAGATTGATGTTGATAAAAAAACTTTCTTGATATGTAAGACCAAAGATGATGTTAGGACTTTGTCCCTCCGTTGTGAAGAAACTAACTTGAAATCAAGATTCATCTGCATGACTGGTGATGATAGTACTGCTGATAAAGAGGATTTGATAGAAAAATTCATCCACAATCCCCAATACTGTCTTATTATTGGTACTCAATTACTTACACATGGAATCGATGTTCCTATTACTACGCAAGTGATTGTTTACCTTCTACAAGGTTGCGGTGATGAGGAGTCTTTGGTTTATATGTTAACATTCCATTCTCTTCAACTAAATTATATTCTCTCAGTTTGATCTTATTGAATCTCTCTCTTTGCTCGTTGAAAGCAATTGCTTTATTTACACCTATGTCAATGTTGATATCTTGTACTAAATGCTGAACTTCGTCAAGTAAAAGAGAATTCATTCTTCTAATGTTTGACTTAGGATTAGCTATCTTTGTGTTGGGTGCAATAACTCTAGGCTCTGGCCCCGATATATCAACAATAAATTGATCAAAGAAGATTATTTTTTCACCTATGAATTTATCATCTTTATGATTTGTTAGTAGATGAGTCAAAATGTGAGTGTGGTGGTATAGGTACTAAAAAAAAGAACAATCATGAGAATGTTTGAACTATTCCCCTTTTTTTTCTTTAGTGTGTATTATATAAGTATACCTATTTTTATAGGTGGAGTCAGTATATATAGCTAACAAGATCCTTCATCTTAATCTATAAGTGTTGATATATAAGGAGTTGTCTGTGATTACATGGCTGACACACAGGTGAGAAATATTATGTATGGAGTTAGTATATAATTATATAGCTTGTTAACAAGATCTTATTCATACTATATATTTTATATACTACTCAATTATTTCAAATCATTATTCATCGTATATACATGCTACAGGTGGTATTACGTGGTATGTTACAGGTAGACTCGTCGGAGATAACTATATATGTACTTGGGTAACTTCGAGCCGAGATTAGGTGAGTTAAAAAACAGAGACGAAATATGTAGGAGAGGAATTTGCCGGTGGACTGGTGAGACAATCTTAAGAAAGTTAATTATATAATCACTTAATAGTTTTCAAATTAGCATCTGTTATTTAACTGTATTCAATATATTAGCGATTATAAAAAAGCTGAGGATAATGTTTAAGGACGCGTATGATTTGTAGCTTTAGAAGTTAGAGCTTGTAAAAGTGAATATTTGAGAAATTTAAATTTTAAAAATTTTAATTACTAGGAATTTAATATTCAGTGACGTGAGGAAAAATATTCAAAGCAGATAAACTAACATTTGATAAAAATATAATTTTCTTAGTTACTTTGCGTTCACAAATTATAGTACATGTGACGTTTCTCAAAAGATGAAAGAAGATGAAAGGTTCAAATATAGAATACAGAGAAATAAGTAAACTAATAAGAATACTTGTATCAATGAGGAATGGTTTTGAAATTGTAAAAAAATGGCAAGCATCTAGATAAATGCAGTACAATAAAGCTGTTGTGATTATGTAAGCAGTTGTTAATAAATGTTGGCAAGTATTTTGAAAATTCGAGTCGTTCGTCGTGTCATTCGTGCTTGGTTATATCTTTGGAGATGAGATGCAGAAATATTGTTGCGAGCGGACGTGGGCACGTGAGGATGGTGAGCAGGATTAGGATTGAAATGCACGGGTTGTAAGCACGAACGGTGAGCACGGATGGCGAGCAGGATTATATGATTATGTGAGCAGGGATAGTGAGCAGGATATGCACGGCTTGTAAGCACGAACGGTGAACACGAACGGTGAGCAGGGTATGTACGGAAGGTGAGCACGAGCGATGTGAGAACGGGATGTTAAGCACGCGAGGTGGTGTTAGCATGAATGTTAAGCACGAATGTTAAGCACGAATGTTGAGCACGAATGGTGGGCAGGGTATATATTTGAAGGTTATGTGCGGAACGTGAGCAGGGTATGAATATGTATGCATGGATGGTGAGCACGGGATGTTAAGCACGAATGCTAACGTTGAGCACGGATGTTCAGCACGAAAGGTGAGCAGGGTGATGAATGCACGAATGTTAAGCACGAATGTTAACGTTGAGCACGGTTGTTAAGCATGAACGATGTGCACTGTTGAGCACGAACGTTGAGCACGGACGCACGAACGGTGAGCACGGATGTTTAGATGTTGCGCATGAACGGTGAGCATGAATGCACGATTATGAACGAATGTTAAGCATGAACGGTGAGCATGAATGCACGATTATGAACGAATGTTAAGCATGAACGGTGAGCATGAACGATGTGCACGAAAGGTGAGCACGGATATTAAGCACGAAAGGTGAGCAGGGTGATGAATGCACGAATGTTAAGCACGAATGTTAACGTTGAGCACGGTTGTTCAGCACGTACGGTGAGCAGGGTGATGAATGCACGAATGTTAAGCACGAATGTTAACGTTGAGCACGGTTGTTCAGCACGTACGGTGAGCATGAACGGTGAGCACGAACGTTGAGCACGAATGTTAAGCATGAGCAATGTGCACTGTTGAGCACGAACGTTGAGCACGAACTGTGTGCACGCGAGGTGGTGTGAGCACGAATGTTAACGGTGTGCACGAACGAACGTACGAACGGTGAACATGAACGAATGAACAATCGAACGCAGGAACGAACGCAGAGTTAATTTCTGTGCGC